>JAOTNS010003792.1:725000-965000 GCA_028476615.1 Culter alburnus
GAAAGAAAAGAAAGAAGAAAGAAAGAAGAAAGAAGAAAGAAAGTTTATTTGACATATTAAACTTTTGTAGACTAGGGTGGAAAAAACACTTCATTTCCCACAATGAATTACATGTGAATTTCTTTCTGTCATTCCAATTCAAATTCCAACTCAACTAGCAACTTTTCCCAGGACACGGCCCTTCCATCTGTGTATTCGTCACCTTGAAGCCGCCATGGTGAGCGTTAGCTTATTACCAGGTGCATGTTTTTTAAACACCTTATCAGCTAATTCCATGAAACAACGCAACGCTGAATATCGAATAGATGCCGAGTCGGTTTCCGCTGTGGTTCCATAAACTCTCTCGTGAAAGTACTAATGCAGTCTGCCCTGAAAGATGACTGACAGCAGCCAGACACGTTCACAAGTGGCACGATGTTAAGTATAATGTCTGGGGAATATCGAATCTGCATGGAAATCAAAGATTACCATGCTGATCACTCAAAGGAGCTGAAGCACATGTTGTGGAAAAAGGCCAGTTGGAGTATCTGCCAGAACGGAGAGCCGAGTTCAGCAGACCTCCAGGCGATAGTCAGAGGGGGGCAGAAAGCTGTGCTGTAGATGGAGACTCACAAAGAATACAAGTGTGTTAATAGTCTTTTCTTTATCAATGGCTCCCAGCCAAAGTGGAAAGAAAAAGAGAAAAGGTTGGGTTTTGACTGTGTGAGCACATTTATGTGAGTTTTAAAGCCGGGGATAGTGAGCCGTGTCCATGTGTGAGTGAGTTTAAAGACCCCTTTTCTTCTTGTCTAGAGACGGCATCTTCGACAGGAAATGAACACAAGCCTTGACTGAATCAGCTGGTGCTCATGCCCACTCTCTGCTTTTCTGTTCTCACAAGAGGATAAGAGAGCTCTTTTCCAAAACCTAGTGAGCTGCCTTGCTGTCTGCTGCCTTCATAGGCTGCATGCTAACCATAGGCATTAACTACACAACCACACCACAATCAGTCCTCTGCAAGGGTGACTAGACTCACAATTGATTTCAATGGAGTTTATGTAAACCATATTTAATAAGCATAATACATAGCCAGTGTTGTCATCAATGAAAACTAAGCAAAAACATTTTTGTTTAGCTAAAAAAAAAAAAAAACTAAAACAAAATAGTAATGATTCCAAATAATATAATAAAAATATAAATAATAAAAACTTAAGACAAGTAAAACAACAGTAAAAACAAACAAACAAAAAAAAAATACAATTTAAAAAATATATAATAAAATCCAAATTAATATCCAAATAATAAATAAAATATTAAAATAAAATGAACAAAACATTAAATACACAAAAATATAATTAATTATTAATGTATTAAAATATATTTTTTAAAAATATATTAAAATAAAATTAACTAAAATAAAAATTAACAATGAAAAAGAGTAAAATAATAAAAATAATAATAATAATAATAATAATTAAAATATATAAGATATAAAAAAATAAATGGGAAAAAAAAAATCAAAATAAAAAAAAAATAGTGACTCCAAATTTATATAACAAAATAAAAAAAATGCAATAAAATGCTAAAATACTTAAATAAAACTAACATGAGAAGAAAAGTAAAAACAAACAAAAAACTATATTAGAAAAAATAGAAATAAAAAAATAAATGGGAAAAAAATTAAATGGACAGCTACTTATCTGGCACAATGCACTCTGGACAAAGGATACACTACCGTTCAAAATTTGGGACCAGTATTTAAGAATAGATTTCCATTTCAAATAAGTTTTTTTTAACTTTCTCTTTATCAAAAAATAGCAGCATATTAGAATGATTTCTGAAGGATCATGTGACACTGAAGACTGGAGTAATGATGCTGAAAATTCAGCTTTGATCACAAGAATAAATTACATTTTAAAAAGTTTAAAATAGAAAAGAATTCATAATAATATTTAACAATATTACTGATTGAATAAATGCAGCCTTGCATAAACAACAACAACAAAAAAATCTTAGACCCCTAACTTTTGAACGGTAGTGTAAGTGCTGCATTCAAACATCTGAAGACGCAGCACAACTAAGATGCCCTCCTTTTGCTCACCATGTTTTGGAACAGTGGCAAAGAGAAAGAACTTTATCTTTTCCCTCACCTGACAACTCTGTGAACCTGTCTGCCTCTCATTGTCCTCTGTACATGAGTATGAGCATCTCTATCTCCCCTGTCATGTGTCATCCTCCCACTTCCTCTCAGCTCCTGCAACGCTGTTTAACCAACAACTTGAGCGCTATCAAAAAGAGAAGTCAGAGAACGCTGCTGATCAGCTAAGCAAAGAAGTCCGAGAGCCTCTCATTCTCTCCCCATCACCTCTCACATTCTCCCTCTCTCTTACTCTCTCCGAGCGTTCCTGAGCTGGACACTGTCCAGGATCTGTAATAAAGTGCTAAGCAGAAGACAGGAAATACTGGAGAAGTCGAACAATGTTATGACAATACTTATAACTTTTACAGTTGGGGCCCAGCTGCACATCTGCACAGCATCAGGCTCTCACTGGCCCAGACAAGAGGAAACCATTTTTACTCCTGGCATCCAGCGCCTCCAAACAGATGTTATCACTTTACCAATAGCCTTGTTTTGTTGTCTTTTTTCTTTAACACAGCACAAAGAAAAACACAACACAAAATGGCCATTTTTCAAAAGAGGAAATGGGAGTTGTTGGCGTTGGGGAGGGTAGGGAGGGCAGCATGGAGAAGCATGATAGGGGATTTACCGCGCATGAAGGAATCCGCGGCGATCTCCAGAGGGGAGGTGAGCCGCGTTACCGCATTGCCTACAGGAAGACGAGCTGTCGTGCTAACAGAACATGCTAAGCGGCGATGCGTCTCTGCGCTCGAAAGCTACTCAACAGTCTGTGAAATTAGCCCAGCCGCCCCACAGGTAGTCATCTGTGTGCGATGATATCGCTGTTTCTTGACCGCAAACTAAGTCAATATAAACTTAAATGACATTAATAGATTGCAGTTTGACTTTTCTGTCAAACCATCCATTAAGGCACGGGTTTACTTCATTTTCCGCCTTCCGCTCCGTCTCGAGCACAGTCGTGTCTCAAAGTGTACTCAATCGTGGAGTTCGACAGATGCGCAGTAAAACTGCTTTTCTATACTCTACAAGACATCAGAGGGCAGCACTGAGTCATGTCATTTACAGGACATTCGCTCAGAAGGATAGAAGAAGTGATGGGCACTTTCGAAACACTGCATGCGTCTCATTTCGAAGGCTGCATCCTCCGGAGGTCGCATTTGAAGGATGCATACGTCATTGAGGCGGCCTCATTTGAGAAAAGTAACCGTTAGATTGCAAAGTAAGAAAGAAATTACAGTATTTTACACCTCACGAGGAATAACAGTCAATTTTATTACGATTGCTTTTCTTAAGTAAGACATCCTTGATGACGTATGCAGTCTTCAAATGCGACCTCTGAAGGACACAGCCTCTGAAATGAGACGCAGCTACTGCTTCATGAAGCTTTGAAACCTTTACTAATCTTTTGTTTCGAATCAGTGGTTCAAAGCGTGTTTCAAACTGCCGAAGTCACGTGATTTCAGTAAACGAGGCTTCATTACGCCATAACTGTTTCGAAACGTTTCGAAATTTCAATGGTTCACCGCTGGCGGAGACCATTGAATCATGCGGATTCACTGAATTGAACAAGTGTCTATGTCTATTGCCTGAGTATTGAGTGTGCAAGTGTCTGTTACCTGATCTCTGCTGAGTTTTATACATTTGTAGATGTGTTAATGAGGTATTTGTATGTTTAAAAGGAGTAATAGTAGTTAATAGTCTCTGTTTAGCTGACAAAACCATAGAACAAACAAAACAAGCCCTGAAAAAAAAAAAAAAGAATACATATTATACAGACAGTTAATATTTAATGGTATTAGATGATTAGTTAATTGCATCTAATAGATTATACTATCAGTAAAACACTTTTGTATGAAAAGCTGTTTTTATGCGTGTTCGGCATGAGTTTTTGTTGCATTTACACTGTTCTGACCAGCAGGAGTCACCAGCATGTGGTGTTTTGAATGCTTCAAAAAAGTGAATCATTTTTTGAAGGAATTGGTTCAATTGATTCGAAGCTTTGAAAAGCTTAATTTCTCCCATTAGAAGAAGAAAAGTAGCGGATCTACTACTGCATACAAAGTTTAGAGGAGTAACCAAAACAAAAACAACGGAGAATGACATGCTGCTTTGTTTACTGTTCTTGGAACAGTGTGTTGTTTATCGACTACTGCATGATATATATGTGACGACTACTCTATTCTTTAACTACTACACTATACATCACAAGTGCATACTGCCACCTAGTGGACTCTGTCTCAACATTCAGCTTGTGCGTATGCTGTTTTACGCAACGCAAACATTGTGCTCCATGCGGACTATGTGCACAGATGTCCATGGAGACGAAAATTACCCCTGATGATGAAAAGTATATGTTACGTAGACAGTGAGCGAACCATCGTGGAACATAGACGGATGAAGTATACTTTGGACTTTAAGCCTGTCATGATCATGAATTTTGTGCAGACGATTAATTGTCCTACAAATAATTGCTATTAATTTATTTCTGTTTTGTTTATGTTGCTTGTAGTGTAAGCCTAATACATTATGTATTTTCCTGGATTATATATATATATATATATATATATAATAAAAATTATTGAAAATTCAATATTTTTATAGACCCATATGATTTATTTTATAGCTGTTAAAATTTGTATTTACATTATTATTATTAATAATATAAAAAATGTATAATATAATATAATATAATATAATATAATATAATATAATATAATATAATATAATATAATATAATATATTTTTATATGAAGGAATCAGTAATTGCGACAGACCTATCCATCGTGTTTCATCCAAACGTACATACAGCTGCTTCCATTTCTACTAAGTGCGAAGCTTGAAATAATCAGGAAATGGCTAAGCAAGAAGCCACAATACAACAGGGGGAAGGAAAAAAAAAAAAAGAAAAAAACAGAACTCCAGGCTAATGCAGGTGTAAACTCCAGTTTGCTTACGTCCCATGTGAACAATGCAGGCTTCCAACTTTCTGCAAGTCTTTGGAAACAAAGTTAATTGTTCACAATTTGACAGTGAAATGTGGAAGTCTGTTCCGGCTGGGGTATACTTGTGTTTGTCTGCCTAAAAAATGAGGGAAAACAGCCTGGCGGTTGTCGTTATGTGATAATGAGTATTTATTAGCATAGCATGCCTAATTACAATCGACACCATCAGTCCGTTTAAGAATCTTTTGTAGAATGTTTTTTTGGAGTAGCACTTTTTTTGACTCCCCATGCAACAGTGAATTTGCTCCAAGTTAATCACAACAGACCGACTCCACATACCCCTATCGTTTTCCCCTTCATCTTTTATTTATCATTAAACACAGATTAAGCTTACGTTCGCTGGGGATTCGAGTTAATTCTCTCAGTGCCGGCCCTTGTTACGATCTCTGCTGTACAAGAGGAAATAAATCTAAATTATTCATTTATTCCACAAAATGTCCAAGACACCCTTGGGCGTGTAGGAAGAGATGCTTGTCAAGATTGACGCCACTCACCTTTCTGACCTTCAATTACAACATCTCCATACAGCAGCTCTATTGCGGACATCCACTAGCTTTCAACATCTTTTCTGGTTTAAATGCCGGCATCCGAGGAGGATAACAGGCTTATACTAGTGAGAAGTCTTTTGGTAAACATAAACCTGAGCAAACAGCTACAAAAAAAAAAAAAAAAACTGATATTAAATGAAAAACAGTCCTTTAAGAATTAAACTTGGTTTGTTGAATCAATAAAAACAAGAGTATCTGAATGCTGATGGACAGCAGCTACTGAGTTGTTGTCCATATCACGTTTCATCATTGGGAATAAGGCTTATTTGAATTTTATCCTATTTTAAATTATAATCCACCATTTCCACAGAGGCAAGGCCAAAAGAGGGCAGATTTCACACACGCTGCCTTCGCACACATGCAGAGCATAACAGTTTTATTCGGACGGCAGGTTTTACAGCTCAATTTGAGAACAAGTGTTTCATTAGTACAAAACAAAAAGCAGACAGCCTCCCTCGGTTTGTGAGGAATGGCAGCCAAATCAAAAATTGGGGTTAAGGAAGTTCTGCAAAGCAGTCCAAAAAAAAAAAAAAAAAAAAAAGTACAAAGAGAGTACAAACAAGAAAAAGAGAGAGGGAATAGAGATAGAGAGATAGAGAGAGCGATATAAGTTGCTACTTTTAACAAAACCACCCAACACCACATGCTTTTTAGACCTTTGCATAGTTTAGTCTATACTTAGCCACACTTCAGTAGAACAACTTATACACAAAATTAGTCAGTAGCAACAGTATGCTGTAAAAATTAGACTTTAAAGGTGTCCTTGATTAAGATTTCACTTCTTTAACTTTAGTTAGTGTGCAATGTTGCCGTTTGAGCATAAACGACATCTGCAAAGTTACAACGCTCAAAGTTCAATGCAAAGGGAGATATTTTCTTTTACAGAAATCACTTTTTAAGGACTACAACAAACGGCTGGTAGGGACTACAACGAGCTTCTTCCCAGGTTAGTGACATCACTAACTCTAAAATTTACATAAACCCCACCCTCAAGAACACACAACAAAGGGGGTGAGGCCATGTTGGGCTGCTTTAGAGAAGAGGAAGAGTTGTTGTAGTAGAGTGTTGTTGTTGTCTTTGTACGCCGGACTGCTTCACAAACGAGGGTCAATTCAACGCTGGATTTGCACAAAAGATTAACATGACGGCACATGCTAATGGATGAGTTGAATCAACAATCATCATTTTGGCTGCGTGAGATTCTCCAGCTTTGTTGTTGTTGGGCAACCAAAAACGTGAGCTGTTAAAGCTCCGCCCTCTTCTGGAAAGGGGGCCGGGAGCAGCAGCTCATTTGCATTTAAAGGGACACACACAAAAATGGCGTGTTTTTTGCTTACACCCAAATAGGAGCAAATTTGACAAGCTATAATAAATGATCTGTGGGGTATTTTGAGCTGAAACTTCACACACACACACTCATCTTGTGAAAAGGGGCATAATAGCTCCCCTTTAATATTTTCTAAAGAAAATTTAAGTGTTGAAAATCCACTGCAACAATACTGGAGTTTTGCACTGCAGCTCTTAAGATGTTCATCTATCCACCTTATTTTGCAACGCGGAAGCAAGCTATGTTCTGTTCGAATAACCAGTGTGTTTATGATTATGATTAATTAAAATCATATGATAACAAATAACAGTTATAGCAGCATAAGCTAAAAAAACTGGAAGCCTTGATGCATTCAAGTTACAAATGGCCACGGCCGCTCTGACATTAAGAACAAGGTGAATGAAAGTCTCTATAGCCAGGATTATACATATTTTTAATGCACATGTTGGCATATCACATAAAATATGCTGCCAATGCACAAAAGCATTTGCTTGAAGTGGATAAATTGTGTATTTATTAAAAAGAAAACATGTGCATGAACTAGAAAGGTAACATTCCTAGATACACACACATATATATATATATATATATATATATATATATATATATATATATATATATATATATATATATTTAACCCCCTGAAGTTACGTACAAGCAAAAGTAATATTGATACTGCTTAAGCAAATACAACAGATTAATCTCAAGTTACATTATGATCACATAAACCCAGTAAGGTCCACTGAAGGGGTTAGCAGGATACACTCATGTGCACGCATTCAGTTTACATGGACCGGGAAATGATGACGGCCTGGAGGAACCTCCAGTAAAGTACACAGAACATAAAAGAGTGTCTAGATGACAACGCACAGCTGTTTCATGTGCACATAAAGCCCCTCACAAACCCTAGGAAGCAGATACCTCGCACACTTCTTCAGCCTGCATTACTAGACTACTGCGAAAACTGCCTACGACATCTGGTGATGGGTGAGGGACATTTGCTTAACAAGAAATCCAGGGTGTGAGAGATGAAATGAGACCATGAATTGTGAGAGAGAGAGTGAAAAAGAGAGAGAATGAATGAATGAGTGAGTCAGTTTACCACCCTTAGTTTCTGAATACAACTGTCACTTTTCCTGCTGTCAAACGTGAAAAGGCATAATGCTTCCCACCATTTACTTTGACGGACTGGAAAAGAACAAAGAGGGAAAAAAGGAAAACTGGACGAAAAAGAAAAATGACGAGGAAAAAGGAGGAAGAAAAGTAGTAGTATGTAAGCCTATTAACTTCCATCCATCTGTGGGCTGTACATTACCCTCAGCTGCCCTGCAGGCACCACATCTACACACAGGAGCTTAAAGAGAAAAAATGAGCCAGGCGGAACGCCGGAGAGCGAGTGTACAGTCTTTCCATTGAGCGAGGGCCTTTCCGAATTTCCAGTCGGAGCTCATACACACATGTATCATTTCTCTGCTGATTAGGGAAGAGGGATGGTTTCACGATGAAGAGTTTAAGTGCAACAGACTTCCAGCTGTAGAGCCGATAAGGGATGATATAAAAATGCTGAAGCATGTTTTTCCCTGTGTTTTAATCTTCTCCTTGTAATGTAACACTGGCTATGGGGCTTTGCCTTGAAGCTTTTATTTAAAACACATGTTCCCAGCTCTCCTCTTAAAAAAGCCTCCCTTTATCTCTCCATCAATCTACAGACACTGGCTGATTCATTCTGAGCGTGGTGGGGGCCAGGTTTTAAATTCATGTGTGTGTGTGTGTGGCACTCTATACCATATTACATATTATTTAGGTGTGTGTTTAAATACATACATATGTATATATATAATAGATACACATACATATAAATACACACATATACATACACACACACACACATATATAGTACACACACACACACACACACACACACACACACACAAATACACACATATACATACACTATATTGCCAAAAGTTTCGGGATGCCTGCCTTTACATGCACATGAACTTTAACGACATCCCGTTCCTAATCCGTAGGGTTGAGTTGGCCGACGCTTTGCAGCTATTACAGTTTCAACTCTTCTGGGAAGGCTTTCCACAAAGTTTAGGATTGTGTTTATGGGAATTTTTGACCATTCTTCTAGAAGCGCATTTGTGAGGTCAGGCAGTGATGTTGGCGAGAAGGCCTGGCTCGCAGTCTCCGCTCTAATTCATCCCAAAGGTGTTCTATCGGGTTGAGGTCAGGACTCTGTGCAGGCCAGTCAAGTTCCTCCACACCAAACTCACTCATCCATGTTTTTATGGACCTTGCTTTGTGCACTGGTGCGCAGTCATGTTGGAACAGGAAGGGGCCATCCCCAAACTGTTCCCACAAAGTTGGGAGCATGAAATTGTTCAAAATGTCTTGGTATGCTGAAACATTAAGAGTTCCTTTAACTGGAACTAAGGGTTCAAGACCAACCCCTGAAAAACAACCCCACACCATAATCTCCCTCCACCAAACTTTACACTTGGCACAATGCAGTCAGGCAAGTACCGTTCTCCTGGCGACCACCAAGCCCAGACTCATCCATCGGATTGCCAGACAGAGAAGCGTGATTGGTCACTCCAGAGGAACACGTCTCCAGTGGCGGCGTGCTTTACACCACTGCATCCGACACTTTGCATTGCACTTGGTGATGTAAGGCTTGGATGCAGCTGCTCGGCCATGGAAACCCATTCCATGAAGCTCTCTACGCACTGTTCTTGAGCTAATCTGAAGGCCACACAAAGTTTGGAGGTCTTTAGCTATTGATTCTGCAGAAAGTTGGCGACTTCTGCGCACTATGTGCCTGACCCCGCTCTGTGATTTTACGTGGCCTACCACTTTGTGACTGAGTTGCTTTTGTTGCCAATTGCTTCCACTTTGTTATGATACCACTAACAGCTGACCGTGGAATATTTAGTAGTGAGGAAATTTCATGAATGGACTTATTGCACAGGTGGCAATCTATCACTGAATTCACTGAGCTCCTGAGAGCGACCCGTTCTTTCACAAATGTTTGTAGAAGCAGTCTGCATGCCTAGGCGCTTGATTTTATACACCTGTGGCCATGGAAGTGATTGGAACACCTGAATTCAATGATTTGGAGGGGTGTCCCAATACTTTTGGCAATATAGTATATATACATACATATACATACTGATGATCATCTTTAGCTTCAGCGCATGCAGCTCAAACAGCAATGCAACAACATTAATAACTATGATTGGGATTGTCATATTACATAACTTTATAACACTATTGTAATAAAACGTTGTGAATTATCTGGGTTTAGTTGTGGTGTTTCAGCGCATTGTTACAGGAAGAGCACATCCACAAAAGGAGTAACACATTCTGACTAGCACGTAACTTAGTTGTGTTGCGTTGAATTAATTAGCTCCCTAACAAAGCACTTCTGAGTTCAAACAGCAATGCTGTTATTTGAAACAGTAATATTAATTTTAGATGTTTCTTTTTAAAAAATCATTGATGCATTAATAATAACATGCCCTTTTATTTTATTTTATTTTATTCATTTATTTATTTATTTTTTTGCATAAATTTCATCAACAACATGGTTTAATTAAAATCATTTTATTATTGTCTGTGTGGAGGCTATTCTATTTTATTTATCCATGACACATGCATTTTTGATTCTTTATACACAAGTAATGTTTTACAATGACTTATTTAGGCATTACTTATTTATTTGTAAGGCAATATATATATATATATATATATATATATATATATATATATATATATATATTTTTTTTTTTTTTTTTTTTTTTTTTTAATTTATTTATTATTTTTGATAAAGAAAGTTGGCCATAGGAGTGAAATTATTTTGGTGAGACTTTTTTTTTTGTAATCAGGCTCTCAAAAATTATATAAATTTAGATGTAGATTTGTCGGCCAATATATCGGTTATCGGCTTTCAAATATAAAGAATTGTTGGTTATCGGTTTTGGCCAAAATTGTCATATCAGATCATCCCTATTATAATCAAATCTCAAATTATACACATTTCGATGTAGATGTATCGGCTAATATATTGGTTATCTGCTTTGAAATATAAAGAATTATGCGTTATCGGTTTTGGCCAAAATTTTCATATCAGTGCATCCCTATTATAATCAAATCTTGCACATTATAGTCAGTTAATGCTCCTGAAAATGTGAGTATATGTAGGTTACTGGAACAATTGACATTTAAATAGTTTAGACATGCTGATACACAGAAATAAAACAAAAGAAACTGCTTAAGCTCTGCAAACATGACTGTCAACATGGCCTGTCTGCACAAGTATACCCTTTAAAAAGAGATTCAGAAATGAAGTTGATTAAGATGGAGATCAAGAAAGGATTGTGCAAATATATTGTGGCATTACCTGTGGACTACACTCATGGAACTTCAATATCACTGAAGCAACCTGAGTCTCCAGGAAAGAGAAGAGAGGTGGAAATAAAGAAAGAAACAAGCTCTAGGCAAGGAGAATAATTTCAGCTCTCCTCTTCAATTATTCATTCGTTCATTTTCCCCTCTGAACGCGTGTAGATAGACTGGGAAAGGAGAGGTAGAGCGTGAGATGAAACAAAAAGAATGAAAGAAATAGAAAAAAATGGAAAAAAAAAAAATAGAAGAAAGAAAGATAATCTGGAACATGCTTTATTCTTTACAACTATTATTTTAGAACTGCCTAAAGTATGTCTCTGTAGGATTATTCTCATAATTCAGGGCAAAACATGGAAATGTTTCTCAAAACTTGCTGCTAAGATATTGTGGACTGTTGCCAGGGTGTTGCTATGCGGTCGCATAGAATTTATGCAAAATTAATCAAGACTCCCACTTGAGGGGAACACATTAACATCCATCGTATATTTACAATCAGCTACAAACATAATAATGAAAGATGAACTGTGTCGAAGAACAGAATACAAGCATTAAAGCGTATATATTTCACCAGATGAGTGAAAGCCTGGAGAGAAATATATAAGAGAGAAAGAGAGGCTCTTGACATGTCAAACGCATCCTCTGAAGAGACCGACATGGAGAACTTTAAAATGAGAAAATAATACGTAATATATCCTACTCGAGAGGCCTGACAAAAGCAGTATTTCACTCAAATACCCATAATGCTTCTGTGCTCATGGGAAAGAGAACTCATTCAGTACTGCGGTAAAAGGGATCAAACAGTAAAAATGTTTCATTATGTATCTTCCCAAACTCTTACGAGCTAAAGACACCTCAAATGTTACAACTAAAATACATAAATGGCTTGAATTAATCAGAATATCATATCAAATTTACATATATACAGACACACACATATTATATATATATATATATATATATATATATATATATATATATATATATACACATATTATATATTATATATATATGTGGGGGTATATATGTATATACAAGATTATATCATGATTATAGCATATATATATATATACTGATATATATATATATATATATATATATATGATATATATATTATATTATATATATATATATTATATATATATTATATATATATATATACAACATATACATATATATATAATATACATATATATAGTTATCAAATATATATACATATATATATATATATATACACATACATATTATATATATATATATATAATATATATATATATATATATATATATATATATATATATATACAATTAATATATATATATATATATATATATATATATATATATAAATTAGTAATGATGTATATAATATACATATGCAATTTATTAAATACATTTTTGTTTCATTTTGTTTAACAAATTATTTACTAAACCATTTATATGATATTTAATCAATTGAGAAAAAATTCATTGATATTTGTGTCACGACTCGAGGATATGATGTACAGAGTGGGAGTTTCTATTCTGACAATGTTATGAGTGAGTTTAAACACCTCCGGATCAGAAAGCAGGGAGAGAATGGCCTCATCTGATTTCTTAAGGGAATGTAAACAGCGTTTTCAACAGCTTGCCTCGTCTGGTATCAATCAAGTTCAGACTTCATGACTAAAGGCTGCTTTTCTGTACTGATAAAATATGGCTGTAAGTTAATGTTGTGTGTGACAGTTGCGGTCAGAGTTGTTGGGGGAAAAATGGAGAGAGAAAAGAGAGACTGAATGGAAAGAGAGACCGAGAGATAGACAAAGGAAGAAAGCGGGAAATAAACAGACAATCCAAGTAAGATGTTTCTCAGTTAATTGGACACAGATAACAGAGTATGGCTTTGTGAAGAGGAATACAGAGTGTGTGTGCGTGTGTGTGTGTGTGTGTAGCCAGATGAGGGTAATGAAAGCAGTCAGAGTCTTGGTGCTGCTCGGCTGCTCTTTGTGCCCACTTGGAGCCCACACCACTGGCCTGATAATCCACCCGTTGCCATGGTGCTGGCCTTGAGGACCGCCATTATTTCCCTCCTGCAGAATTTACCGCTTTGCACAAAGACGCACACTCTGTCCCTCATCATAATGATTCCTCGCTAAACGAGCGATAGGAAAAATTACACTAGGAACGAATGCTCATCAACGACTGGTGCCGTTGTTCCACTGCATAACTGCACACATCTTTGTGCCCTTTTAGAGCTCAGGGGTAAACACAGGAACAGAGAGAGAGAAAGAGAGAGGGAGGATATAGAGGAGAGAAGCAAGGAGGAAAGGAAGCTGGTGTCGGGAGAGACGAGGGGTTGTACCTTTTAATTATTAGGACTGCCAATTTCATAAAAAAAATGAATTAATGACATGATATGCTGCTTAATTAATCAAGAAAATATATAATGAGAAAAAAATATAGATATGATGCACCGATATGAACATTTAGGCTGATACCGATAACTGATAATTCTTTATATTTTTAAAGCCGATAACCGATAAATTGGCCGATAAATCTAAATCCAAATTTTTATATATATTTTATATGACAGATTTGCGCTGCATGTTGCACTCAGCTGTATTTTCTGTATGTCTCCAATCATATTTCAAGCAATTCAAAACCATAATGATGGACAGCACACAAGTGTCTCAGCTGAAGGAAATAATCCATTATTAATCGCCTTTAATATATCGGCCAAATTTTCTTATTGGGCCGATAATGATGTTAAAAATGAAAAAATAAATAAAAAAAAAAAAAAAAAAAAAAAAAAATAATAATAATAATAATAATAATATATATATATATATATATATATATATATATATATTCTAAAATCTGTTTACTTTTATTATATTTTAAAAGTAATTATTCATGTGATTATTTACGTGATCCTTCAGAAATCTTTCTAATATGCTGATTTGCTGATGTATGTATTAATGTTATCAATATTGAAAACATTTTTGTGGACAACATACTTTTTTCAGGGTTCAAAAGAACAGCATTTTATTATATAAATCCTTTGTAACATTATACATATATTTACTGTCACTTGTGATCAATTTAATGCACCCAAGCTGAAAAGTATTAAAGGTGCCGTAGAACGTCTTTTCAAAAGATGTAATATAAGTCTAAGGTGTCCCCTGAATGTGTCTGAAGTTTCAGCTCAAAATACCCCATAGATTTTTTTAATTAATTTTTTTAACTGCCTATTTTGGGGCATCATTAACTACTGATTCAGGCTGCGGCCCCTTTAAATCTCTCGCTCCCTGCCCTCCCGAGCTCTCGACTATAAGTGCAGTTATACAGTGCATAAGTTCACACAGCTAATATAACCCTCAAATGGATCTTTACAAGATGTTTGTCATTCATGCTGCATGCATGCATCGATTCCTGCGAGTATAGTATTTATTTGGATGTTTACATTTGATTCTGAATGAGTTTGAGGCTATGCTCTGTGGCTAACGGCTAACATTACACACTGTTGGAGAGATTTATAAAGAAAGAAGTTGTGTTTGTGCATTATACAGACTGCAAGTGTTTAAAAATGAAAATAGCGACGGCTCTTGTCTCCGCGAATACAGTAATAAACGATGGTAACTTTAACCACATTTAACAGTACATTAGCAACATGCTAACGAAACATTTAGAAAGACAATTTACAAATATCACTAAAAATATCATGTAATCATGGATCATGTTAGTTATTATTGCTCCATCTGCCATTTTTCGCTATTGTTCTTGCTTGCTTACCTAGTCTGATGATTCAGCTGTGCAGCTCCAGACGTTAATACTGGCTGCCCTTGTGTAATGCCTTAACATGGGCTGGTATATGCAAATATTGGGAGCGTACATATTAATGATCTCGACTGTTACATAACAGTTAGTGTTATGTTGAGATTCGCCTGTCTTTCGGAGGTCTTTTAAACAAATGAGATTTACATAAGGAGGAGGAAACAATGGAGTTTGAAACTCAACGTATGTCTTTTCCATGTACTGAACTCTTGTTATTCAACTATGCAGAGGTAAATTCAATTTTTGATTCTAGGGCACCTTTAATTTCCTTTTTTTTTATGTATCCTTTATTTAACTTTCAGTGAGTGTTAAATTCAATATATCTCTCCATTTATCCCAGTGTTTCCTCTAGGGAGCTTGAAGGAAATTGTATTTCACCAGCAACTGCTGCTCCATACTCTATTGATGTGCATTTGATAAAGAAAACCTTGAATCTTAACACTCAAATGAGAGAATATAGGGAAGAAGAGACTATGATTTCATTACTACCACACTGTTGATGCTGGAAATATTGCATAAAGCCATGTGCAGTATATGTAAGTACTGTGAAAATATATGTATATGCAGTCCCATCAAAGATACGCACTTAAACCTTATCAATACATAAAGGATGCATATTAGTAGATAATTTGCACCCTCTAAAGGTAACATAAATACAAAAGTGGATCTTTTTTTTTAGGTTTACAATGTTATAAAACAATACAATGGGAATGACTCATCATTCTGACTCATCAAAAGCAAGGAGAACATTCTAGCAAAGTCCACCGTTACATCTGCACACCTATACCTGTCCCTATGGAGCAGGATGGAGGAGTCTCATCACATTCTGTTCCCATGCTGACCTGTGCTCCCAAACGAGAGCATTACCAAGCTGCTAGAGGATGATTCACTGACCCCGGGCCCCTGGAGAGGAGTGGGCACATGCCATATCACAGATACTGAAGAGAAACAACAGAACTGAGATAGTCTTGACTTGAGGAGGTCAGAGAGATAACGGACGGAAACGCAACCATTAGCGCCGATGACAGTTGTCGGAAAAGAGCAAGGCGAGGGTTTAAACGCAGAGGGTTTATAAAAACTGAAGAAAGCTATCTGTTAGCATTCCCATTCAACTCATTGGCAGTTTTCAATGGGCACAAGTTAATCACATGAGCCTAATTACTCTGGAATTATAAACATATTTATTTCATCAAAATATATGGCTGCTTTCAAACAGACGTCAGTGGAGAAAAGATTATTTTTGGAGCCAGATAATGTATTTATTGCAATATGCCAGGTGTAAAGCCTGCAAAAAGTCTATGAAAAAAAAAAAAAGTCAGATTCACGAAGTTTTCGAAAAGAAGAATTTTTTACATTTTTAAAGATAAAATTATCAATCGTTGGTTGTGTACTTGTGCTCATCCCTAGTTGTTTGTTTGTTTTGCCATAAAAGCATCATATTTTATGATGTATTTTAAAAGAAACAAACAGTGGTAACACAGTAGTTCTGTAAATCAAAAACTGACAAACAACTCATCGTTATAACAAACGTTATACGATTTTTCATTCAAATATTTGAAAAAAACAAACAAACAAACAAAAAAAAATCCTGATGAAACATTTGAAAACACCCATCAGAGAACTTTCTGAATAAAACAAAGCAGTAAATTCCAACAAAATATATTTTCTCATCTCTACTAATAATCAAAGAATCCTCAAAAAACATTTCCACAGTGATAATAATCAGAAATGTTTCTCAAATCAGCATATTATAATGATTTCTGAAGGATAACATGACCAGAATAAATGAATAAAATTATGATGTTATGTTGTAATGCTTAATATTTGAAACAGACCAACATATTCATTAAACATACTAACTTGAAGAGGTTTTAAATGTTGTTTTCATGTCTATGTGGTGTTTTTAATATGCTTTAAGACAAATCATGTGCAAATTCATAAGTCAACGCCATTGCTGAGTATTTTCTCTTTAAAACTGCAGTGATCTAAAAATCGCTGGTGTTTCTGACATCACAAACTACCTTGTAGCCAATCACGTCAAAGTGTGATCATCAACAAGTGGATCTCTGACCTGGTATGAGTGAGTGGAGGCAGGGCTAATTTGCATATTCACAGAACTGTGTATACTAAATGAAGCAAGGGTGTAGAGTTGCATTCAAGGAAAGTAAGACATATAAATATGTCATTTTGTTTATCAAAGATGAGTTTTAAGGGATAAAATTATTGACTACTTTAATAATATATCATGAATCCAGCCTCAGGTCTGCTGAATCCAGAAGAGGAAAAACAATACAACACAATAAAATAAACAAATCAGTAAATAGTGAACAAACAAAGTTCAGTGGCATACCCTTAGAAAGCCCATTCATAATTGATATGTTTTGCTGTAGTGCCTAAATTCAGTTTTATATATAATAGTGGTATTAGCAGACGCACACACGCCTGACTGTTTTATCTGCCAGACACGCATGAATAATATATCGCATTGTACCTTTCCTGTCAAAAAGTCGTTCATTAATGATGTACACCTTTCTTTCTCACCTATTTCTATTTCACAAACAATAAATAACCTTTGCTTTCCAAACACAAGCGGCTCTGGGAGGAAATGTGGTCTACTCGAGTGTCCAGAAATAGCAGGGACGGTCCCGGTGGTGTTGTCTGAGGAGGGCAGCGACACAACTGCTAATCAATGGCAGTCGCACGGTTTAAAAAGGCTGGTCACTTTGACCAGAGTTCGGCTGAAACGGAGCCCTTTTGTTTGAGATTTATCAGTGGGTAGCACTCGTCTGTGACCTCCAGTCACTTTTCCATGCAGGAAGGGAGACGGCGGAGGGACATCTGTGGGGAGTTAGCATTGAGAAAGGGGAGAGACGAGGATTAAGCCAAATTTCATTTCAGGATTTGCTACGTTCCAGGCGATCTTTCTCCCTCTTGTGGAGAGAAATCTCTTAGATATCCTATATGTTTATGTTTTTGAAAAAGAAAGGGCAGTCTACTGAATGCACAGCAAAAACATATTTTGTTAAAGTGTGGTTGAAAGTGCAGAGTGTCTGAAAAGGGCCAGGGAGATAAAAGTGCAGCTGGCAGGAGGGCTGCCAGCGCTGATCCTCCTTTCTACAACAATGAAGTTAAAAATAAAAAGCCAATGACCAGGAGGGGCCGAGCAGAACCGGACTTATTTTTTCCTGACGGATTTGCCAAGGGTCCCATTAAGTGTGGGCCCATCTCCGAAACACACATTTAGCAACTCGCCCAACACAAACCCACACATATTTCATGAATTATCTATGATGTATCATAAAAATAAAATCATTATGCACGCAAAAGAAAGAGACAAGCATGCTGAAACAGCAACGAGCAGGAAGTTATCCCTGAGCAAATAGTCTGCGGTAGTCCAGGCCTATGGGCCAAGCTCAGCAAACACAGAGGAAGCTTAACATCTGTGTAGCCATGAACAACCTGTTTGTGAAAACACACAAATCCCTAATTAGGCCTCTATAAAAGTGAATATGAACACCATGTTTTCGAACTTTCGTACTTTCCAAAACCGACCGATGCAGCTGCGAAGGAATGTTGAGAATTGTGCGCACATTTGTTCAGGAATGGTTTTTACAAGCTCTCAGAGAACTTCTGTTGGACGGCACCGATCCGCCTGCTGAAAGTGTGGGACTGTTAAATCTGCGTTCTCTAACACAGAGACAGAACCAGTTCAGGGCAGCATCTGTTCAGCAGCACACACTGCCATGTCTAAAAGACCTAATAAGCATAAAAAGTTTGCTGTGCACATGTATGAGATCGTGAAAATAGTAATATAAAGTCTATCCACAAGTAAAAATGCTTCTAATTTCCATAATTTAACGTAAAATATTTAATTACATTTTCATCAGCATAAAAAGGATATACTACACAATATATATAT
Organism: Culter alburnus; assembly: GCA_028476615.1. Classification (NCBI taxonomy): domain Eukaryota; kingdom Metazoa; phylum Chordata; class Actinopteri; order Cypriniformes; family Xenocyprididae; genus Culter; species Culter alburnus. The sequence goes on from JAOTNS010003792.1 coordinate 744,135, forward strand.
ATATATATATATATATTATATATAGATATATATATATATACTGTCAAATATAAGATTAATTATCTGAGAAAAAATATTAAAAAATAGATTTAGCCAGACTGTACAGATGGCGCCTGGATCATTGACTGGAACATTTACTTATAAAAAAACGGCCTGATGTAAGTGTTGATAAAAATAAAAATTAAACTGGCACAAATCTTTTGCTATGCGTTTGATAACGCACAGGCGAGTACCCAGAAGCTACAATGATATATGACGCCACATTAAAGAGAGTCAAAACGGTATTTATTGCTTGAATTACTTAATGAAATGGACAGAATTTTAAATCTGAGACTTTGTTCCATATCAAAAGCAACACAAAGCTTTAAGCCTATTGCGATTTATTGGGTGGGAGGCGCACTATGCACTGTTTATTCGTCAACTGAAAAAGGCATATAGCCTGGGATTTACGAATCGATATTGGTTTTATGAATGTGACCAAAACAGCAAGGAGACATTTTAATTGTTTATTAATAAAGTAATGTTTTCTGAATCAGTGTCGGCGGCAAAGATGAAGTTGACATTGACTCTCCTCATCTCCTCATGGACGTGCTTAGAGCGAGAATGCACATTTCATTCGGTTTAACAAAGTAGCCTATTTCTTTTCGTTTTGAATTATTTCGTTTTCGTTAAAGTAGATATTTAAAGCTTTCTATAGAGATATTTCTCATGTCTCTGAGGCAAGCAGCCTATACGCTGAGTTTCGGTTCATTTAGCCTACAAGACGCGCTCCAGTTCACGTGCCAGTGATCGCGCCCGCACTTCCATGTCATGATTATATTTTCTGCTATATTTGCTTCTTATTTATTACATCCAGGCAATTGGTTGATGAAACAATGATTAAAATTAAGATACAATTTTTACAAAACGAAATTCACTTTAAAGAAAGGCTTTCTTACAAAACAAAACAAAAGTGGTCAAAATCATGTCTGACTCACTCCAAGTCTCCCGATATATTGCGCAACTTATGATGCATCTTACTCATGCTCTTCACTTTTCATAATCAAATAGATGAATTTAAAACATAACATAGGACTATTTCAACATAAATATGAAACCACGTTTTCTTTAATGGCTAACACGTAGCCTATAGTACAGTACAGAGAAATTTCACGTGTGAATTACCAAAAACAAGCATGTGAACAACAAAATTAAAAAATGAAAATGACGGATTTTTACGAACCTGTTAAAGTCTATAACGCAACCTCTGGTGTTACGGCACACATCATCAAATCTTCTTCCTGAAGCACTTTTGAATTTATTCCTTAGCATATTAGGTCATATTGTTGATTGTTATGGCCATTATTTGAACAGTGAAAATATAATAAAAAGAGTTTTTGAACTTTAATGTCACTAATGCTGATTATTCATTGATTCATTTGAATTGAAATATTTAATACTTTCACAGCAAAAATGATGTATGCGATTAATTTAGATTAATTAATCACAGAGTATGTAATTAATTAGATTAAAATTTTCGATTGACAGCCCTAATTAGTGCTGTCAAACAATTAATGCGATTATCCCATGAAATAAAAGTTGTGTCAAATAAATAATATATATATATATATATATATATATATATATATATTATATCATTTATTAAATACATCTAAGTGTGTCTATTTATGTATACATAATACAGTTCACACATAATATAATGTAAACAAACTTTTATTTTGGATGCAATTAGTTGCAATTAATCATTTGACAGCACTTATATATATATATACAAACTTTTTTTTTTAGATGCAATTAGTCATGATTAATTGATTTGACAGCACTAAAAACCATAAATAAATATTACAATGATTAATAAATTAAAATTTTATTTACCCTAACCCTGAACATTTGTTTTTTGTTTGTTTGTTTTAAATTAGATTTTAAATATATATGAGAGATTTGACTGCACACTCACTTGCAGAAAGTTTTTTTATTGACCAATGTTTCGGCACAAAGCCTTTGCCAAGTTATTACCTTGACAAAGACTTTGTGCCGAAATGTTGGTCAATAAAAACTTTCTGCAAGCGAGTGCAGTCAAATCTCTCATATACATTTAGATTTATCTCTCTTGACCTGCACCTCGGACAGAGTGCGTTTGTGTACGTCTTTTTTGATTAAATTAGATTTTAAACATGGACTTTTCCGAGACTTTTCCATTGCAGTACTGTTCTGATTAATTATCATATTTATGTGCCATTTGCATATGATTTCACATTTACACCATGGCATTTTTCTTAAATATAAACATATACACAACAACGATGTACTAAAAATTAAAAGTTTTCCTTAGCATTTTTTGTGTACAGACGACAACGTTGTCAAAACAAACCCTGTTCACACGGATCCACGAAAATGAATAAACACTGTATTTTGCTGCCAGGCCAGTAGATGGCGATGTCAGTTTGTAAAGAAACACTGCGCGCCTATAGACTGAACACATAATACACATTCGCATGATGTCACCTTTTTCACAAATTCTCGTTTTTGTTATTTACACGGAGACGATGACAGTATCATTTTCAAAAACGTGCATTTTCAGACCCCCAAAACGCTGTTGTTGTGTAAATGAATGGCCAAAACGCATAAAAAGTTTTCTGTATTTAGTACGTTAAGTAGAGCAATCCTTAAAGGAAAACCGTGTCTATTGTGATGGTTTGTTTTGCCCATGACAGACCAACACACTATTAAACCACCATTTTCCCTTCACTCAACAATATGTGAAACGTAACGAAAGCATGCTGACATTCTCCCTCTCTCTTTCTCTCCTGCTTTCAGTCTTCCTGAGGTGAGGGCACAAGTTCTGCTTGGTCAGCCAAGGGTGTTGCCACGTCACAGACCGGACTGCCAGTGTCATGGATTTCAGGGTTTCTATGGCAGCAGTGGTTAATTCCCCAGGCCCTGCATGGTCTCTTTCTCATCAAGCCTGACACTTTCTCTCTCTCTTTGGGGAAAAAAAGCTCTAGCCAGGCCCTTAGCCAAAAGCCTTGGAGATAAGCTGCTAATAGGAAACAATCTACAGCTAATGCACACATTCCTCAGTGAAAGCATCTTTTAATAACAAAAACAGAGTGCTTCCCCTCTTCTCGTTTTCTTCCCCCTTTCTCCTGTCTCCACGGCCCCTTTCTAAACAAAGCTGCGGAGCGAGCAAGATAGCGGGAGAGCAAAAGAGAACAGGGCATTTTCCTGTTGTTACAGAGAGATGTTGAGAAATGCACAGGAAGACAATCAGAGCGTGCTGCTACCTGAAAAGGAATTGGTAGAAAAGTGTAGGTGTGGCGGTCCAGCCTCGAGGCTGAGAGCCATTAAATGATTACAGAGGGAAAAAAATAATGAAAGAGGAGAAAGAGGGGAAAGAGACCCCTTTCCTCCCACAACACACCCAGAGGAGAGAAGGAAAAAAAAAATGGGATGGGAAAAGGGGAACCAGGGGGAAACCCCACAAAAGGAAAAACGGAAGGACACAAGGAAGGCCCCCAAAAAAAAAAAAAAAAAAAAGTAAAGAAAAGAAACAGGAAAAAAACCCGGAAAAAAGGGAAAAGGGAGAAAAAAAAAAAAAAAGGAAAAGAAAAGTAAAAAAAGGAAGGGAGCAAAAACAAGGTAAGCCCAGCTCCCGAACCCCGGAAAAATGCAAGGGACGCCCACCGCCAAAAGGAAGAACCAACGCCCCGTCCTCGCAAAAACAAGAGAAAAAAGGAAAGGCCCACCCCCCGCAAAAAATAAAACCAAGAGGAACAACCACAACACCAAAAAAAGTTTCACCCCAACCCACCCACAACCCCCCCCCACCCACCCCCGAAAACCACCCCTCCCCCCCCCCAAAAACCCAACGGGAAAAAAAAAGAAAAAGGAAAAAGAGAAGGCAGGGAAAAAACCCACCCCCACCACCAGCAAGAATAAAAAAACCCAGAGAACAAGAAGAAAAAAAACAGCAAAAGGAGATAGTAAAAAAACAAAAAGAAAGAATACTCACCACGGAAGAGCCCAAAAAACAAGGAAACCAGATCCAAAAGGGAGGGCATCCACAAAAAAAATCTCCGTGAAATGGAAAGAAAAAAAAGAAAAGAAAAGGAAGGGCCAAACCCCAAAGGCACCCCCCCCCCCCGCTCTCTAGGGAACAAATGGCGTCCTCCCCAGACCGCCCGTCGAATAAAGACGCCCCTAATCCCACACACCGTTAAAGCTGAAAGACCAACGGCCCGCCCCCCCGGCCCCGCCCCCACCCCAACCCTTACCCCCCCCAGCCATACCCCCCCCGCACTAGTTCGACGGGGGACTACCCCCACGGGTGGTTTATATTGGTTTGTGTGATGACACGACTAAACCACCCGCTGCCCACGTTTAAGCAGCATTATTGTGCCCACCAGAGAACCACCCCCCGACCCCCCCCGGCACCCTTCCCTACCCCCTCCCCCCCTAGCACCCCCGCCCCCCCAACCCCCCCGCAGGGCCAGATCATGAGCAACAGAGCACCCGCACCCACAGCGCCCCCCCCGACGAGCGCCAAGCCGCCACAGGGAGCTCTCCCTCCCCCCAGGGGCGAGGAAGTCACAAGGGGCGAGCACGCCCCCGTGCTCATCCCGAGCCGGAAGGAAGGCGCCCCTGCCATAGAGCACAGGTCGAGAGCGGCCCCCCTGACCCCCCCAGAGCCAGATGCCCCCGGAGCGAGCCCGCGACCGCCCCCCCCCCCCCGGGGCACCGCACGATCCCAGAAAGCGCCACCCCCGGATTCCACCTACGGTTCAGGACAGAAGCCAGTGAAGAAAGCCCAAGCCCCCCCCCCCCCACCGAGCACCGCGCACGACAGCCGACCCCCGACAGCAACCCCCCACACAGGAGATGCGAGATCCAGAAAGAACAGAAGCCCCCGCCACATTGCGCAGCCGGCCCGCCCCGACCGAGCCGACCTCCCCCACTCTTAAGGGAGCAAAACCCCACCAGCCGGTCCCTCCGCTGCGAGAGAAGCCAACAAAACACCCCCCCCCCCCCAAAAAACCCCACCCCCAACACCTACCAAACCCCACAACCCCCCACAAACAAAAAAAAAACTCCCACACCCCCCTTACACAGAAAAACAAAACCAAACACAAACAAACCAAAAAAAAACCACCCCAAAACAAAAAAAGGAAACCAAAAAAAAAACCCCCCCATGCACGCGCGATCTTTGATTCAGTCGCACGACACATTATCCCTGGAGGCTGACAAAGAGTAAACCGACCCCCTTTCTCCTAGTGAAGCCCTGGCGCCCCTCCGCCGCCCCCCAGCTGCCCCCGCACTGGCAGAAAGGAAAACGTAGTCCACCAGACGCCGGTGCACGGCATCCTTGCGGGGGACATCTTGCCTGTGATCCTACCCTGTTCGACGCCCAGGTCACCCCGTATGAAGGTTGCTCCAATGTAATTTTGAAAACCCCCCCTGGCCCTGGAGAGCTGCATTTACGGATTTATTTTACACTTAGGAACAGCGGAGAATAACAATGGGACCACACCCCCCTTGCCTCTCCCCCCCCCCCGTCTTAACCTGCCCCGTCAGTTTTCCAGGGCTGTGTCCTGCACCCCCATTCCTTCAAGGATTACCTGTCCCCCCCCCCCCCCTCCTTCCTATATCCCCACGAGACCCCACACGTTATCCACTGACACCACCCAGTGATGGCATCCACCCCCCCGCCGCCCCCCCCCCCCAGTTTTGTCCTGCGCGGCCACACGGAGCCGTCGCCCCCCCCCCCCCCCCCCCCCCCCCCCCCTACCCCCCCGCCGGTTCCCCCCCTAGCAACCCACACCCCCCCCCGCGACCACGCGGTAAACAATCGGGACACTGTTACAGCGCTGGTTATTCGGTATTCACGCTGCCCCCCCGCTCCTCGAGACATCGTTCTGCATGCCGAACCCGCAGCTAGTGTTTTCTCAACCAATTTGCCCCGGTGTACTGGCATTTCGTGATACATGGAACAAGTGTCTGCCGTGGAGGGTAGATATTCACCACACACACGATACCTTCCAATACGCTCGGCAAACTCGCACACGTGCACGCAAAAAAACCGCTTACAAAGGCCCCCCCCCCACAGGTTATTTGCCCTTAATGAAGCCATAACAAGCCACCCTGTCCGCAGCTATTTTGCTAACATTATGCCCCACTCGCCCCAAGCCACCCAGCGGCCCTGAGCTAATATGGGGGGACAACAATGGACAAGACCATGCATAAAACATTTTCTAAGTCCACACATTTTGCAAAGCTCCAAAACGCACCCTGATGGTGCGACAGGCTCCGTCTAATAAGTTTGAAAGGGCGCCCCCCGACCCCCAGTAACACGTTCCCCCAACACAAAATTAAATAACTCTCCAGATCAATTAGAGACCCAAACCTGTGGAGTTTCTTCTGCACCACACCCCTCCCTCACACCCACCCCACACACCCCCCCAAAATTGTTTAGTATTTTTAGACATCATTTTATATATATGCCAAACACGATCACCCAGTATTATTTTCAATTCTTGAGTTTTTTTCTTAGATATAACATCAGCACAGATGCTGACCATTTGACACAAAAAGAAAAAATTTAATTCACCCCGCACAAAGAAAAACACTCCCATGCTCATAAAAATTAACATTTTTAATGGATTTTGACCAAAATTAATAGATGATTAACAGTTTAGGCCCCCCCCCCCACTGCACAATCTTGGAAAATGACATTTGCGATATTCTGTTTTTCTGCGATAGACAATTGCGAAGAGAAAAATAAATAAATAAATAAATAAATAAATCACCAGATGATCTTGATTAGCCCTATTGGAAAGCAAATTTCAATCATTGGGGTGATTGCGTACTCTCTATTTTGTTGTTACTTAACATTCCTGACAGAAAGCCACCCGCCTCCCCGGAATATTACGGCTGCTGTCATTTAAGGACCCCCCACCCCACCCGCCCCCCCCCCCGGACCCCCCCCGGAAATATATGTTACACATCCCAATTTGTTTTTCCAATTGTTAGCTCCATACTTAAGCTGTAACCCGACAACCGGTCCATAATATAATAATTCCATCAATATATGATATTAATATATTACCCCTCCCCAAGTACTTCTCTTCTCCTTTCCTTGCGTTTTTTTCTGTCATTACAGTACCCACGCACCAGTTGTGAAACTCTTTTGGTTCAATTCCAAAAATTAAACCCAATGATGATGCAAAAGACAGGAACTTCACTTCCTTGCGCAGCAGGGTTTCTTTCATCCTCAATCGGCCTACCAGGAGCTCATCCTACAAAGTGGCACACACCCACTTTTTGAGTCTCCCATACGTCAGTCTGTCTCTCCGCGCTCCCACGCACTCTGTCTGTCTGGGATACAATAGTCCCTTTGGTAAACTCTCCCCCGCTCGACTTTTCCGCCGCATTCGCTACCGGAATATAGTACGGATCAAAAGAACATGTCTTCTGTTATAAAAAGCATACGGCCCCCAACACAGCCGCATCGTTGGTCACCTAAAACAATTAAGGTCGTTAGGAGGGGGTTTCTGACAAATAGGCTACCACCGCCCCCCCCCCCCCCCGGATAGTGCTCTGGAAATCTCAAGACGCAGGTCGGCGGGATTAGTAAAACAGCCGGGCCAGACCACGAGAGGGGGGGGCCTCTAACAGTCCACCCATGAGCGGCAGGGTCGAAACAAGCCCGCCCAAATCTTGGCACTTGCTCCTAATACGTAACGGGATGCCCCCAATTGAGAACTTTTTTTTTTTCTCGCCACGCACACCCTCATCAGGAATAAGCCCCCGCATTCATGTCCCCCCCTGAATCCTGCACACGAGATGTAATTATTCGGATCCGGCTTTCCCCCACACCCCTCCCCACACCATGGAACCAATATGCGACAGATGTCCTTGCAGTCGGGTGACACCAGACCCCCCAGCGCCACAACATCTTACCGCACTGGCGGGGTTCTCAATGCTATGGTTGTCATCACTCCAACCCTAGACACACGGAGCATCCCCCCCCCCCTTAACAAGGACTTCGAAAGAGGAGGAGTGGAGAGACCTGACGGAGAGGAGACAACCACAAAGTCTGGTGGAAATCCACTGTCCCAGGTCAATGCCACCCCCTTTTGGCGTGCAGACGTTTTTAAAAAAAAGATGTCGACATATCCCCCGACCCGCGCGGGCCCCTGGCTCTGGAAATTGGACTCTGTGTTCAAAACTAAGCAAGTTGAGTCAGTTATTTAGTATCAAAAGCGCTAATCATATAAGCACACATTAACAATTATGCACAGTAGCCTACCACCGACCCACACATTCTTCATCTCTTCGTAGGGCTAACATACCGCCTACACAGTCAGATTAGTTGCAGGCCCGTCTGCATTAGTAGGATGTTCTGGCACGTTCAATGTGAGACCAGGTTTTTTTCCCCTTGCAGACGCGCACATACACTGCCTCCTCCTCATTTAAATGCAGATGTTGATTCATTTGAGTATTGACAGTCCACACTTCGATCTGCTTCTTATTTAATGTAAGTTTATGGTTGACACCACCCTCGCACAAACACTGATGGAGGCAGGCGCGGGGGGAACCAGGTGTTATGATCCTTTCCGGCTTGATCTGCCAATGTAAAGTAGGAAGCCGCGGCACCGGTGGTCTTGCCAGTGCTGCTTATTTTTAACACAACAACTAACCACGCCCTTCAAACCTCAAAGTTTTCCCCCCGTACATTGAACCTATAAAGCTGAACACAATATATAAATTTTAGCTGCAAAAAATGTAACACCCCATAAAACAAAATTCCCAACAATGACCATACACATTTAAGCTTTACATTGAATTTAAAATGAAAACTGAAATGAAAATTATGGAGCCGTAACATGACATGCAAGGACCAAACAAAAAAAAACCCCTCACCCCCCCCACTACCCCGCCACCTTGCACCGATATACTATTTTGTGCTCGATCTCTGACACTTTGCTACACAGAAAACCCCTCCCTCCTACCATATTTAATTCCCTGGATTACTAAACTGCAAACAAATCCCCGTCACCTACCCTATTTCGTTCAAAATGATTTAGAAATTGCCTCTTCAGACGAAGTCTTTTTACTATGTAGTTACCCTCGATTTGCGCACCTCCTAAATTGTGAAATGTTTACTTCCGTCAACCCTCACCGATTTTTCTTGCTCATTTGGGCGCACATTTATAAATGTGTTCCCTCGATTTTTGCCACTAACCTCTCGTGCGCCCACACGATTTATCATTTAGTTTCCTTGTGATTTTCTAAAATTTGGCGAACCGTTTTCCTACTTTGTTTCCTCTATCATGCTTACACATGCTCCGATTATCACTCGTTCCATCGATTGGCTAAATTGTGCACCCCACCCCATGTTTACTTTCGCTTCCACCCTTCCGCATTGCGTTACTAATCGGCCGCACCCCCCAGCGCACAACACACTCATTATCGTTCCCTTTCATTTTCTAAACATTGCCCCTGCACCCCACAAAAATTAACAACCTCACAGAAAGGGGGGACCCCCCCCCCCCCCGTAGAAAGTATAGCGTGGACAACTACCCCCCTTAATGTTCTTTTGTTTTGTGTACTTGCCCACCTGTCAATTCTGCCCGACCCACCGTGCCAAGCTCATAGGAACTTTCATCTCGACAGTTTTAAGTGTAATTAAGTTTTTTGGCAGAAACAAAGTTACTGCCTGCTTATTAAATGGGTGGAGGAGGATATGTGAAATGTGATTGGAGAGTGGAGTGACAGCCATTCGATCAGGGTTGGCTTTTTTTCACCAGGGAGGTTTCCACCAAGGGAATCAAGTGGAATCAGGACAGATTAGACGCAGATCACGACCACCCCACCCCAAAACCAGATGTTTGAACAGAGAGGGATTTTTACATTTGATTATTTCATCCCCCACACGCCATCTCAACCTTTTAGACATAAATTCAACAAGATATATTTCTACATTTTACAAAAAAAAAAAAAAAGCATCAGAAACATATCCGTCATGGGGCTGCAGAATGCAATGAATGATTCATATTGGAAAACAGTGCATTACACAAATAAAGAATAAAAATAACCCTAACCTCCATCCTGTCAGTGAACAAATTACTCTCGTCAACGACATATTGGGCGTGCTCGTGTTTTGAATGGCATCTCCAAACCCTCTCATTTTAAATTTCGTTTGGGTTCAAATGTAAATAACATCGCGGGGAGGTGGGGTTCGGGTGGTATGGCTGGCAAAGTTTTATTATCACTGACATTTATTATCATTATAAAGGTTTTGGTGAATGAAAGCAGACGTGGGTGGTAAGGAGGCAGGTTTCCGGCACTATTTAACAAGGTGATTCGGTGCAGCTGTGGCTGGAACGTTTGAAGGGTGGGCGCACAAAACAGTGAACACAGTCCAACCTGCTACCACATCTAGCAATATAAAGAGAACCAGGCTTTCATTAGAAAGATAGTTTCACATAACATCAGGTTTTGATAACAATGCAGTACAAAAACCCTTTCTTCATGGCGTAAATGTTACCGAATATAAGCTAAACGAGGCGTGTGACCAAACATAACAGAAGGTGCGGTGTACTTGACATAAGTGCCATTCAGACTCAAAGTCGATAAATTAATCGCTCACTAAAAATGGCATGGAAATTCACATGGCGTACGGAACCAACGCTGAGCAAACATGTTATGAGAGCAGCTGGCCGTAACTGAAAGGACTTGATTTAGGATGGTGGAGAAGGATGTAATCATTGCAGACAGACACATGAGTGAATTACCGCCGATTATGTCTTGCTTCAACTTTAAACACAATCTGACCATTATGGGCCACGGAACAGCAAACTTTGCTCACAACCTCGCCATCCTTTCCATTCTACCTCCTCCTGCCCAGGGCGGCCAAACCCCAGAAACAGGACGAATACACAAACGCACACGGGCCGGCTGACTGCACAAGGGTGTCAGTTTGTTTCTGCAGCAGTCAAATTTCCCATCATTCCATAGACAAAAATTAACAGGGGCGTCCTGGAAGACTGTTGAAACGGCTCAGTGTATTCCGCCCCCTCAGACGGTGAGGTCATGCACGGCTCACAAACCGTAGACTGCAGCAGGTAGTCACACTGCCTCCCTTTTTTTTCTTCCCTCCCGTCCTTGCTCATAAAATGTGGCACTCTGTTACAGAATTCGTCTGCGAGATGCGGAGGAAGTTTTTCCATTTCCTGTCTGAGCAGCATTAGCACGGTTCTAGAACACAAATGGACGGGAAACATAAACGCACACTCACATTCGATGACAAACAAACACTGAAATAAACAAAAAACTTGCTGAGAATGGCAATTGAAGAACAAAAGTCTCAATATTTTCTGCGTAAGCAGATGATTCAACCCATAAACCCAAAACGACTGGAGCCCAAACAGTGGAAGTGCTGTTGAAGATTGATGCGTGCAGGGCTGCAGGTCATGTGACATTTCCACAGAGGCGGAAGTGAGGAAGAGTTGGGGCTGCTCGATTAATCATAATCACAATTATTTTTGGCCAATACTGAAATCACGATTATTGGTGGGCGATATAATCAAAGTATTATTTCATGTTACGAGTCTTTTTAAATGATTTCACTTCTTTAACTTTAGTTAGTGTGTAATGTTGCTGTTTGAGCATAAACAACATCTGCAAAGTTACAACGCTCAAAGTTCAATGCAATAAGAACTACAACAAATGGCTGGCAGGGACTACAACAAGCTTATTCCCAGGTTGGTGACATCACAAACCCAAAAAATTTACATAAACCCCACCCCCGAGAACACACAACAAAGGGGGTGAGGCCATGTTGGGCTGCTTTAGAGAAGAGGAAGAGTTGTTTTAGTAGAGTGTTGTTCATTTTACACCACAAATGAGGGTCAATTCAACGCTGGATTTGCACAAAAGTTTAACATGACGGTACATGCTAGTCGATGAGTTGAATCAACTCCACAGCAACTACATAAATTCATCCACTAACCATTCAGAAACGTCTAAAAGTTGTAACTTCTTCCTGAGTCTCTCCATCAGTGTCGACTCCGGTTTGAACAATGTAAGGCTGAACACCATTACTGACAATCCTCATTTTGGCTGCGTGAGATTCTCTGGCTTTGTTTTTGCTGAGCAACCGAAGCGCAAGCTGTTGTTTGATTAGCATTAATGACAGACAGCAGCAGGTTTATTAGGCTGCTGTCACTTTAAGAGCTAATGCACAGATCCAATATACTGTTACAAACACGTTTTCTTTATCAACTGTGTAACCACTGTGTTTATGTGAATACTCTCCAAAAAGGCATAGTGACATTATTTTAAGGCATTTAGGCGCGTATCCGAGGCCCATTTGCTGATCATGCGCACAGAAAGCCGCCTGTGTGGAACAATGTCTTCGTGGCTTAATGCGCTCTTAGTAACACTGTTTAATACTGTCAAACAAGTCCTGTCGTTTAGCAACAGTAGACTGCATTTTACAACACTCACTTATTTGGCTGATTTGGATGTTAAGTTTGGGCTTTTATGGAGGAACAAAAGCGCACCGCTGTGAAGGATAAATGCGCTGAACGGAATGCAGCAGCAGCACAATAATAATTTTACCTCAATTATCTTGTTTTTATAATCGTTGGAAGCCAAAATCGAAAATCAATTACGATTAATCACACAGCCCTAGGAAGGGCTGTGTGTATTATCCTCAAATCAAACTTCACTGCAGCACTCGCCTTCCTCTACATGATCAGAAAAGGGCACCGGGGGACAATCAGTGCAAAATATTGCAAGTGCATTGTGAAGTGTTCATTAAAAAGCACAGAAATATCGAGAGAAGATAATGAGGGATCTTCCTTAAAAGAAAAAGCAAAAGTTTGACACTCTAATTAGCTTCTCTGAGAAAAAAAGCACAAAGAGAATCAGGTCCGTTTTAGTAAAAAAAACAGTCTCTTAAGTACTCTTATTCTGCTGTAGTCTTTTGGTACAGCCTGTTCTCTGCCTCCTCTCTTCTGGCCAGCGGATTGTCATTCCGTTGCATCTCGCCCAGAACTCTGATCCACTCAGCACTGACCGATGAGGAAATTATCGCCTAAGAGCCGGTGCCGCTGATACAGCTAAAAGAATGTTAAAGTAATGAGATGTGGGGAGGAATTTGTGATTAGAGCTCACTGATCTATATAAGCCATTACTTATTATCACCAAAGGAAAATAACCTTGGTCATCTTTCTGCCAGTGAGGCCGACTTCCTGAAAGGGCAACCTTCCTATAATCCTGCCAAGCTTCCATTCTGCTAGGAACAACTGGGCATAGAAAGCATAGCCCAGTTAAATTAGATGGAAGGACTGTGTGCTATTGGTAACCAGCTCATGTTGTGGAGAATACATTCTTGAAAATGATCTACAACAATGTATTTTATTGGCAAGATATAGACACACAAAGATAAACAACACTGTGCTGTGCTTCTAATCTTTTGAGGTAAATTGCAAGCTTCCATGCCCTCTCTAGTTGGTAACCCACAATTTTGTGGCATAAAAACCAGCAGTGTTACAGGAATCTGTAGCAAGAATAAGGCACACTTTGATTTCTCAACTTTTTCAGCACATTTTTTTAGCACGTTTTCTGTGTTGGTAGATGCACCGGGGACGCGATTATCGCACTTAAATATGGAAAAAGTCAGATTTTCATGATATGTCTCCTTTAATATTTAGATTGACCTCCTGGGGTGCACGATCAGCATTTTGTAAAGGTTAAGCACCTCATTTCACTGACCATTTGTTGAAAAAGAAAAAGGCCCTATTTTGTACCTTCATGGAAAGTGTCCTGTTTGCCAGGTTGGTCTGGAGATTCTCCCTGTATCCTGTGGTGAGTACTCTAAACAGACAGAGAGTAAAAAAATAAAAAAAGGAAAAGAGAAAAGAAAAGATGTTCTGCTGTGAATTTCAGCCGAAGGATCATGAGAGGTCATGCAGGGAGGGCATGGCTGAAGAAAAAGATTAGAGGGCCTGGTCATTTGTAAAATGTCATCAGTAATTACAGACTTATGATAATGATGATCAGCAGAAAAGATAATTTATCATTTGCCTATTTTTTCTTCTCGTCAGGAAACAGCCCCACCCATCCCATTCATCTGCACCGGTGAGGTGGAACTACATCTCTGTAATATTCCTCCTCAGGACTGACTTCACACCATTACAAAGAGGATGGAGGAAAAGAAAAACAGAAGGCTATAGAGAAGAAAATGAAACACATTAAGGAAGAAATCCCGATGGAAATTCAATACATTGGAGTCCCAGAAATATACAGTGCGGCTTATCAAAGCAGCTGTCACTAAATATAATTTGAGGCAGCGAGCGGAAATGTAAACGATGGCAGACCTAATGAATTTCATTTCAGGCCTGCCCAAAGTAGACGTAGTGTTTATCACAAGCCTTTCTCCTCGCAATGACTCATTTACGCTGTGCTTGCATTTACTCGCACTTCGAGGCCTGAGAACCTTTGGCAGTAAATTGAGTGCTATGCTTAAAGAACTTAGGGTGTATTTGTCACATAATAAAATACACAAAGTGGAAACAAAATGCAAAGAGATTTCTCTTCACTAGAGAGCTAGGCAAAGCTGGAGAAGATACAGGTGTTTGCAGGGAATAAGCAGTACAGTAAAAAAAAAACAATGCTAGTTTAACTAGTACTGAGGTTTACACCGATAACAATTTATTAATATAATAATATTTATTAATGCATTAATTAATTAAATTCAAGCATTTTCATATTAAAAAGTGCTGGTTTTCAAAATATGTGCTGATATTCAGATTAAAATCGCAACTGCAGTATGATATTACTTTTATACAACTGTTCAACCACACACAGACACAAACAAAAGTCAAAATTGAGTACTTTTTACTCAATGTTGCCAATTGCTTTGGAACCAAAATGGTTGCAAACAAAGCCACAGCAGAATTAACCATTGCGAGAAACACACAGTAGTGATGCTAATGAACAAATCAGATGAATGAATGATTCAATGACTCGCTCATAAATACAGTCCCTATTTTCATTCCTAAATGAATCAGTGTTGTTGACTCAATGATTCAATGACTCACTTACTTTTAGATCCTTAGTCTCTTTTCACCACCTACTGGCGTAAAAAAAATCATTAAAATAATTATAATGTATGTAATAAGGTTTGTGTGTTAAAAATGCATATTATTACCAATAGCTAAAATAAAGGGTGAATACTAGTCAGCAAAATTAGGCATTAAACCAATAATACAATAGAGTCTTTTTTTTTTTTTTTCAACCAATGTTACAATCGCTCCAGCTAACACTCTTATTCCTTCTATTAAATCTGATATTAAAATGTAGTCCTGCTTAATGTAAAAATGATTATTGTTCTTCTACTTTTAGCATGTTCTTTTACCATCTTAAAAAACAAGAACGCTCTCCTGTGCACAGTATGCAAACAAGCCTTTAATCCAGATCCATATGCAACATAAATATGCAAAACAGAATCTAATAGATCCCTAATGAAGAACATGCTTGTTGCAATCAAGGCTGTTCCTAAGCTACAATCCCTCTTTGATACTCAGAGGTAATCGTGCATTCAGAGGCATGTGGACATGATGTGCTGGGAGAAATGAATTGTTAGTTCCATTGGTTTTGTGCAGGTGCAGAGAAATCTGACTGAGAGAAATGAATTGGTATTTTGGGGATCAGCAGGAGAACAGACATCGGTTGCTCGGTCATTCTCACCTGGAGAGGCTGAAAAACTCGGGGGGCTGGAGACAGCATGCTTGGCGAGGGGCTGAGATGGGCGGACTGGGTGACGCTTCTCTACATTTCGCTCCCAGATCTGCACGAAGGGGTTGCCGCATCAGCGCGATACCCGGAGAGAAGCCTTACGTTGCAGAAACGGCAGTGAAAGACGAGGGAGGGAGGGAGGGAGGGAGGGAGGGAGGGAAACCATCTGTCTGCAGAGTGATGCAAAGCACCTCACCTTCCTCACCTGTGCCACCAGATTAACCAACCCCTCTGATATCTGCCACTCCATGTCATGAATATACCAAAACACAGCAATTAATTTAATTCTCCCACATGCATCCACACAATAGGGGTGGGGAAAAAAAATCGATACATTTAACTATTGTGATTTTTTTTTATGCTTTTGAAATCGATTTTATTTCACAATTGATATAATACATATTCAATTGCTGCAACCTACTAGCATATCAATGCAACCTGAATTGAAGTAGCTGAAAAAGTCTATTTATAGTAATCAAAGCCTTCAGTATATGACATTACAATGTAAAATTATGCCACTAAACCTATATATAATACCCACTTGTATATGGTGAAACCACCTAATCTTAAAAAATACAATGATACAGATTTCAGTCATAATGCCCAGAATTAATTCTAGTGTACATTTTATTACCACTTATTATGAGTGCAAGGATTTGAAATCTGCTGGGTAGTTTTTATTTAACTCAACTATTGTTTAAAAATGACTACATGGCTGGCTTAAAATGAACCCAAAATAGGTTGGAAAAACAACCCAGTCACTGGGTTTGTCCATTCTCAACAACTAGGGTTGTTTTTAACCCAGCATTTTTATAGTGTATTTTTCATTAAACTTATTAATTTATTAAAAATATTAATAAATGTTAATTTCCAACATACTTTGAGTTCATTTTAACTGAGAAATACAGCATTTTTTAAACAATAGTTGAGTTAAATAAAACTACCCAGCACAACCCATAACAAAACAACCCATTTGCTGGGTTAAAACAACCCAATTGCTGGGTTTGTCCATTTTCAATCCAACTTGGGTTGTTTTTAACCCAGCAATTTTTTTTTAGAGTGTAATATCTATTCAGGAGATAAGCGTATCATCCCACATGATAGCTCCTCAAACATCAGCCTCACAGAACAGGTTTGGTAAACCTGGTTAGAGAAGAGGACGCCTGTCCCTTGGGTAAAACAGCAGCTGTTGTGGATCTTGTCATTGTGCGCATCTCCTGCCTGTCGCATCCCGCAAGGTAATCACGCATTTGCAAGCTGCCAAGCACGGCTGTGTTGTGAGTTTGTTAGAGGACTCTAGCTCTTCCCCCTATCCATCACTCCCGCATACGAGCTTGCTGTTGCACCGCAACTCAGATGAGGGTCTTTGGGTGCATTTCTGTACCACTGTCGCCTCCTAAATCCTGAAGCCTGGCACCTGACACTTGGATTCGGCAGATTAATAGGTAAGTCGTCTCTTCATTATGCTGCAAAGTGAAGCCAATCAGCAGCTACACAGACTCCTTCTCCTTTCATCCCTCTCTCCACCGCGTTCCCTCTCCCGCTGTCTATCTGCACGGCATATTTAACGTGAACTAAATGCTTGCCTGAACTTAGCTGAACTACAACCCGAGGAGGTGGGCGAAGAGGAGGTGGGCATGTGAAAAAGGAAGGGAGAAAACAGCGAATGTCACCTTCCTCAAAGGCCGGTTAATCCGACACGGCGCACAAATTAAATGGCAGATTGTATTCGTTAAGGAACAAAAAGGGGCTCCTGTCTCTTTGATGTGGGCCAGGCGGTGCTGGACGCTGGAATCCACAGCCAGGCTTGGTGTCAGATTGGGATCAAACATGGCCACACTCACATCTAAATAGAAATCTGCGATGGAAAAAGTTCCAGGGAAGGTGACCACACATGAAGAGAAACAAAAGGAAACAGAGGAAGAAAAAAAAAAAAAAAAAAAAAAAAACGGAGCTGAGAGCCAGAAGTTTGGCTTCACATGCCTAAAGCAACAGTTTTAAGACTAATTTATAATATAATATAATATAATATAATATAATATAATATATATAGCTTTTAGGAGTCATAAAATAAAATAATAAAATAAAATAAAAAATCTTTGGTAAAACATCTACTATAAAATATATGTAATATGAAATAATGAAATCAGTATACACAGCTACTTTTGAATGGCCATCAATGGATAAAGTTGCTTCTAACATCTACCAGTTGATCCCATGATTAAATCAAATGTAAAACTACTTGTTTGTCTGGCAAATGGTACCTGGAGGAAAAGCCTGTTTTGGAAAAAGTAATTATTTGTACAATTTTATTTGGTACCAATAGTGCAGAGTTCAGCTAAATTCTGATATAATTCTTTGTAAACACAGAGAGGATTCCATCTCTGTAGTACACTATTCACTCCTTGGTGTATAATTATTTTAGCAAAATTTCAATATTTTCCCAACAAGTAATCCTCACATCTGCTAACTCCTGGCGGTTTAAAAAAAGTCAAAATAATCAAATAATAAAAAAAAAAGGGTAAGAAAGGTTAGCCCAACACAAATCACATCAATAACTATTCTACAAATCCTCATGCAAAACTAGCATTTTCAGAGCTACAAAGACAGAGGGTTAAGTTTGGAAAGTAGTAAAAAAATCCCACTGGGAGCAAGGTTCAGTACGATCAGCAGGGTTGTGGCTGGAGGCTTAATTAGGTAATAACAATAGGACTATCTTTAGAGATATTGAAGTTCACTAAGAGGCAACATAAAAGGATAACCGCATGATTAGTCTTCACAGATGAAAAAACATATCCGTTTGCTCCAGGGGTTGACCGACGCCAGCACCAAGCACAGCAGGAATATCAATCTGGGGCAATTAACGTGACCCGCAACTGGCAGGAGGTCAACTGCAAAAAACAGTGTCGCTTTTGAACACAACCCTAAACAATGATTTGTGTGGCAGGGTGCAGCCACAATGCACCGGAGGGGTTAATTGCTGATCGCTGGACATGCTAGAGAAGGCGCCAGCAGGCAGATTCTGGGTAGCATGCAGGAGAACACTGGACCAGGAGTAATGAGCTCTGGCATGAGGCGACGCCGGTAACGGGCCAGCAGGCCGAACGCTGCCACAGGGGGAGAACGGCTCTCTATGGGTGTGCTGCAAGACTAGAGGAAGATGGGATTTAGAGTCACTGACTGTTTAAGGGCAAACCGGCCCCTTCGACTAGGGAGGCATGTTGTTTTATAACAATGCTAGACATCAGAAAAAAATAGTGAACTGTGAACAGTGAACTTTCACTGTCTTAACATGAACGTATTGATGTAAATATATAATAAAATGACAAAAGCACATTACAAAATTACTAAAAAATACAAGATGTAATATGAGTATCATGTGTCCCCAGAATGTGTTTGTGAAGTTTCAGCTCAAAATACCCCACAGATCATTTATTATAGCTTGTCAAATTTGCCCCTATTTGGGTGTGAGCAAAAATACGCCATTTTTGTGTGTGTCCCTTTAAATGCAAATAAGCTGCTGCTCCCGGCCCCCCTTTCCAGAAGAGGGCAGAGCTTCAACAGCTCGTGCTTCAGTTGCTCAACAACAACAAAGCTGGAGAATCTCACGCAGCCAAAATGAGGATTGTCAGTAACGGTGTTCAGCCTTACATTGTTCAAACCGGAGTCGACACTGATGGAGAGACTCAGGAAGAAGTTACAACTTTTAGAATGAAACTGGACGTTTCTGAATGATTAGTGGATAAATTTATGTAGTTGCTGTGGAGTTGATTCAACTCATCGACTAGCATGTGCCGTCATGTTAAACTTTTGTGCAAATCCAGCGTTGAATTGACCCTCATTTGTGGTGTAAAATGAACAACACTCTACTACAACAACTCTTCCCTCTTCTCTAAAGCAGCCCAACATGGCCTTGCCCCATTTCTCGGGGGTGGGGTTTATGTAAATTTTAGGGTTTGTGATGTCACTAACCCAGGAAGAAGCTCATTGTAGTCCCTACCATCCGTTTGTTGTAGTCCTTAAAAAGCGATTTCTGTAAAAGAAAATATCTCCCTGTGCATTGAACTTTGAGCGTCGTAACTTTGCAGATGTTGTTTATGTTCATTACACACTAACTAAAGTTAAAGAAGTGAAATCATAATCAAGGACCCCCTTTAAACTAAAATACAATGGTTTCTATAGCTCATGACAGAAAATGATACATGATACCAAGTTCTTCTCCAAAACAAAAGTTGGCATCCAGACCATCTGCATTATTGCTCAATGATTCATCATTGATGGAAAATTACGCTCAAACATGAGTGTCAAATAATCTGAAGTTGAAGGTTTGCCCAATGTAGATCAACAACTCTTCTGGAGAGAGTCACTTTTGATCTTTAAAAAAATAAAATAAAAAAAGCATATATATAAAAAATTCTTTTTCATTTTCAAATGCCCATTTTGTTGGGCATTTCAAAGCCAAGTCAAAAGTACACATGTAGCATAAAATAAACTCAAAACTGTGGAGAAAAAACAAAAAGGTTTATACCACTCTATCTACTTTTACAAAGTTGTGTTAACTTAGTCACTAAGTGGGAGGAAGGAAGAAGATGAAATTGTAGGCGATGCAGGTCTTTTTTTTCCCCCCTTAATTAATGCAACCGACTAATAAAATTTAGCCAAAGGCTGTTTCACTGTTACAAATTCAGATATCTTCTTTTTTTCTCTCTCTCATTTTTTCTCCCACAAAGAGACAGTAGATCAATGTTTACGTCACATAGGCATCCTTTATCAAATATGCAACAAAAACCAAGAATAGCATGAAAGAAAGAAGTTCCCCAGTGTCTAAAAGCACCTCCCAAGCCAAACCTCTCCGTCTCAGAGCCCTGAAACAGGTCTGTGTGAGCTCTGGGTTCTTCAGGTTCTTTGCCGAGGAACCCCTCCCTGGCTGAGCCGGGTTTCATAATACGATAGATGACTCACACGCCAAGTCATGGTAACTCAAAAAATATTGTGACGGACTTCAGATCCCTTCTGAGTCCCATTAAGCCCTAGCAGTCCCAAAAAATGTTCTGATTCAACATTTCCTGAGGGCTAGAGCGAGGCCTCCACCTCCACCCCGAAGCTTTCACACACTCACTGACACGCCTAGCCTAATGACTTAACCACCGAGCGTACCACGCCCGGCCCTCTCTCCTGCCAACCCTTTTCCAGAACCATCCAGGGAAGACGTACAACTCACAAACCCATTCCCGTTCCCCTTCCTTTTCTTTTTTTGGGCCAACGCGTTACATCAGACAGTGATGCCTTTTGGACGGGAGAAGCACAGGAAGGAACGATTCCCAGCAGGGGCCTCTTGTTAAAACGCAGACAAACAAGGAGGCTAGCCAGCGGAAATGATGTCAGAAAGTTGCGGGGGAGACACTCCTTCCTCTCGCCGTCAGCCGACGTGGAGATCAAAGACGAACGGGGAGCTTTAACGCACACATAAATATACAGAAAATACGTTGCCGAGCTGTTGAATCCACACCATCGTGCGACCTTGGGCTTGCAGAAAGACATTTAACCGCAGCCCAATTCTGCTCGAAATGTCAGACAGTGAATACATTACACAAAAAAGCCTTTGTAGAACTCTTGTTTTCACTAGCTGTGCATCTTTAAGCAGTCTCCATCTGACACTTTCCTGCTCACCTTTAACAACTGTGCTACTCATATCACTGTGACACTGAAGACATTATACGTCCTGATTTTTATAGTCTCACAACACATGCTTCTGTGCAGCTGTGTCAGATTCACCATGTCATATGGGAAACACAAAGACATTGTTACAGATATACAGCCATTATGTACAGCTCATTGTGTTACGCTCACTGTAACCAACACGCATTTCATGACGTCTTCATCTTCTGACACTGATGCAGAAGGGAACTGACACGACTTTTCAACCAGATTTGCATGTTCTGAATGAAATAATTAATGCTTGCAAGGCTGCAAATGAATATTTAAATATACTGAATCATATGCAATCTGCTTTAACAATGTCATGATACTCAGCGTTCGTCATAAATGGTAAATATGTAAGGACGACAAGACTAATCACAATTCAAGTATGCAAATATTGCGATGATATTTCAATGAACGCTGAGCATTCCATGTAAATCAATGGGCGATTTTTTAAACTTTAATCTTAAAGTTTATGGTCAAAAAGTCTAAAATGAATAAATAGTGGGCAAGAAATTGTATTCGAAGATTAAAGAGAATCTGCACATAAATAGAGCCTGAAAATTAAGTTCAATATAGGCATTAGGATAAATGTTCTGACCAGAATTTGTGAGTGATATCAATACAGTGCTGTAAGTAAATATGGTAGCGAGATCTCTTACATGAGCTATTTAACTGAAATAAGCCTCCAGACCAGATTAGGTAAAGCACTGCTTCCTCAAGACCTATCGGTCATAATTTCCATCACTGAGGTGTGCAGTCAACGCCAGCTGGAATTTGTCACCTGTGAATCCAGAGACTTGTTACCTTATTTGTTGCAACGCCTTATTATATCTTTCCATCAGATTGAGTGTATAGTCCATTACCCAAAGCTCAGAGAAGGTATATGTTCCAGTTTTTTGTTTTGTTTGTCTCTTGCAGTTGAGGACCTCCATGGCTCTGTTATTGTGTCTGCAGCTCTCTGGGTAACTGGCTCAATTAGTTTGGCCAGGCTTTTAAGCTGCAGAGGGTCTCTGCACATACTGACTTCATTAAAAGTCAGCTAAAGTCAGGCAAGTAAGGAAGATCACACACACAAATAAACAACTTAAGCTTAACAACGTTACCACCCAAGCAGGCTGCTCAGTATGATAGGCACGGAGAAGCGATTGATAAGTCTTTACTGTCATGGACACTGCTCCTCCATCTTAACAGAAACCCTGGCAGATGTTCTCAGGTCAGAGCTCAAAAACAAGGATGACCAGAGTGAGAGAGATTCAGAATGGGTCTGAAATATGTATTTTTTAAATAAATTATTAAATTCAAAAATATAAAAATTATTAAAAAATAAAAAATTAATATGCATTTAATAATACAAAACAACAACAACAACAATAATAATAAGATAATATTATAATACATTTCTAAATTTTATATAAAGCCTATTTAAAATAAATATAAATAATTGTATTATTATTATTATTATTATTATTATACATTATTAAATGTTTATATAATTATATTTAAATAAAATATTAAATAAAAATCAAAAAACTGTTTTTAAATATAATAATAATACTTATTATTATTAAAAAATGTATTGTATTATACATTAGTTTTTATATAATTATATTTTAAATAAAATATTAAATGTAAAAATATAAAATAAAATATAAAAATATATTTTTAAAATTAATTAATAATAAATTAATAATTATTATTAAAAAGAATGTGTTATATTACTGTACGTTATTAGATTTTTATATAATCATATTTTTAATAAAAAAAATGCAAAAATATAACTAAAAAAACTAAAAATCTGTTTTTAAAATGAATATAATTATTATTATAAAACTAATGTATTGTATTGTTATTAAAACATTACATTTTATATAATTATATTTTGAATAAAATTAAATGTAAAATATAAATAAAATATAAAAATAAAATCTATTTTTAAAATTAATAATAATTATTAAAAAAATAATGTATTATATACATTATCAGATTTTTATATAATCATATTTTAAACAAAAATATAATGTAAAAATATAAATAAAATATAAAATAAAAATCTGTTTATAAAATTAATACAAATAATAATTATTATTAAAAAAAATTATGTATTTCATTATTATACGCATTATTAGATTTTTATATAATTATATTTTAAATAAAATATTAAATGTAAAAATATAAAAATATATATATTTTTTTAAATTAATAATAATAAAAATTATCATTGTTATTATAATTATCGTTATTATTATTATTATTATTATTGTATTTTTTTTTTTTTTTTTTTTTTTTTTTTTACATTTTAGCAATATATGTATGTACGTACGAATATTTTGCAGTGAGGCCAGTGAAAATATTGGCAGAGCAAGAAAAAAATCTAACTATGGCAGCACAAAAAAAAAAAAAAAAAAAAAATTGTTGAGCCCGGTCATGTGGCTTACACTAACTGGAAAGGAAATACATACATTTCTAAGAAGGTAAAAAACAGACATCCAAACAGATGGACAGACATAAACCATCTCTTACCCGTAAAAGTGACTGAGACTCTTCCTTGGCACTTTTGCCCTCGGTAGAGGTTGGGTACTGCTGCCCGGCTTTCTCCGCACTGCTCGTTGGCGTCCCCGGCAGGTAGCCTTTAGCATCTGCGCTGAGGCTGAAGATCAGTCCAGATGAGTCTCTAATCATGGCCGCTCCCTTCTGCTGCTGCTGGTCTTTTACTCCCGCTGTCACGGCGTTCAGCAGACCCAGTGTGGCTTGGGGGAACGGGGCAGGGCTTCCCCTAAGAATCTCTCCTGCACGTTCTTTGGGCACCCACACCAGACTTTGCACGTGTTGCTCCCCTCCTCGGACTCCTCCACCAGCCGCAGGCCCCAGCGCTTCAAACCAACCCTTCTCTTTCTCGTCCTGGGCCTCGCTCTTCACGCCCTCTGAGCCGGGAAGTGGCTCAGCTCGGCTGGCCTCTGGAGGCACCAGGCTATAGAGTTTCAGATCACCTTTGCTCTCCTCTTTGATGCGGAGGGTTGAAGGGGCAGAGCAGCCGTTCGCGGGAGCAGAGGCCGGATCCATGGAGTCTTGGCAGTGGGCGGAGTTGAAGTGGTCCAGCAGCGCCGTGGTGTCCGTGGCAGTGAAACTACAATGCCGACAACGACAGCAGCCGTGAACTCTCCTGCAAAGAGGATAAGAAATGGTCTCAGAGATCATTTTTATCATTTTTAAAAGATCAGGAAACAGTCGTTTCACCTACATCCATGTTAGCTGGCCTCTAGAGAGCCATCTAAGAGACAAAAAACAAAACCACATCCTGATTACGTGTACTTTCTCCTTATCTGACGTCTCTGCCCCCCTGAGCTTGGTCTGAATCTCTGTAATGTTGTGTAATTACAGTTTAGTCAGCTATTTTCGTCTGCATAATGGCTCTTTGTTCTGTTCCAAATAAAGGAAACAAAGAGCTGCTCCGCAAAGCAACACTAAATGAACAGTCTGCAAACCTTTAGGTAAATGAATGTGACGTTCCCTCCAGAAACACCAATGATTTTCTATAAGCTTGTACTTCCTGTTGGAAATCGACTACTGTCAAAGTGACACCCCACCCAAAAACTATGTTTATTTTATATGCATCAGTAGATGTGCTTGGACAATGGCCATTCATTGATAGGTTTGGCTTTAAAGGCTAACCACACCGCAATGGAGTATTTACAAAGAATGAGAGGTTTTGAAAGCAAAAAAAATTCTTATTGTTGAAAGTTCAAGTTGGGGCAAATCGTGTTATTAATATCTTTTTTCCAAGATCATCTGTAAATAAAAAAACTCTCTTTTCCTGTTCTAACATGCTCATCATCAAGTATCAAGGGTTCAAAGGATGCCATTTATGATGTTGTATAAATGAAGACCCTTAACAACAGTTAATTCTGGTCCTTGAATCCGAGCAGTATTTCAAGAGTGCTGATATATAATCCAGCAGAACTAACGTAGTAGATATGCACAGTTTTGGCTTCGGGAATTATATTGGAATTAAAAAACTGGCCTGACATATAAGTTAATTAGTATAGAGTGGTGCAGAGATGACGTTAAAACCCAGAAGACTAATTCGCCCTCAAGATTTCCCTATGGGGTTTTTCAATTTATGAGTAAAATAAGGTCTGTGCTAAACATAACGTGATGATACTTGAACGTAAATTACACACACCTATACTGAAAATGTGATTTTGAAGCTGTTTTTTTTATTTAAAAAAAAAATGTATGTTTCTAATAAGTAACTAGATAAGAACGGTCGTGATGTGAGTATGTACAAAACATTCACATTATGATTACCACAGACTTTATTTTATCAAATTGAGAAAAAAAAAAAAAAAAAACACATATACAAACCATTGGAAAATCTCAAAGGATCCACTTGCAAATTAGTTTTGATGTCATCTCTGCACCACTCTGTTAACGTCTTGTTTATAAAACCACTGAATAAAAGGACATAGTGTGCTTGTGTAATAATCCTTAAATATAAAATATGACTCACATATATATTACAAAACAAAATGCAAATGGCTTTAGAGACAAGGTTGAAACTCTGTATTATGTACACCTAGGATAAATATTACATATCATACCATATTAAAAGCTTACCATATTTTTTTAAAGAAATTAATATTTTATTCAGCATGTACACATTTACTTGATCAAAAGTGATAGTAAACACATTTATGATGTTACAAAATATATTTCTGTTTCAAATAAATTGTTCTTTTGAACTTTCTATTCATCAAAGAACAACTGTGATAATAATCAGAAATGTTTCTTGAGCAGCAAATCATCATATTAGAATGATTTCTGAAGGATCATGTGACACTGAAGACTGGAGTAATGATGCTGAAAATTCAGCTTTGATCACAGGAATAAATTAGATATTCAAATAGAAAACAGGTATTTTAAATATTACAGTTGTAATATTACAGTTTTACTGTATTTTTGATCAAATAAATGCAGCTTTGGTGAATCAGATTATGTGTGTGTACTTGTGTATAAAAATCTGACTAAAAGCATTAAATGTGGCTTTTTTTATGCTTTTTTTATCCATTTTTTTTCTAAGCAAAAGCTATGAATGGTGTTATCATATATGCCCACAAGATCCCTATCCTGCAAACTGAATCTAAGTGCAAGATTTTCCTTATATTATGAAAAAGACAAATCAGTTGAAAAGCAAAAAAAATAAAATCTGAGATCTGTTACCCAGTAAACTGCCTCTTACAATCTGACTCTGTGCCGAACTGGGATGGATAAAAAGCAGGAAAAGACTAAAGAGAGCAAAACAGCTAGATGCCATCTCTGCCCCTCTAGGCACCAAACGAGGGACAGAGTGGAAAAGTGCTTTTCATCATTGCTGCTGCCCGACTTTCCCAGCATGCATTGCGGTAATTTGTTCCTCTTAGGTACACGGAGGCAGGAGCCGATCAAACATTGGTGCATTCCAGCGACCGGTGAAGGAAGAGTACAATCCATTGCATTTACCTCTGATTACAGACAACACAATGTTCACACATCAGAATTTTTTTTAAAAAAAGCATTATTTTGCAAAGTCCGAAAAACAACATAACTGCACATTTCTTTTGCTAGGCCAAAATGTTTAAAAGCAACCTATTAACATTGTACCAAATTAACAAATTTAAGATAAAGTTAAAACATTTGCACATGTAGAAATAAAACAGACATCTGAAGAACTTCATGAAGTTGTATCATGAGGACCAGTTACTATAAGTGACAGACACACAGATAAATTCAGTTATCATTAATCAGTACCAGACAAAAACTAGCTACTTCAATGCCCCCCCAAGATTCGACTGTTTTCCAACAAAGCATGGGCTGCTTCCAAAACAAATCGTATTCTTTGGTCACTGACACGCAGCATAAATATGTTTGTCAAACCCTGTAACCCAGAACTGATTGTTTTCTGGCATGAGTTCTGGAAACAGTGAAGGTTTTACATTGAGTAGTTGACATGATTTTTCATCCTAACACGTAATGCCTTCATGAACTTAATCATACATGCTTATGTCCTACACTGACATTACAGTTATTTGCTAAAATGTTTTTCAAAATCATCTAAATTACAAAAAAATAGCAGTAAATGTTTAATAACAAATCATAAGTAGAGCACAACATTTAATTTTATATAAATAAAAAATATATGTTACAGTAAAAACTTTTACATTGTAAAAAAAAAAAAAATTATTTCAAATAAACGCTGTTATTTTGAACTTTCTTATCATTAAACAATCCCTAAAAAAATATCAAGGTTTCCTAAAAAATATTAAGCAGCACAAATGTTTCCAACATTGATAACAATATGAAATGTTTCTTCCAAAATCATCATATTAGAATGATTTTTGAAGGATCATGTGACACTGAAGACTGGAGTAATGATGCTGAAAATTCAGCTTTGATCACAGAAACAGATTACATTTTAAAATGTATTTAAAAAATAGAACATGTTTATTTTAAATTGTAATAAAATTTAAGTTGCTTAATGATGAAATGATATATATATATATATATATATATATATATATATATATATATATATATACATTCTCTAAACATCTGTTACGTCAATCACAAGTACAGTGCATTACTACAGTAATTATGACTGTTTCCTCAAATAAGTTTTAATTAAAACGCTGACAGGTTGTCACACTTTCTGTGATGTTAAGAAAACACATTAAGGCCATTAACAAAAAGTGTTAATTCCAGCTGCATCTGTCTGATAATGAGGAGCAGGAAATACTGTGAGATTAGATGAGTGCATGTTCAAGCAGACATTCAAGAGCTGTCAACGCCACCAAAGACCATGACAAAAAATTCCTAAATTTAAAGATGCACAACACAAAGAACCGTTCAAAAAGGCAACCATCAGAGGAATCATCAGTTGTTATAAAAAATAAATAAATAAAAACGTAACACAACATCAATGTCAAACTGGCTTTTTGGAGAATAGACCTAGAGATGGCTTTTTCTTGCTGTCTTTTACCCTTAACTCTAATAATCAGGTAGTAAAAGAGATTTCATTTACTTCATTTGACTGGGTTAGAAAAGGTAGCAACAAAGAGAATTCGTCTTTCTACCCTCTCAAACTGAAGCAGAGCAGTAAAGGGGTCAGAATTAATCTGCCCGACCTGCAAGAATCATGTAACCATTCAAAACTGGACAAGCATAAATGATTAAGATGATGTACTGAACCAGATTTAATGCTACCTACCCTCCTACTCTATAATTTCCTCAATGCTTACAATTTAATTGCAATCAGAGGTTATAGATGAAATTTTCCAATTTTTTTCCCCCCTTTTCATTTTGCAAAGCAGAAACAGCATCATCGATTTAGGGGGAAAATACATGAAAACATGAAAAAATGAATGAGAACCTATATCGATGTCAATAACGGTACTGAGAGGCAGTAATTTGCGCTTGTGAAAATGAAGGCCTTTAGCTATGCGCCAGCACACCGGCTCAATACCTCCATTTTACAGGACACCGAGCGGAGCAAAAGCGCTGCCCGACACCATTCCATGATATTACACTGGAGACAGAAAAATGGGTAAAGCACAGCCTGCCGTTCACCAGACTGGATGACAGAAAAACTAGACAGAGAAGAATCACTGTAGGGGTGAAAGAGTGAGTCCGTCGGATAATCCGGTCTCCAAAAGGAAACAAGGAGCCCTCATTAGGTAGGAAACCGGACAGCTTCAGCCATGGGCCTTATAGACAACAAGATGCCTTACAATGACATAACTCACTGTCAAAAAAATAGATTTCCATAAAATACCCTACAATAAATGAGATAAAGACTTGAAGTCTGACGTCACGCAGCAGCGCTTCCGGGTCCAAACGCTCTATCTCATACCACAAGAAAACAACAAACGGTGCTAATATACACACAC
Organism: Culter alburnus; assembly: GCA_028476615.1. Classification (NCBI taxonomy): domain Eukaryota; kingdom Metazoa; phylum Chordata; class Actinopteri; order Cypriniformes; family Xenocyprididae; genus Culter; species Culter alburnus. The sequence goes on from JAOTNS010003792.1 coordinate 773,561, forward strand.
AATGTGGTGTAATACTACCAAAAAAATTAGAATCATAACCTTTATCTCCATACCAAAATCCCAGATGGCCAGACAGTGATTCGTCTTTTTATAAATCGTTAAAACAGTAATGTCTGTGCCTCTGTGAGCACGGAGACTGTTGCGTAGACTGTAAGTATTTCAAATGTTTAACTTTAAAATGTTAAATGTTTAATATGAATAAATAACGCTCATAAACGGCTGTCGAGATGGCATTCTCAAGTGAAACAAGTCGAGGTTTGGACCCGGAAACGGCGTTCCTTGCGTCATGACTTAACAAGCGGATTGTCACTTGGTAGAAATAAAACAAGAGCTCTTACACACTAGAATTACTCTATCCACAAATCCATTGATTTCAATGGGAATTATGACTTGATTTAAAAATGATCCATCTGTTTCCACCCTCAAAATGGATCTTACATATTACAGTAAAACACTCCTAATAGCTGGTTTCACACTTTGTGTGAATTCATTTTGGGATTCACTCATGTAATGCTTAATGATGTTTAAGATAAAGAAATCATGCACTAAAAAAATGCAACCAAAGTTAGTTTAAAAATGGACAAACCCAGCGATTGGGTTGTTTTAATTCAGCAAATGGGACATTTAACCCAGTGGTTGGGTTAAATGTTTGCCCACCCTGCTGGGTAGTTTTATTTAACTCAACTATTGTTTAAAATTGACTGTATTGCTTGCTAAAAATGAACCCAAAATATGTTCGAAATTAACATTTATTAATATGTTTAATAAATGAACATTTATTAATAAGTTTATCGAATAATACTTAAAAAATAAACATTTATTAAATTTGACTATTTATAAATGTTCACTCTTTGATTATTATTGTTGCTTCTAGTAATTATGTGTCTGATTTTTTAATTTTGGGTTCATTTTAAGCCAGCCATATAGTCATTATTAAGCAATAGTTGAGTTAAATAAAACCGCCCAGCATGTTGGGTCAAACATTTAACCCAATCGCTGGGTTTGTCCATTTTTAACCCAACTTGGGTTGTTTTTAACCCAGAGTGTAGAGTGTAACATTTTACATTTTATTTCCATTCCCTTACTTTTCAAAGTGAAAATGCTGCAATGTGGCAATAAAAGACTCAAGAGAGAAAAAAATATTCTCTAAAATCTAAAAAAATAAAACCCGAAGGTAATTATCAACAGGCTTTTATATGCCATTTGAGATCAAATATGTATACAAAAATGTCCAAAATTAACAATAAGAAACTTAGACAAGTGATGCACTCAAATTGACATATGAAAACATTCTTCCAAAGAATATGGGTTCGGCCTAAATAGTTTTGGAAGGCCGAAATCATAAAACCGAAATATGACATTCAATTAGCACTTCACCGAAGACAAGTTTTGACTGTTTTAACATCACATGTTATGCACAAAACATCGATAAACTACAACAGGTACAATTACAATTATAATCTGATAATTTGTGAGTTTAAATGCAAAGATGTGCAGATATTACAAACTCCCCCTTTCTGATTGAATCCCACAATGAGTTGAAGTCTGTAACCAGCATGTCCTATGCAGTATATTCTCAGCTCCTGCACGTAAAAGGTCTCCCTTTCCCGAATTGGAGGGCAGCGTGATATATTGAGTGCGCACTAGATCGGGTGGGCACGAGGTGTGGGAGGCTACGGCATCAATATCAAGTTCACGTTCGTGGTGGGTGGGTTGCTGTTTGGAGTCTAGAGGGCAGGATTCTGCTCATAAATCTACACCACAGCGAGGTATTCAAGAAAGACACATACGCACACTGGAAATATTATGTATCAGTGATTCGAAAGACCACACAATCGCTCGCACGCACACACAGAGGTCAGCGAACGCTTCCACGCAATGAAACCGGATACCATGACACAGATGTTCATACAATAACATGGAAGACACAACCCTGAAAACATGCATGCAGTAGCGTATAAACTAAGATCTAGTGTACACAATATTCTCATGCTCCCAAGTAAGCCTGGTGGGCAAAAGAAAAGTAGTTTAAAACAAAATACGACATGCACATTCTCACTTGCATTCACACACACTCTGTACAGTCTGAGCTGAGAAGCAGGAGCTCTCCAGGGAGGCCATACAGGTCTGATTTCTGCTCTCTCCTCGCTGGGTTCCAGGCTGTGGGCTCTGAATACAAACAGCGCCTTATTCAGAAAGGCCGCACGCACAGGCTGAAAACACTCTGCTCCACGTCCACCTGAAACAACCAGCCCCGGGCAGCTGGATCATGATGGACGTCACTCAAGGCTCAAGCGCACAAAAACCTTCACACATGCTCTCTAGGGGACAGGTGGGTGTATGAGGCCTTAAAATTCAGTGTTTCCTGACACGAGCGCCAACTTGACAAATGATTCCTTCGCCAGGATCTTTGACAAGTCAGATTAGATCGTTGATCATTTAACGACACGTGAACTTGTGGAATTGCTGAAAAAGTTTAAATAGTAGGAAAATTGTGTCTGTCATGCAGCTATGCGTTACTTCTCGGTCTCGCGACTATGTATGTGATTTATCGTATGCATGTAGAATGAATTATGAATGGGCTGGAAATCTATTCTTATTCAAAACAGGTTTCGTAACAAAAAAATTATAATAAAATATTCAAACACATTGATTTTCATGACATTCGGTTCCATTAACTGTTCTGGAATGTCTGCATTCCACCACAGATGTGGATGAAACACATAAAATATATAATACACATATTAGAGTACACATACATATATATATATATTATTATATTATATATATATAATATATATATATATATATATATAATATACACGTCTACAGATGTAATACACAAAAAGTCTCACTAAATCAACTAAATGCAAGGTTGGTTTAAAAGTAATAAAGACAGCTATATTGCTAGATATAAATGTAAATGGATAATTACTTTTTTTTCCAAAAACTGTATAATACAATTGCACAATACTGTTCTGCTGTATGAAATATGTAATAATCTGATAGTTTGACAAAGGATTGCTCACAATACTGAATGCAATTATTTCCAATCATTGTTCATCCAAAAAGAATCATTACATGGAATTTAGCATGACAGCATTTTAGCATTTAGAATAGTCATAAAGTTATGAGAATATGTAGGAAATTGAATTTATTAAGGACAAAAATACAGACAGAAATGCATGACTGATTTCACTGTTCTCCACCACTTATACTTACACTCATAACATTATAACTTTAATCTTGTTATGTAATGAAATTGTACCATTATTTTTTTTAACATGACATTAAAACAGTTAGAAACCATAATTAAGTGGAACTGGTACCAGAATATGTAAACTGTGTAATTTATTTCTTGTAAAACATTATATTTCTAATTAAAACTGCTTAACTACCTCTATTGTTCTCCTCATTTGTTGAGTCACTTTGGATAAAAGCATCTGCCAAATGATTAAATGTTAATGTTAAATTATATTTCAAGAATTTGTCAGTGAATTTCATAAGTATTAACCACATAAATACAAATCTATTATACATGCAAGACAATGAAATAAAGTTTATGGCCATTTTGCATATTGGGTTTGTTTTCCCATTTAAACATCAGTAGTAAAATTGCTCAAGAGAAGTTCTTGCACATAATATATAATATCAAACATATGTGGCATTGAGGTGGTTTGGTGTATTTACACAACACTTATATTAGATTTAGCAAAGTGCCTTTCTGTTCTCTTTCTACTGTGCCAAACTCAAGCGGACATATGGATTTCAGTGGTGCAGTAAACTCATTTTTATCAATAAATTCAAACCAGCACATGTAGACATGCCTGTAAACTTTGGCAGAAAATGGAGAGTAATTGAGATCTTATGTGAAGGTAAAGCAGAGCCACGCTCATCCGCGCTGTACATACCACACAGATGGTGAAAGAAAGAATAAGGAAAGGTATAATACTTTCTCACATGTACACACTTAACTGACATATGCACGCGCACACACACACATGCAAACAAACACTGAAGTGCACTCACATTTACATGCACACCTGGCCTCAAGACAAGCTAAATCAAAACAAATGAGGGACTGCTGTAAGAAAAGTTACTCCCTGACGTTTAGCATTTTCAGTTTATTCAGCTGTGTTGCTCGACTTCAAGTAAAGTGCAAAAAAAGGGGGAAAAAAGGAAAACCTGTTACCTATCAGTACGAAAGCAAAACCGCCAACACAGAAACAAATGTGTAACACAAGCTCGCTGGATATAATCAACAGCTGCTTTCACTGTCCAATGCTATTGTACTACAATATGATTTTAAATTAAATTTAAAAATGTAATAAAAATATTTATAAAGAGTAAACAAATATTGGACCTTTATAATATTTGCTTATTAATATTTACATAAATAAAATGTTTAATTTTATTTATACATTAAATAAACTGAGGTACTGTGATGCATTCCAATGCTAAACAATAAGTTTAATAATTTTTTATTTACATTTTGTGAAGATAATATTAGTGGTATTTGCCTGCACAAACTCAACAGCTCTATCTTAAGTCAAATCAGCAAAATTTTGCGGCCAAAAAGGGTCCACTGGCTTTTGTTTATAGCGTTGCTCACACAGAAATCACTTTCAAATCAAGAAGTTTTCTGTTGGTAAATGCAGCAAAACCAAATTGAACTTGCAGAATCTGCATGGGGAAATCTTTCACCTTCACATGAACTTCCTGATCATGTGGACTCCATGAGCGCAATGCTTAAACACATACATCTAGCGTGTTTACATAGAAATACAATGGAAAAGTAGCACATGGGAATGGAAAAACACGTTCTGTGTGAACAGCAATGCCGATGAATGCCTCTATATTTAATTTTTCACCGATGTCTGCATGAACATGCGTAAGAGTCAAATGAGTTCTGAGACATGCTGGTCCTCAACCGGCATTGTCCGTCATTAATGCATGCAAGATCGGCTTTTGAAATAGCCTATGATCATTGATCATTTTGAAAATGATCATTTTCAAAAAAAAAAAAATATTGTCGGACGATTTTGATGTTGGAGGACAAAATAAGATGGAGTTTTTCGCCCTACCGCGGTACTTCCACCTATGTCACGCGTGACCTTTCCAATGTGATTACGTAATGCGTGGCTTTTTTTTTTTTTTTTTTTAGAAAATGAGCAAACGTTTTGCTAGATAAGACTCTTATTCCTCGTCTGGGATCAGGTAGAGCTCTTTGAAGCTGCACTGAAACTGACATTTGAAGTGAAGTCCACTATATGGAGAAAAATCCTGAAATGTTTTCCTCAATAACCTTAATTTATTTTTGACTGAAGAAAGACAGACATCTTGGATGGCAAGGGGGTGAGTAAATTATCAGAAGAATCTAATCCTTAAAAACACTAAAAGGAGGAAGTTATCTAGTTGCTTATTAGCATGCATATTACTAAGATATTGGCTGTTTATTAGTACTTATAAAGCACATATTAATGCCTTATTCTGCATTACCATATTCTACATCCCTTAATCCTAGCCAATACCTAAACTTAACAACCTTAATAAGCAGTTATTGAGGAAGAAGTTAATAGTTAGTTAATAGCAAGAATTGGACCCCAAAACTAAAGTGTGACCATTTTTCCTACTGTACCGAACTGTGACCCCAAAACCAAGGTATGTACCGAACCATGACTTTTGTGTACCATTACAGCCCTATATTATATATATTATATATATATATATATATATATATATATGGATTTATTATGAGGCATTACCTGTAGTGACGAAAGATCTCCTCCTCCACTTCAGTGAAGAAATGGCACTTAGTGCAGGCGTACTCTCCGGGATGGTCCCGCCCTGGCCCCGCCCCTCCATCCCCTGATCCCTCCTCCTCTGGTTTGACTTCCAGTAAGGTGTGAGAGGTGTGGGCGCTGTCATAGTGCAAGAGAAGCAAGTCAATATCAGTGGAGGTGAATGGGCACTGGTCACACAGGTGGGTGACGGACGCTCGGGGAGCTGGCGGGGATGGGGTAGTGGTCCCTCCGGCTGTTAGCTGCAGCAGAAGTAGAGCACAGTGCGAGCAGGAGCTCTTACGGCAAGCGAAGGGGTAGGAGATTTCCCCCAGGTGCTTCTCGGGAGTGCAGAGCCCACGGGGGCAGAAGGGGCAATGTTTGATGGTGCACTTGTGAATGCTGTGAGCTCGCTGGTAGTGATGCAAAAGCGGAGCCACGACGATGACCTCCGGGCCGTGCGTCATGGAGTAACGGAAGTCACAGAACTGGCAGTTGTAACTGGTTACTACAGTTTCAGGGTCGGCTGTCGCTCCAGTCTTCTCCTTTTTCCGTAAGTGGGAGTCTCCGTCACGTGCCTTTCTGTCCCTGTCCCCTGGACTTCCCTCCCTGACGGCCGCCTGACCGTGTCTCTTCTCATAATGCTCTAGAAGCCTAGAGGAGCTGCCGGCTTCGCAACTAAAGCTGCAATATTTGCACCAGTAATACGCTGCAGGGGTATCAACCCCAGTGTGGTTAGGGGAGTCTGACGCCCTGATTGGTACAGAGTACCCAGCCACAGAGTCATCTTCAGCCCTTACTGCCACCCGATCCGCCCACTTCCCTTGCTCATCTGCCCCAATCCGTGGTACGCAGTTCCCCTTCCGTTCACTTGAGGACTTCTCCTCGAGGTTGGGGTTGGATGGAGGTGGACTCTTCATCTTGTTGGGGTGTGTGCCTAGGAAATGCTGCTCGAGGTCTACAGAGGAGCTTCCCATGTAGGTGAAGTTGCAGAACTTACAGCGGAAGTACTTGGTGTTGCCCTGACAATCCTGCGTCTTCCTCCCAATCCCGATAAAGGTGCCGGCTAACGTTACCTGTGAGAGCAGGGAGGTTGAGAGGGAGGGATGACAAAGAAAGAAAATGAGATAAAGGGAAAGAACAATCATCCGTGAGTTATAGAGAATTACAGAGAAATAGAAGTCTGATATAATAAGACAGACAACAGACTTTCAATAACCCTCCCAATCTCCAAGACGAGGCAGCAGTTATCACCACACAAAGGCAAATCACATTTTATGTTCATATTATTTCTCAGCGCTGAGAATTCAAATATCCTCCAGTGAGCAGATGGGGAACATGTGAAACTTGGAGAGTTCGAAGAGTAAAGCAACCATGCATGCAGAGACGAAATGGATCTTTTCTGATTAATAATATACAGGTGTGACTTTAGTTCTGATACTTTTAAATTAAATTGTGGAAAAAAAAAAAAAAAAAAAAAGAATAAGAAGACCAGGACTTTTTTCTTTTTATTTTTTTTAAATGCCAGTCAGTCATTAAATTAACAAAAAGTTCTCTTAAATAATTATAATTGCATTTATATAAAAAAAAATAATATGATGCAATAGATGTCCAGCCTATAGACAAGCATATGGAATATATAGTTGGCAGTCACAGCACTAAAAGAGAGTATGAGTGGGAGGTCTCGAGCTTTATACGCACTGTGGGGAATTCAACGTCATGCTCCAGACAAAACACTCAAGGAATGTCACAGCACAGACAGACCCTTTCCCTCGAGCAGCCCCTGAGCTGTATGTTCAAGCAATGATTAAATAAACACCCACTGCTTAGCGTAATGTGTGCTTGACTGTAATTCTACACATGCATATTACAGATACAAAGTGGACTGATTTAAAGTCTCAGCTGGTTGCTCTGTATCACCTGTCTGAGCAATTGAATTTAAGCACAGTGCACTTGGGACACACAATGAAAGATTTTCTCAAAAAGATTTTTTTTTTTTTTGGGGGGGGGGGGGGGGACTATCAAATATCCTCCAAATCAACAAAATATCACAAGAAAGGCAGCTTAGCATATGATATGATATAAATATGCACATATAATACATACATATTATATATATATTATATATATATATATATATATATATATATATATATATATATATACACACACACCACACACCACATTTATTATACATGCACACACACACATATACATATATATACACACACACATCACATCACATATACATCAAATTAAGTACAATTATTATTTATTGTTAAAAAGTTTAAAATACCTAAAAACTAGGTATTTTGTCCAAAATGTACATTTATACATACTGGAGTTTTGCGGCTTTCCTCTCGTAACCTGTATCGATGTCAATTTAAGTTTATCAATATGAATATTAATATATATTTATTCCATGATACTAAATAAATAATAATTAAATATAAACATTAAATATATATTATAAAATGTATAATATGTTATAAAAAAATAGTATATTTTGAATATTATTATTACTAAACTAGTTCACAGTTCACGCATCAATGAGTAAGCAATAATTAAAATCATTACATCTGGCTGATAAACTAGGCAAAAACACCTCTGCACTGACTAAAGCTAAACGCATCCAAACTTGGCTCATTTCGCAGAAACCTGAACTTAAATATGCCACTTAAATTGTAAACATGACATTGTTGAAGTGAAGAGTGAAACCGTGCTGAAAGTTGGGCAGATAAATGACTATGACATCTGTTCATTACCCATCGTTTAAAATAAATCGACTGCTGTGTTTTCACTGGCTCCCCGCACCAGCTTCCCTACGCTCTTTTTCCCCCCTTTTTTTCATTGGGAAAATGAGAAATCGCAGTTGTCGATATTACTGCATGGAAAATTCCACTAGGAACGAATTCTGAATAGACTCATTATTCAAACTTTTTTCCTAAGAATTTATACGGTATTACGACAATTTGTAGACAGGCTGAATGTTGAATTGAAAAAGATTGTGGCCGGTGTTATTAGAAGAAAAAACATCAGGTACTCTAAGCTGCGCTGTGTGCTCGCTTGATTGAGTACATGCACATGTGCAAAGCAGGCAACTGTTCATAATGGTCCATTTAAACATGATACAGAGAGACTGGTGCTACGATAAATCAGCCAAAAGTCACAGAACAAAGCCAAACACAGTGTGCCAGCATGATCCACACTAATCTCCTTCACATTTTTTGTTTTTATGTTTTTATAAATCAAAAATCACCAAGGTGATATGACAAATGACGCTTGCATTATAATTTCAATGGAGCAGCCTGATTGCTTATTCATGGCATTATTTTAAAACGCACGCAAGAACAAATACAAACTCTATGAGGGCTAGGCTAGTCAAATTTTCAGAATTAATTCAGCCAATGTTCATCAGTGTGTGAGTTTCTGCATGTGCATGACTTTGCATGCATCATATGCGGTTACCATCCATCTAGTGGTTTTACTCTGTGACATAAATTTTAAGTTTCACTGTTGCATGTGCATGCATCATTTTTAAGCCTTAATGACCCATGGGTCTGACTATAGCCCTGCTCCAAAACATAAGGAGGTGCCTTGCTTCCTACAAAGGCAGCTGCCTTATAACAGAGCATCTTTGAGGGGTTCTTGATTATGATTTCACTTCTTTAAATTTAGTTAGTGTGTAATGTTGCTGTTTGAACATAAACAACATCTGCAAAGTTACGACGCTCAAAGTTCAATGTAAAGGGAGATATTTTCTTTTACAGAAATCACTTTTTAAGGACTACAACAAATGGCTGGTAGGGACAATAACAAGCTTCTTCACGAGTCAGTGACATTACAAACCCTAAAATTTTACTTAAACCTTGACCCCGAGAACACGCAACAAAGGGGGTGAGGCCATGTTGGGCTGCTTTAGAGAAGAGGAAGAGTTGTTTTAGTAGAGCGTTGTTGACATGCCGTCATTTTACGCCGGACTGCTTCACAAAAGAGGCTCAATTCAACGCTGGAGTTGCACAAAAGATTAACATAGTTGAATCAACTCCACAGCAACTACATAAATTTATCCACTAATCATTCAGAAATGTCCAGTTTCATTCTAAAACTTCTTCCTGAGTCTCTCCATCAGTGTCGACTCCGGTTTGAACAATGTAAGGCTGAACACTGTCGTCATTTTGGCTGCGTGAGATTCTCCAGCTTTGTTGTTGTTGAGCAACAGAAGCGTGAGCTGTTTTAAGCTCCACCCTGTTCTGGAAAGAGGGCCGGGAGCAGCAGCTCATTTGCATTTAAAGGGACACACACAAAAACGGCGTGTTTTTGCTCACACCCAAATAGGGGCAAATTTGACAAGCTATAATAAATGATCTGTGGGGTATTTTGAGCTGAAACTTCACAGACACATTCTGGAGACACCAGACACTTATATTACGTCTTGTGAAAAGAGGGATAATAGGCTGAAATGGGCCCTCATAATTCACTGATTTTGAACGCTCTACATAAGAAGGAAAATAGCATTTTACAGGCACCTATACTGATTTGAATGGAATGACGCAAAACTCCAAAATGCATAAATATACATAGCACATATAGGCTACACTACCATTATTATTGTTATAGTGCTGAATTAATTATATTTAGAAACAATATTTCTCTCCCTTCATCACTTTGAGATTACCTGCACGTCGTAGGTGCCGTTAAGCACGGAGGACCTGGGTGACCCCGCTTCTGCCGCAGAGCCGCTCTGAGCTGATTGGCCGAGGAGGCGCGCTGAGTCTTTGGCCTGTGACTGGGCTGTGAACTGCACCATGTTGTGTAGTGCCAAAATCTTATTGTCCAGCTCTGCGTCCTGCCGTGTCCGGTTGTGCAGGCCCAAATGGTACTTACGAAAGTGTTTGATCAGGTCTGTGGGGTCATTGCCGTAGTAGCCGTACCCACAAATGTTGCACTTAAAGTCTTAGTTTTTGGGTGAGGTGGGCGGAGGTGCTCCTGTCTCAGCTCCCAGAGGGCTAGGGGCATCCTCCGCTCCCCCAATCGGCCTCTGTGGATGAAGAGTAACAGGGGGGACTTTTGAACCTTCGACCGCTGTGCCACAAGGGCTGCCAGAGCCCAGCAACGCTAGTGGGCTGTGTGTGGCATCCCTCTCCTCTCCGTTACTGGTGCAGCCCTGTACGATGACGCCACCTGACCGGGTGTTAGGCCTTAGACCATTCCGGTCATCCTCACAATCCACTCTCTCACCCAGATCAGAGGTTGTTGGGGAGGTGGCAGAGTCCAGCGGTTCGCTATCGGTGCCCTCACGGCTGGAGTAAGACGCTGCCAGGTTGTGGCTGGAGTAATGCAAGTCAGGCCTGTCTGGTTTGATGGGGCCAGGGGAGGACGGCTCCTCCTGCTCTTCACCTACAGCCCGGTCAGGCTCAGATGCCTGGCTCCCCGTGTTCCCGCTCTCCGGGCCCGTAGCCTCGGCCGCCACTCAACGCTTCATCCAAAACTGCAATGCAATTACACAATGGAACAAAATTGTTGCAAGACGCAATCTGTTCGTGACTGGGGTTACCAGCAACACCACTCAATTTTGTGCTGTCTGCTCGCATGCTAAAAACAATTTTGAAGCCAATGTCGCCTATTCTGCTCTGTAAAAAAGCTTCTCGATTGTTCTTTGATTTTCAAAAATCGGAGACGAAATGCCCAAGAAATGGTTCTGCTCTTCCAGCTCAATCCATAAACAGCAATGAGGTTCTAATATCGGTGACTATGCCGGCGCCGGCCTTTGTTGATGATGTTTTAATGAATAAAATCTGTGCACTTATGTCACTGATGTGGCTTAGGGACACACATTTTAATCAGTTACCAAAATCAAAGATGATAGGGAGAGAAGAAAAAAAAAAAAAAAATGTGGAATTTATAAAGTGATTCATAGCGAAAAATTTCCATCAGAACTCAATGAGCTCATGCGTGTTTGTTCATAGCAGGCAAATCGCACTATTAACTAGACTTTCCCTTGGCACAAACTGCACGAAAGTGAATTTCTATGAAAGGTTTAGCATAACGTACAGTTAAACATCATTTTGCATTTGCAAGATGGTGTGCGTGTTGGCCACTTTCAATTTAGGGCAATTACAGTTTCTCATGATTTAACAAAACAGGGGCCTGTCTTATTTCGACAGACCGTCGAGAGCAATTTCCTCATTTAGTTGGTGATGCAAATGGATATTAAATAAAGCAATTCATGCTTTGCAGAGGGGCCACACCTTAACCACAGCTAAGTTAATAAAAGTCTTGAGAAAATCTAATCACAAATATAACCACACCCTGTCAAATCACTCACAGCATCTCCTACTCTCTAGCCATCCAAGCTCTGTGAATCTGAGGCTTCACAGCATCTAACCACACTACCCGTTCAAAATTGAAATTGATGAGAAACGCACCTGTCTGTGTCATATTACTACCCCTGAAAAGAGATTGCATTTGAAGAAGATATTTATTCAAATATCAGCGAGCGTGACTGATGGTAGCACAGATGTAACTAATGGCTGATGCCGTTTTATGAAAGCTTACATTCTTAATCTGTCATAAAACCACATCATTATTGTATCATATCAAGTAACGCAATCAAAGACATAACACTACATGCAGGCCACAGCATGATCTGAAACGTGTTGATGAGAATGACAAATAAACTAAATGATAATTACCGCTCCACACAACAAGATTACATATTTGTTGGGGTTGTATGCCTTGCAAACAGGTCCCAACATCATGGAAAACCTAGAAATATCAGGGAATTTTAAAAATTGTCTTCTAGGCCAGCAAAAGTCATAGATACACAAGTGAAATAAATAAATAATATATTTAGATTTTAGCATGTTTTTAGCATGAGAGCAGACTTCCACACACTGAAAAAATAAATAGATTTATAATTATCTATATTAAATCATTGCATGAATGAAAGACATTTAATTTTTTGCATATGTAGGGGCAATTATTGGATTTCATTTTTGCCAACTCAAAGTCATTTAAAGAAGTTCTTGCAACAGGTGTGTTTGTTTGCATAGACATATTACTTTTATTTTATTCCCACATATTCTTCCTGAAAAGTAGTAAAAGAACCATTAATAGAACCAGAATCATTAAGAAGAATCAGAACCACTATCATAAAACCTTACGATTCACACGCCTCATGAATATACATGTTTTTAGTTATGCTTTGGCCTAGCCAAGCTATTATAACTGATTTGTGAGCAAATTATTATTTCGAGGGGCTTTAAATCAATAAATCAGTCGAATCCTTTCACAATTCAAGTCAGTTTAAATCTAAACAATGTGATCCCTGCTTCTGTTTAAAGGTGCCCTAGAACATGTTTTTAAAAGATGTAATATAAGTCTAAGGTGTCCCCTGAATGTGTCTGTGAAGTTTCAGCTCAAAATACCCCATAGATTTTTTTTAATACATTTTTTTAACTGCCTATTTTGGGGCATCATTATAAACGCGCCGATTTATGCTGCGGCTTGCCTAAAACAGTGCCTAAACAGAGTTTACACAGCTTATATAACCCTCAAATGGATCTTTACAAGTGTTCGTCATGCATGCGGCATGCATGTGTCGGATTATGTGAGTATTGTATACTGTTATATTGTTTACATCTGATTCTGAATGAATTTGAGGCTGTGATCCGTGGCTAACGGCTAATGCTACACTGTTGGAGAGTTTTATAAAGAATGAAGTTGTGTTTATGCATTATACAGACTGCAAGTGTTTAAAATGAAAATAATGACGGCTCTTGTCTCCGTGAATACAGTAAGAAACAATGGTAACTTTAACCACATTTAACAGTACATTAGCAACATGCTAACGAAACATTTAGAACAATTTACAAATTTCACTAAAAGTATCATGTTATCATGGATCATGTCAGTTATTATCGCTCCATCTGCCATTTTTCGCTATTGTTCTTGCTTGCTTACCTAGTCTGATGATTCGGCTGTGCAGTTCCAGACATATGATGTCTATGGCTCCAGAAGTTACTGGCTGCCCTTGTCTAATGCCTTTCATAATATTGGGAACTGGGCTGGCATATGCAAATATTGGGGCGTACACCCCGACTGTTACGTAACAGTCGGTATTATGTTGAGATTCGCCTGTTCTTCGGAGGTCTTTTAAACAAATGAGATTTATATAAGAAGGAGGAAACAATGGAGTTTGAAACTCAGTGTATGTCTTTTCCATGTACTGAACTCTTGTTATTTAACTATGCCAAGATAAATTCAATTTTTCATTTGAGGGCACCTTTAATAAACTGTGGATTAAGCTGACTTAATTTAAAATTTGTTACAGAACTATTGAGCTATTGATTTACTGAACTAGATGCACTTTCTCTTTTTCCTTTCACTGTCTCTCAATTTATGAGAATAAAGGTATAGCCTTGCTATCAGGATCGAATACTCAGACACATAGAAGGAGGAAAAAAAAGGAATGGAGTGGGAGGACGAGAAAAGTTTTTAATACCTGATATGGTGCACAATTACATTAAAACTTGCAGGGGAAGCAGTGAGACATTACCATTCCAGGCCACCATCAGAAGCCGAAAAATCTGTTTTTATAGCTCCCAGGCATCCGCTGCGTTCCTGTACCAGTCAATTCAAATCACTAGTTCACTATCCACCCCACCTCCATCCTTTCCTTTCCTATATTCAACTGCTCCTCTTATGTTATTGTGCCAACTCAAGAACTTGCTTAATAAAGTATAATATGCTTTTTGAAAAGGACAGAACAATCAATTTTCTTAATTAAAAAAAGTAAGCGAGGGTGAATGGTTTGACAGCGGCATACAGAGCAGGGCTGTCCCTCGAGCGCTCGATGACACTGACAGGAGTCAAAGCTCAATCATAAGTGAGTATTACTATGACTAGCTTACAAACCGACAGCATACGTGAGTGTTAACTAAGTGTTGCTTAGTGAAGAAATCCAGAGGGTCTTGGAGAAGTGAATAAACACAATGCTGTCAATTGCTGTCATCAGCTGCATGATTTAAAGCTACTATATTATGTTTTGACAGTTGTTTTTTTAATCAGAGAAATCTACCTGTCGACAGGCGCTTCATCACTGTCATTGTGAAATGGTGATGGAAAAGCTTTGTGTGATTTAATCACACACACACAAAAAAGGCATTGTATGCATGTTCAAAACTGACAACGCAGCGATGCAACAGTCCTGTGGAGAAAAAGGCTCAATGACAAGAGCGACACATCAGGATAGCTCAATTAACACGCCAGCTGATGCAAATTTTGAGTCATTTGTGTGTGCAATATTCTAAAAAATAAATAAATAAATAAAATAAACATTTTCTTTTTTGATCACACACAGACCCAAGCGGAAAAGTTTTCTTGTTAATTTGGGTGAATTATTATGATATCAGCATGATCCAAAATAATGCTAAAAATGAAACAATAAAAAGTAAAAAATAAGTAAATAATTGTCCATATTTCTGCATGTTATTGGCAACACATAACTTTGATTTGGTATACTTTTTTTCAAATATTAATAAGCAGTTTTGTTAAAATATTTATATCTATATATAGGTCAATGGTGTGATGGGTCATTTTTTTGTCCAAAGGCCTTAATAATAATTTAAAAAAAAACAAAGATATGACATTTAAAGTATGTAAGGTAGTACAACTAGATCTGTTTTACTGAATCCAAAAGGTTTTAATTATATTTTGCTACATCTAAAGGTATTTTAAAGATTTTGAAGTATCAAAAGTATCATTCAGTTTAACCGTCCAAAGGCCAATACAGCCATTTCATTTAAAATGTAATAAATGTATATATTTCTTATTCTGGCATGATTTTATAACATCATATATCAGCATAGTGCAAAATGGAATTAAAATGATGTGTCAAAGTTGTTGCTTTGTTATGAGAAAGAAATGTCCGAAAAAATTAATTTCATTGATGTCATTCAGAGTAACCAAGGGACCCTTTTTGGATCAAGTCATGTAGTCAATATCATGTGACAGGATGTGACATCATTCAGGCACCTGCAAAGGGCCACATGGTCGTGAAGCAAAGTAACTAACTCTCTCTTAACTATTTGAAAAATTCAAATAGTTAAAACATCAGGTCATTCAGTACAACCGCCATAAAACATGGAAAATGTAATATTTTAAAAACTTGTATTAAATATAAAAGGTTTGATTGTCCTTTTGCTAGATATCAGCCTGTTAGTATTGTTTGAAAAAATCGTCATTCGTAATAACCAAATGTGTCATTCGGTAAAACTGAAATTTTGGTTAAACCGAATGACTTTTTTGGTGACAAATTTTGTAAAAATTGACAAAAGCAGTGTTAATTGATTATAAAAACCACATAATATCATTGTTAACACTGAATAAAACGTAATTTAAAATAAAATTAATTATATCTCCATTATGTTTTTTTACACTTTTAAAAACCTTATTCGTCAATGACCCATTTATTATAAAGACACACACATACACATAACATACAAATTTCAGTCACATCAATGACTTTACCAATTCTATACCAATTAACTTCCAGCATCATCCAATCGTTACAGTAACAGTTTAACTCACAACATTTTGTATAACAACATCACAATGATCTAAAAAGAACTAGAGATGAAAAGCAGATTTCTGAGTGGCAAACTAATGTGTTGTGTCGGCAGTTTACATGCACACAAATCCACTAATTCTCACAGGCAGCTCCCTGTGAAAAAGTCAGCTTTCTCTTGGCCCATCTCTAGTATCAAAAGGGCCGGCCACAAACACACAGCGCGTCATTTGTGAAAAGGCAACGTGACTCCAAATATGTCATCTTCATTGTCAAACTCACTTAGGAGATCTTGTTTCAAAAACAACAACAAATACAGGGGATTTCTTCAGTAATCTGGCCCAGTCTGCTCAGCACTGATGAGATTTTTAGTGGTGGGGTTTAACTCATGGCAGAAAGAGGGCAAGTCGTCCCCACGGTGGAGTCCAGACAATGTCCAGGTGGTTGAAGTTAGACCCTGGCGGTGAGAGTAAATCTAATAGTTTTTTCCATGCATGTTTGCATTTTGTGCACTCATTTCAGTTGATTTGGTTAAGAGTGTAGGTCAAGGTGTTGCATAGCTAGAGATTACTGCATAGTGAGTCAGATTATAACATACACACACACACCGGGAAGATGATAAAACCTTCCTTTAACTATGACTAATTCATGTACTGTTAAAGAGTGCAGGCTATGATATTTATGCACTTTTTTCCAAACACCAATTTTTTAAAGTCTAGTTAAAATAGTCAATGCATGTTTTCCAAATATATTTTTATTAAAAAAAACTATATTTAATCATTTTAATTTAAATGCACAAACTACAAATAATTTCACCAAAACATTTTAATACATTAAAAACGTCACACTGCATGATGACACATCCTTAAACTGAACTGATTCATGGAGCTGAACTCACAGATTGAACTGATACTGATGTAAACGAATTAAACTTTGCAAATTTAAATCCATATGGTTCAATTGAAGTTTAACTTATAAACACTAAAAAGAAAATCCAGATAAAGTCAGTCCAAAGACAAGGAAGGATTGGAAAATAGTCTACACTGCAAAAAAATGCTTTTCTTATTTAGTATTTTTGTCTTGTTTCCAGTCCAAATATCTAAAAATTCTTAAATCCAGATGCTTTTACTAGATGGGGTAAAAAAGCTTGTTTCTGTTTGGGACAGAAACAAAAAGACAGAAATATAAGATTATTTCTCTTACCCCATTGGCAGATACTTTTGCTTGTTTTAAGCAAAAACTCACTACATTTTTTCCTTTTCCTTTTTTTTTTTTTTTTTTTTTTTTAGAAAGCAAGAAAACAATATATCTTATGTTATTTTACTTATCTAGTAAAAGCATCTGGATTTGAGAATTTTTAGATATTTGGACTGGAAACAAGACAAAAAACTCTAAATAAGAAAAGCATTTTTTGCAGTGTAATGACGAACTTAAATAAAAGTGCATTAAAAACATTGCACTATTTCCTATAATATATTTGCGATATTATTAATATCCAGTAAATAACCCAGCCATTGTGTTAAATCATATACAACTAAAATACAAAAAATTTCATCCGCCTGGATCTAATAACAGATGAGAGTAACAATGCATTACGGAGCAAATACTAACTAAAACTACTGTTAAAGGACTTCAAACTTTCAGTTTGTTCCTCAAACTATTATATGGAGAATTTAAGATATAATCAAAAATATTAAATATGATACATTTATGGTGATTTTGCATTCTTTTTTTAAGTTTGAAAGCTTCATTCCCCATTCAACTAGATGAAAAATAGTGGACAACTTTCAAAACGTCTGTTTGTTTTCCGTACTGTTTTGGAACAACATGGGTAAATAATGACAGTATTTTCATTTCCGAGTGAACCATTTCTGACTATATTGAACAAACCACCAATTACGTGAGCCAGCTCGTAGCCGCTTTATTTCGGTCCCAGACATGTGTCCCACAATCTTTTATTGTGAGTTTAGATGTAATCCTCTCTGCACGGTCCCAGGAGGATCACATGGAAGCGGAGATTCACACACACACACACACAGCGGGAGAACCCCATGGAGCGCTGCAGCCCGGGTCACTCCGAGATTCTCCACCCAGAAAGTCCGTTTATTAAAAATACATTACCCAAACCGCCCTTCATAACTCAGGCCTGTGCCTTCAATCCGTCAGGGGTGGATCTGAGTGAAGTCTTAAATAACAAACTCTACACACACACACACACACACACACCATAAAATACGAAAGCAGTTGCGCAGTCACATGCACGCTGCTGATCAGTCAGCCGGAATATTAAGTTCCCCGAGATCTAAAATGATGAGACTCATTTTGCATCTTTTATTTACCGGCATCATAAATTGAAGCAATAGACAGGAAAAGAGAGAAACTATACGCTCTAATTGCTTTCTGTCATGGCTGGAAGAAGAATTAATTTCTAAATGAGTAACTGGTACAGCGGCGGAGCTAAACTTTAACAAACTCAAATAAAAGAACGTCTGATTTTACTTGCATGTTCTGGGATTTGCCGATAATCGACTTTCTGGGGCTACAAAAGGAGAACGACAAGCAAGAAAGAAAGAAAAAACGTCACTTTAAAAAGAAACAGGCCTCGCTTTCCATCCTAACAATGGTATATTCAACAGCACACATGGCAATTAGCCACGACTCGGATCCGTCAGGCATACCATGTGTGTGCGGTCACGTCTAAGAGCGCGTCGTCATAAAAGTGTTCCCCCAGCTATCCCACAATCCCACCCACCTTGTACCTTCACCTTTTCCCAACAAGACTCGAGGAAGGACTCGAAGGACCCCGATCCATCTTCCAGAGGAGTTTAATCTCGTTTGTAACATTAGGAATAAATCACATTACTGTCTGTGGAGCAGAGTTTCAAGCATGCGGAGGGTCTATGGAAAACACACATGTGAGATGCGAGATAGAAGCAGTGCAATTAATTATCATTAAGGCGAAATGTCAAGAGGAGGAACTGGGCTCTGAGTCACCCCACATCACCCATATCCACTATCCGAATCGGTGATACACACACTTTCACATATGACCATGTGGGTGTGTCACGTCAATTTGACAAACATGCAAGAATAAAATAAACTCAGCTGTGACTTTGAAATTTCATTTAAGTGCTTTATTTTTCTTCTTCTTCAGATGTACGTTTCTCTATACCATACATCTGAAAATGGATTTTCTTTCCTTGAAAGTACGAGTGAAGAAATTCAAATTTACAATTACACTGATTAAGTGAATTCTGGACTAAGCATCGGAAGCTTTGACAGTTCATCGAAATTTTTTTTAAATTTAAATTTCTTTCTTGTCACTTTTGAATGCTAACATGGGCCACCTGGAAGCAAAATCATCTGTGCCATCTGGAACAGCCAGTAAGAGACATTTCCAAAATGCACAGAAGAGACTTGAACAGACAGCAGGGCTGCTCCGTCTTCATCGCATCACAACAGCGTCAGGGCTCTTACTGAATACCAATACGCATATTATTATGCATTATGCTTAAAAAAAATGAATATTTGAGAAAGAAAGCAAGAAAGAGAGAACTAAATAAAAGCACAACAATGCAAAGCAAAACTAAATAAAACAATAAAATAAAAATAAAAAAACAATAAATACAAAAAAAAAACATAAAATAAAAAATAATAAAATAAAATAAAATAAAATAAAATAAAATAAAATAAAATAAAATAAAAAAATAAAATAAATAACATATATTAATGACAGTTAAAAAGAAATAATTCCCCTTATAAATAATAAATAGCCAATAGAGTGCAAAAGTGCCCGTCCACTTTTTTAGTGGTTCCAGAAGCATTTTTTCCATTAATTTTTCCCAAGGGATTTCAAAAAAGTCTTCATTAAAGCGTCATGAAGTAAGCCAACCAGCTACAAAGTGAATCACAACATTACAAACTTTGATTTGAAGAAAAAAAGTACTTGAAAATCAGACAAAAAAATATAAAAGGTACTTGACGGCTTTAGTGATTGCATCCAAAATAAAAGTGTATGTTTGCATAATATGTGTACTGTGTATATTCTATATGCATATATAAATACACATGCATGTTAACAGAAAAAATAATAAAAAATAATATATAATATATAATATATATATATATATATATATATATATATATTATATATATTTATATTATACACACACACATATATATACACATATATACATATATATTATATATATATATATACAACATACACATATACATATATATATTATAGATATACACACACATATATTTATATTATATATAGATAGAGTTTTGCTCGTCTCGACTCTCTGATTGGTGGAATTTTCTGTACAGCATCATGGGCAATGTAGTTCTTCACCACAAATTCCACTGTTAAACACTATTATTTTAAAAGTTGAAATAATGCGGGCTGACATCTTCAACAAAAGTAAATATCATTAACAACCTCGTAGCTCACAGTAGGTCTGTATTTAAAGGTTTATAAATTCAAAATAATTTTCCTATGGAGAAAATGAATGGAGTTTATCCATCCACAGACTGTTGCGCTCTATGGGCTTTTGCTTTGTCAAAGTCATGAACCATGATTTGCAGCTAGTCGACTGCAGGTGTATTAGAGGAGACAAAAATCTGTGTAGTGCAGGATGAGTCACCAATATATGTTGAGAAAGAATGTAGATTTAAAATTCAATATCTATAAACGGCTATTTTGTCTATACATGCCGTCAGAGAGAACATCGATATCAAAGGGTCTTTAACACAATGAAACAATTAGCCATTTTCTACAATAAATGTCTGCATAATTACACACAATTCAGATTTGGCACCATAAACTGCATTCACACTGTTTTAAGTCCAATATTACGAATGCTGCAGTCCAGTGGCGAAACACAAATGATACACAAACGAAGAAGGTTATTACCAAGGCAACCACAATCTCTTTTCGATGATCTCATCTTTTCAGTTTCTCTTAAGCAGCATCTAGTCATCAACAGATTGCAAAAATCAGGACACAGATTCTACATGGAAGAGTTGAATATCAAACGAGAGAGTGGGGAACATAGGCAGCCGCTCACAAGAGATTCAACCTTTAATGTAAACAAGAAGTGAGGAGACATCTTTAGAGACTGAAATAAATCAACAGGCCTGCCAGAACACAGGGCTTTCTTCACAGGGTGTGTGTATGTGTGTGTGCGTGTGTGGAACGGCATACTAATCTCCTCTCGTCCTCAAAGTGCGAGAGGAGGAAGATAAAAAACGAATACTGCCACTGCAACACTAAGGCCTTTGAAGGAGGCGTGGACTGCCAAAATCTGTCTCCATACAGATGTCCGGGAACGCCGATCTATGCTACGCCCAATATTCCACTGACTTTGAAATATCAGCATGCAAAGGGAAAAAAAGGGGGAGAAATAATAGCAAAGAGGACTATGGTGTTCCTCATTAAAACTCCATGATGATAGCCAGGTTTTATGATTCCTGAGTTACAAGGGAAGAAAAAATAGACTTGAGAAGCTACACTAGCATTCAAAAGTTTGGAGTTGGAAAGATTTTTTGCACACCAAAGCTACAATTATTTGATCAAAAAATACAGTAAAAAAAATATTAATAATTTAAAATATATAAAATATATAATATATATATATATATATATATTATATATATATATATGTGCGTGTGTGTGTGTGTGCGTGTGCGTGCGCGTGTGCATGCGTATATAAAACTTTGTTTTCAGGTAGAAAATTCGACCTCATCAACGTTCACTAATATTTTCAAACCAAAATTTGGGTCAAATATGGACAAACCCAACCATTGGGTTACATTTTTAAATTAATTTTTAAACCAAAAGTTGGGATTGTCCATATTTGAAGTTGACAGATCTGCAGGGGATGATTTCATTCATACGTGTTTGTGTTGGAGTCATCCAGCCTGAAAACATACAACTCTGTGACAGGAAGTCCCCTCACCTTAAGCGATGTGACGTTTCAGTATGCGAGGGGGAGAAAGTACAAGAGTGACAGAGAAACGTCAGAGACAGAGAGAGAGAGAGTGTTTGTGGAGTAAGGAGAGAGGAGGGGTTGGCATGTCAAACATAAAGAGCTTTTCCCATAATTCTCTTCACCCCCTGTTTTCCTTCCATGAGGCAGCTTGTGAAAGGGTGACGTGCTCAATAAGAAGGGCCCGTGACTAACTGCCTCTCTGTGACTTTTTTTTCCCTTTTTTACGTGGCATGTCAACGGTACACAATACAACCAACACAACCCCCCCTTCATGTTTATTCATGAGAACTCATTCACATCAAAGATGCACTACCAAAAACTGTTGCCTTTGGCAATGTTGGCAGGTTTTAACCCACCTCCCTCCGCTTCTTCTCTTAATCAACTGAGCTAAAGTCAAACTGCAGAACATGTAAACCTGATGCACTCAACCATAACATGCTTGACAGTCCTTCCAATATGTCATTATAACATTTGAATATAGAGGAAGCTGCTACAAGTGTTCAGCATTAATGATTTACCAGTAGTTGCTTTTGAAATCAAATGCTGAATATATTTGTTATTTTGGGATCAGTAAGATTTTTTTTTTTTTTTTTTTCCTGAAAGAAACTAGGCTAATACTTTTATTCAGCAAGGATACATTAACTCAATCAAAAGTGACAGTAAAGACATTTATAATGTTACAGAAGAAGTTCTTTTGAACTTTCTTTTCACCTGAAAGAATCTCTTGGTTTCACCAAAAACATATAATTATTATTCAACATCGATAATAATCAGAAATGTTTCTTTAGCAGCAAATCAGCATATTAGATTGATTTCTGAAGGATCATGTGACACTGAAGACTGGAGTAATGATGCTGAAGGAAAAAAATACATTTTATTATATATTCAAACAGAAAACAATTTTAAATTGGAATAAAATTTCACAATATTACTGTTATTGTATTTTTGAGATTAATTAATAATATGAGATTAATGTTTTTTTTAATCGATTTACAGCATTAATATATATATATATATATATATATATATATATTTAAATGCTGTAAATCGATTAAAAAAAAACATTAATAATCTCATATTTGTTTTCTGTAATCAATTGCGAATAAAAACATTGGAGTTTTTAATATTTTTATATTGTAATAATTTCACAGTTATTCTCCAAATTAATGGAGAAACAACTTAAAGACAGTATATTTTAAATATTTGTTTAATGGCATCTTTTTTGTGAATGAATGCCAGTATCCCTGATACTAATACTGCTACTGATGAATCTATTTAAAACATTAATTACAGACATTCAACATTACAGTATAACTAAAAGCTATCAATTTCAACATTTAGTAGGCTTTAAAAAAATAATATCTTTTAATTTAAGTGAACTTAAAACAATCTTCACACAAATCCATTATAATAAATGTCATTTAACTGTGGCCTTCCTCTAACAGGTAGTTATCAAAGTTATCAAACACTTTACGGTCTTCGCTGCATAAATTATAAATGAAATATAGATTAATCCTAAAGCTACAATTTTCTCTGTTACCTTTGTTCTTTGATGAACATTAATGACAGACATCACAGCAACTGGTTTATTAGGCTGCTGTCACTTTAAGAGCTGACGCGGATCTCATTTTCTCAAAACTCTTCAAGGTCTTTTAAGACTTTAACTAATTTAAGACTGCTCTTATGAGGACACTCAACAAAATGGCCACAATTCTGAGTGTTAATGTTTGATAAAGCGCGAAAGAGAACTCAATACAGGCAGTGCCGCGTTAAGCCTTCGCGGGGCCCTGGGCTAACGAACGCAAAGGCCCCCCCAAGCGACCCCCCCCCCCCCAAATCCATAATCGCGCATCTTATGCGAATGAGTCCCAAGATTTAAATATGAATAAAGTTTTATCAATTTAATACATGCAGACAAAAATAGTAAAAACATTTCTAAGATTGACAACAACAGTACAGTAGGCTCATATGCGCTCCTCCATCATTGACTTTGCTGATCTATAAAATGTAAAAAATAAAATTAAAATTAAAATTAAAAAAAAGGCTTTTTAACAAGTCCAAGTTTAAATTCAACCGATTCGACTCTGGCTTTGGAATTTCAGATTGGTCATAGCATCATTTCAGATGTGATGTGTCCGAAGATTAATCTAGTTGATTAATTATTCTGTCACAGACTTTTATAATGCACGTTTTATTCCTATAAATTTACTACTAGTTTCTTCTCTAAGTTTCCATCACGTTTTATGTGCATTTTATTTCGTTGAATAAAAAAGTATCCACTCAAGTGAGTGTACAAGTTACATTTATTCACATCTTAAAATAAATGCAGTATCTTAAAATGTGCAGACGTAGCCGTTTTTTTTTTTTTTTTTTCTTCAGAAAACCAATATGACTCATTTAAAATTATGTGCTACTTACATTACTGCATGCACAAGTTTTAGAAACCCAATTTAAAAATGACGGTCAAATGCAATAGATCATCCTTAGGACATGGTAATGGACCCTTTCTTTGTCCATTTATTCAGCTTCTTAATGATTATAGTAGTAACATTTAACATAGATAGGCTTTAGCAAGTTATTGACAACATTATTTATATTATACTTCATTTTTATGAACATGCACGTGGCTTCTGTCTCGCGCACAGACGCACGTGCGAGCCTTTAAAAGTATTTGGCTGCGGAAAGATGTGTTCGGCGTGTGCACTACGTTGCACACTATCTAGTGGACTTTTGTTTTCAAGCACTCAATTCACTTTCGCATGGGCTGTTGTACAGTACAAACACGGACCGTGCCATCACAAAAATTGAGCTGCACGCGGATGGGGAGTGCGGACGTCCACGAACCCTCCTGATGACGAAAATTACGCAATGCGAACGCCTGAAGTATACCTTGGTGTTAAGCCCGTAATAACGGGCCACCAACCCACCCAGGCCCATATGCACGTGCATACCCAGACGCTACGCCACTGTCCTGGTTGTATTCCTGCGTGCGTGTCCGCTGCGCCTGTGACTCTTGATTCGGCTGTGTGACGACGATGTGTTTTAAAACGCAAAAGAGGATTGACTCGGGGGCCCCCCAGTGCTCGAGGCCCTGGGCTGCAGCCCATGTTGCCCATTAGGATAACGCGGCCCTGAATACAGGCATGCATCTTTTTGTGTCACATGACATGACATTGACATGTACTTGAATGGTTTAAAAGCATTTGCATGAATAAGAGCGTGATCATATTATGTAACGGTAGACAAATTATGCCGGAAAAACGGAAGCTGCATTAATTATGTTAAATATTTTAAACACATAAAACTGAAAAAATTAATCAGCTGCATTGAGACACTAATATATATGTCATATCGGCAAGTATCAGTTGACCTCTAACCAGTATCCTTTTAATTTCTGAGAAAAAGCTATGATGAGGTCAGAGCTTTCAGTCTCGTGAGTGACCCAAGTTAGATCCCCGGCTCAAGGTCCTTTGCCAATCCTGTTCCTCTCTCTCCACCCCATGCTTTCCTGTCTGATTTCTACACTGTTCTGTCCAAAAAAAGCCATAAAAAGGCCAAAAATATAAGTTGATGCGATGAGACTCTCGTTTTCAAACTCGCACGTGACCTTACAGCACACAGTCGCCTTGTTCACAACTACCTGCTTCATTTGCAAAACCCAGAACCTTCTGGCCAGAGTGTCATTATACCAGAACAGTCTTTCCCAAACCTTTCTCCAATCGACCTTCCAGCCAGGCAGTGGGGAGGGGGAGGAACGGAGGCCCCTGTCTGAATGACCTGGCCTCTGTGCACTCAATCAGCGCATGCTAGAACCGGAGACAACAGAGAACAACTGCTTCCCTTAAGCTTCCTGTGATCACAGGCCCCGAGCTGCCAGAGAGGGGCAGGGATCACGCGCTCTAGAGAGAACTGCAGATAACAGGCTTCCGCCAACGCCACCGTGTGTGAGAGCGTGCGTGCGTGTGTGTGTGTGTGTGTGTGTGTGTGTGAAAAAAGAGAGAAAGGAAGGAGAGACAGATGGGAAGAAAGACCTCATGGAACTTGAAGGACCTGAGAAATAGCTGTGTTTTAAAGTTTATGTGAATTGCCGGTCGCAACATCATTTACTTCCGTAATGTTAGAGTGAAACAGGACAATCAATGGGGGGGAAAAGGACTTATTTATGCATTAGGAATTGATTGGATGGAGAACAGTGGGCATTATAGATCAGAAAAGCATGCTACACCATTGCCTAAATAACTACTTGAGACATTGGCGGAAAAAGAATTTTATTTTAGAGAGTATGGAATTTTGATTAAAGATAACAAAGACGAAAAAAAATATTTTATTAAATAATGTGCGCCAATGAGGGCCAACTATGATTTTTTCTTGATTTTAATTTTCGAAAATGAAAAAACTAAAGAAAGAAGAATGTATATGTCGCTTATAGTAGTGGCCAAAAGTGATGTCCACTCGAAAAATACTAACATTTTCCCCCTTTATTGAAATTATTAAAAATGTGTTGTAAGAATTGCATAGTTGTGCTTGGAGTTTTATTTGTGATAATGCAATGAAACATGCCAAATTGTGCCGACAGAATTTTTGTCCAGGCTGTCATACAAAGAAATTATAAACACATGCAAAAACAAGACAGAACCAACGAAATATTAATACCTGATTATAGTAGTCTTTGTATGCTTGTAGTCATTGTATGCTTTTTCCTGGGTCAATAAATGCAATTTATTGTTTGTATTTTGTGATGAAATTGACAGAATTTTAAAGCTGAGACTTTGATTATTAAAAGTAACAAACAATACTTTTATTTAATTACATATTAAAGGTATCAAAGTTTATTGTGATTATTGATGGCAAATAATGTGAAGTTCACACATCAACAGAAAACAACATAGACTAAGATTTTGAGAATCCGTATCACTATTGATTAAAAACAAGAATTGTTAACAATATTTTTACCATCCACACAGCTGACATGTTTATCTGCTGTAGTTTATCCATATTGTTTCCATGAAATAAACACTGCCTTTCTGCACTTTTACTTTGGTTTTCATTCATTTTCCATAGTTTTCTCTCTCTCTCATGCTGGCACAACTGTTTTTTGTGTGCCGCCAGCATTTGCGTTCGACAGAAATGAGCACTGTTTGAAAAAGTCTTTTTTTTTTTTTTTTTTTTTTTTACTTTTTTTTTCTGATGTGGAAAGCTGATCCTCACTTTCCCCATGCGCATTTTGGCGCTCGCCTCAAACTCTGTGAGTTTCACTGAAACTTTGATGTGCATTGTCTTATTTTATTACATCAACTCATCACAGAACACGCAGGTAAAAAACACACATTTTTAAATCATAACGCAAATTTACATTGTAGCCAATGGTGATCTCAGCAATAATATCACTCTTAAATTAATATTTTTGGTCGCAAAAATCTCGCCTGGAGCCCTGTAGTATTGTAATAATCTTTTAAAAAGTGGGAAGTCAATTTAAGTCAAAAATAAAAACTCACATGTAAGTCACACTGTAAACCCTAACGCTCAAAATAATTAATTGTTTTGAGTAGGACAAACTCAAATTAAACAAATTAGTTCATTCAAATTAACTTTTAAGAGTATTTTGAACTTTCTTGTTCTTATGAGTTCACAAAACTGACACATTTTAAGTAATCTGAATTGTTTCTCTGTTTTGAGTTTTATGAACTTGTTTCGTTTCATTTAGACAAACTTAAATTTCCCTGAAACTGGGCTGGGATTTCTATTTCCCAGCATGCTTTGCCATGGCACTCGAAAGGGAGAATAAATGCTAAAATTAAGTGATATATAATGTTTTTTTTGTGCAAGAATAATGTTATATTGGTGATTTAGTAGTGTTTAAAATGAGTACAAAATTCAAATCTGGCAGTTCTGCTTACTTAAATTTTGAATTTCTTAACTCCAAAAAAATTTGATGTAACTGCCCCATTTTTTTTTTTTTTTTTTGAGTTTGAGTTTTGCCAACTTATTCGGGTTTACAGTGCATCATATAAACAGCACAACTAATTAACTGCCAAATTATGCCCTGCAAGAAGTCAAAATTCTGCAGTTCAGAAAGCAAGTCACACCACATGTGACACTTAAAGCAGTGCTATTGTACCCATCTAAATATATATTTATTAAGCAACAGGAAAAGTCAGACGTGATTGTTCATTGCACAATGTGCTACCCAGAGGCACTGATGAGAAATCACTTCTGCTCGGGTTCCTCTGTTCTCCCCCTGTGCTGGGCTGCTCTCCTCTTTTCACACTCCTCCGTTTATGGAGTAGCAGAAACACCTCCTGCTCTGTGATGTTTTTTTAACTTTCCCATGAAGGACTCGCAGACATTTAAAACGGCCCTGCAGGCAGAACAATAGCTTTAATTTCCTTTTCTGCACCTTGATGATTGAAATGGTTATGAGGTTTTACGAGCTGACATCTCCCTGATGTCCTACCCAGAAGGAAACGGCTGATTGCAGCCCACCAAACATGGAGTCATTCTGAGACGCACCTCGAGATAAGAGATTCAGAGATTTCAGACGGGCTGAGATGATGATTGAACGTGAGTTTAACAAAAAGAAACCTGAACAGGTAGAAAGTTTTAAATAAAGTTGATTCTCCTCCTGAGCTGCAATGATATTTTTTTTACTATTCAAAGCAAGCCGTTGCAGCTACAGTGTGAAACCAACAGTAAACCACAGCTTCAGATGCATTTCCCCTCTGAGTTAAAAGCACAAAACGTTGCGACATACCTCAGGCTTCTCTAAAGCAACACTCACAAACTCATTATAGGGCTCTAGCCTTTTTAAACCGACTACCTGACTTTCCACTAAACAAACAGAAAAGGCTGGGGAACTCTTTGAGTAAATAAAAAAAAAACAAGACTGAGAGTTGAGGTGTTTTATCATATTGTAAATCTAACAGTAATATCATGCATGCGAGTCTGAAAATAAACTTCAAAGCCCGGGGTCTTCGTTCGAGTCAGAGTTAAAAGGAATGTTCCAGATTCAAGTCAAGTTATATCAACAGCATTTGTGGCATAATGTCGATTAGCACAGAAAATAATTCCGATTTGTCCTTCAGTTTAAACATACTGCCATAGGGGACCTATAATGACCCTTTTCACAAGATGGATGTAATATAAGTCTCTGGTGTCTCCAGAATGTGTCTGTGAAGTTTCAGCCCACAGATCATTTATTATAGCTTGTCAAATTTGCGCCTATTTGGGTGTGAGCAAAAACACGCCGTTTTTGTGTGTGTCCCTTTAAATGCAAATGAGCTGCTGCTCCTGGCCCCCTTTCTAGAAGAGGGCGGAGCTTTAACAGCTCATGCTTCGGTTGCCCAACAACAACAAAGCTGGAGAATCTCACGCAGACAAAATGACAACAGTGTTCAGCCTTACATTGTTCAAACCGGAGTCGGACACTGATGGAGAGACTCAGGAAGAAGTTATTTTCTGAATTGTTAGTGGATAAATGTATGCAGTTGCTATGGATTCAAATCATCAACTAGCATGTGCCGCCATGTTAATCTTTTGTGCAAATACCAAAACAAAGTTACTGGATTGTCCTTTTTCAGGTTTTCTGGGTTGGTAGATTTGCACTTAAACACGTAAAAGTCAGATTTTCATGATATTTCTGCTTTAAAGCATGAAACTACTGTGACTGAAGTGCTTCACAAACAACCTTTTCTATAAAAATACATTATTTGTGCTTGCATCATGACCATGTAAAATCTGAAAACTTTCATGAGATACATATGCAAAAGACACCATTGCAAAATTAAAATTTTACAATACAAATAAACAAATATTTGTGTAACACTGTATTTGTGTAACAACATTTTTTTTTTTTTTTTTTTTTTTTATAAAACACTTATTTTATAACTTTATAATGGAACTATATTATAGTTCCATTAGTGTAACTTTAAAAAAAAATACGTGAGAATCAACATTACACCACAAACACACACCCTGGAACATCCCTTTAAGAAGAAGTCGACACTGGTTTGGCTGAATGTGAAAGGCCAAAGGTTGTGACAGCCGCATCATTTACAAAATGTCACTTGCCGAGGAAGCTGAGGAAATATTTTCTAGCCACTGTAGGAAAAAAAACAACCCATTATCTTCATCACATTGCCCAGAGAACCACAACCAGAGGCAGATTCTGGAGACAGCGAGGCTTGTAGCAATAGAGTCTCTCTGGAGAGACACCAAACGTGATCAGATGTGATTAAGTGCTTTTTGAGAAAGTCAGGTATGTCACCTAGCATCGCTGACAAAATATTTCCACATAATCATGTGTGGAAAGACTCGCTTAACATACCAATAAGGGCTTCATCAGTATAAAAGCTGCTGACGCTAAGTGTTAAAGTACAGGCAGGTCCTTTGAGCATGTGTAGTTCACAAATAGTTCAAATAAACCTTCTTCACAAACACAATATTCTTTGTTAGTTGCTACTTGTTCATATCTCCACCCTTGTACCCAAACTAGGTTACCTGGGACACTTCGCACTGCCTAAGTAAACATGGCTTTTTCAACCAAGACTAAAAAATGTACCAACAACCACCAAGCATCAAGTCATATGTGCTGTACATGCAGTATTATTCAATGTAAAGAGAAGCAGTTCAACCATCACACTGGTTGTACAAGATTCTTCTATTTGCTTAGTACAATAATTCTCCTTTCAAATGCCATATAGCCTTGGGACTGATTAGTCATCAGAGCTGTTTGATAGAAACAACCACACCCTCTGATACCATCTGTGATCCTTATGCAAAGACTTACCTGCCTGTCTCTCTCATCATGGGAACTCCGCCTCATTCAACAGTTACTGAAGCAGAACTCATTTCTGTGCTCTAATATTTACTTGTTACTGAAAAAGTACCGTAACTTCTCATGAGAAGAAATCGAAAGCAGGAGCGAGATGATAAAATACACCACCTCATTTGCTCTCGACTAGGTCTCGAGCTATTCGTACTATTAGCAGAAAGGGCACCCCCAAACAAGACGGCTGAAGTAAACTGAGGACGGAGATGATACCTTAGACATGCAGAGGTCTGAAGTCACCACTATCTATAACACAAACTGTCTGTCACGCTGCCTTTTTGCCATGAGAAGTAGGCCGCATATCATTAGGCTCGGTGAACGTGGCCGGCTCAAGACGGGAAACACTCCTGCAGGATTTGAGCGCTTGATCACATGTGATGTGAAATATAGTTGTAATACTGTGACGTAGGGATGTCAAATGAACTGAAGTAGTGACTAAAATAGTCAGTAGTACTAAATAAAACATATTTACTCCTAATTTATTGCTTATTAATAGTTAGCAAGGTAGTTTTTGTAGCATTTAAGCTTAGGTATTGGGTAGGATTAGGAGATGTAGAATAAGGTCATGCACAATAAGGCATTAATATGTGCTTCATAACAGCCAATATACTAGTAATATGCAAGCTAAGAAGAAACTAGTTAATAGTGAGAATTGAACCCTAAAATAAAGTGTTACCAATAAAACTATACTGAAAAAGTCAATACTAAAAACAATATCACTACCTCAATATTATACTTTTTACAAACAATACTAAATTTGGTACAGAACACAGAGTAGCCGAGTTTCTATCCACATATTTTTTGGAAAAGTTTGAGATATTGCATAACAACAGAAATGCCAAGATTTGAATAACTGTGCATAAAAAAAGCTTAAATGCTCACTTAAGGTGGATAGATTTTTTATTTGATAAAAACACATGCACATAAACCACTATGGAAATAAATTCCTAGAGGTGCGTTCAAGTCATGTGACTAAAATTTTGCTCAGGGAGGAAAATATCATTGGCAAAATATCATTGTATAGCATCGCAAATATTGCTTTGGTCATTCTGAATGACAAAATTGTGACGTGCATACAAAATTAGGCTAATGAAATTAATTATAGTTTTTTATATTTTAATTTAATATCTTAAAAATAGTGACTCATTTTCCTTTTCAGTATTTAAGTTACAAAAAAATACTCCTATGTTGTTATATAATCTAAATAAATAGAAAATACTAAAAAGTATTTTTATTTATTAACTATAATTATATTAACAGTTACGTTGTTATTATTATTATTTCAACAACTTAATATTGTTGAATTGTAATTATTGTTTATTATTATTATTATTATTATTATATACAGTCAAACCAAGATTTATTCAGACACCTTGAACATTTCATTCATTAATACAGTTTTTTTTTTTTTTTTTTTTTAAAAAGGGTAATAAATTATGACAAGATCTAAGAGTTAAACTGTGTCAGAAAAAAATAATCTTAATTATGTCAGATAACACTTAAGCAAAACATGGTCAGGTCAAAGTGTCTGGATAATTTTCCAAATTTTTATACATTTTGCAGGTAGTCCACTGTATGAAGAATTTTTGGGTGTCATTATGTCACAGTTTACTTTATTTTGCCATCCTCATAAATGAACTATAGTGTCCTGCACCCACTAGTAAAAATATATCAAAAATGTCTGAATAATTTTTGGTTTGACTAATAAATAACTATTAATATATAGTTTATTATAAATAATTAATTACTTTTTATTACTTTCTATTTATTTTTTATTTTTTAGTTACTATTAACAACAACAACAACTATTAATGATATATTTATTGTTTATTATAAAAAATAATTATTGAGTTATTATTATTATTAGATATTATTAGATATGCATACCAATACTTGGAGGCTACATGCTACTGTATTAATTTAATTTGTTAATATTTACATTGACATTTAACTTTTAAATTAGTGTGTTCCATTGCATATATTGCTGTGGTATCAAAATTGGTATTAAGAATCATGAAAATTTCATTGCTGCTGAAATTTTGTTATCATGCAAACCTCTTTGGCTCTTATAACCCTCTTATAATTGTTTGAGATGGCGAAATGTTGCTTTCTTTCTCTTTAGCAATGTCTTTGTCAGTGAAAAGGTCAGGTAATAATGTCTGTGCGCGCATATGTGTGGTTTCCACTGCACTAGAGTGCCATAATTGGTCTTGTTGCAATTGTGTATCTGTATAAGAGCAAATATTACACGTTTCCTCTCAATATAATGACTGTAAAGCCTGTACATGCAAGTGCATGTGAGTGCATGACTGTTTGCTAGGGAGCTTTTTACGCTTCTCTCTCTCTCTACATTGAGTGGAGCGCTTGGGGCTCGGATCGCCCTCAACATATCAGCACAATTGACAAATCCAATCCCAGACGCCTACACAAGCGCCTGGCTCTCCACTCAACAGCTTCCTATGGAGTCATCACCCCAGTTAGCTATAGCATGCAGGTCGTAGCACGCAGATTTATGGCATAGCTATATTGCATGGGAAATCTGAGTGCTTTGGCGTTCCGTTTAATGCCAGAAAAGAGGTAACGTACGGTGTCAGGTTTGTCCAAGGAATGCAAATCTAGTGTTATCCACATGATGTACACATGATGTGAGAGAAGATAATTCGAAATAGATCTGAAATTGTTTTAAGTATCACCAGCTGCCTCAAGATACATTCAAAACTGCGCCAAACATACGAGGAAGACCCAGCTGCCTCATAGAAGTGGCTGAGAAACACTGCTTCTTCATTATATAACTACAGGACGAGAAATGATTGCCCAAATAATGCCCTACATTGGAGCGAAGTTTAGGTAGCAGGACGTGGGAGGTGCTGAAGCGAATCATAGTTGTATTGTTACCACATACTTTCCAGCCTGGTGTCACTGGCTCGGTCCGTCCAACTGTCCGCTTAAATCTCCCCCCCTCCATGCTGCAATTGGCAGGGCCGAGCCGAAGGAGCACTAAAAGCTGCTTGGCTCCAGTTTGGCCGTCCTGACCGCCTCCAAGTCAACCGACCCCGACATATAAATAAGAACAATATCAGATAAGTCTTGCAGGAAGCCTATAAACATTTACATTCTCTTTCAAGTGCTGTTTATGGATATTTTATCTCCTATCTGGAAGTCGAAGACATGGTGAAAAAAGACGGCGACCTGGGGAAGAATCCGAGGGCGAGTGGTGAATCAAAAAGGCAGCAGGCCCTGACAGGGACCCAGGCCCATTGACCATAATAGGTGTTGAGAGTGGCGGCCTCCACAGATGAGAAACCAGCTCCTTGGGCCTGCCAGAAGAGTTATGGGATGGTGCGGGTAGTGATGGGGAGGGGAGGGATGCCTGGTAAGCTACTAATTCTATATCTTCCCTTGACAAAGACGAAGTGCAGCCAGGAGAGTTCAGTCTGGGAGACTTGTAGGACTCACTAGTGTTGTGTTTAACAAAGTGGACCTGCTCCTGCCTTCCTGTCCTGCAGCCTGATGCCTATCAGAGGCCGAAGTCTGACCACAGACCGTTAGCGTCTGGTTTGCTAAGCCTGAAAGATATTCGAAAAATTTTGTGATTACTTTTTTTGCGCCCATTAACCATAGACTTCTTTTTAAGGTCTGTCTACGAGCTAAAGCATGCAATAATGGGAAGGTTACCGAAATAAATGAACAGTATTCAGTCTTCATGAGGTGACCTGCTACATGTAAAATAAAAAACATTTGGCTACTGAAATGAGCCTAATAAAAAGTCTTCATCTCATATAAGTGTACATGTTTTTTTAACACATTTTTCCTGTTTTTGCAAAACTTTTTTTAGGCCGTGTGTCCACCAAAGCATTTTTAAAATGCTGAAAACGCCTAGCTGTAAGCGTTTGACAGTGTTTCGGCAGCGCAGCGTTTTGTTTTTTTGTTTTTTCAGTTGAGACATTATGCTTGCTATGATCTCAATATCCGCGAAAGTGTTAATACAAGTGTCGACACAATATTTGCTCTATTATGCTTGTTGTTGTGATCTGTTGACATTGTACATGCAGAATGTGGCCGTTGCTTAGTGTTGTATTTGTCCCGCGGTGCTCCCATTGAAAACAATTGGAAAAATATGCTAGCCTCGGAAAAAAGGCTTTGGTGGACACACGGCCTTACTGGTAAAACTTTGCATAATTTTAGCCCTGATTATATGCTCACTGATAGTTAAAGGTGCTGGTATGTAATTTTTTGACTGTACTAATGCATAAAAAACATAATATGTTTGCAGATATTTAGTAAACATGCTAAGTTAACATACTCGTTTCTCTGAAAAACAATGCTACAGCCAGTTATTTTACTTTGAAATGTGCGTTCCGTGTCCGAATCTCTTCCTGCGTCCCAATTCACCTACTTATACTACGCTTTAAAAGTATACATACTGTTTTTGTGAAGAAAAAATACATACTTTTGAATGTGTAGCAAAAGAGCAGAAAAAAAAAGAAAAATTGTGCACCAAAAAAAAATTAAAAGTAGCTATATAATTGGGTGTGCAGATTAAATCAATGAGGAAAAACAGGAAAAAAGGACATCAAACAAAAAATGCAAAGTTCAAGGTCCAAGTATTAGATGGAAAGTGAAAACAAAAGCAGAAGAGTAGGCAAGCTTTGGCACTTACTACTTCGTCATAATTGTGTCTTTAACGGACAGCTCTGTCGCTTAGTTACATGCAACCTGTCACTATTTTAACTGCCCTGTCAATCATCTTGTCACAGTTAAAAACCTCCACATTCAATTTAATTTAATTGCCTACCATTTTGCAGAGAAATGTAGTAGCACGTTGATCTGCAAGTTATGGGTCTTTCATGGAGAACTCTCCTCATGGTGTTTGCATAATGATGCATTTAAAAGTTAATGAACAAATGTATCAAAAGTTCACAATACTGTTGCAGATGAAATATAATAACATTGAATAAATATATTTTATATATGATTATCAATCACTCAAACCCCTTTATCTAAACCTCCACTTAACAGTCGGACACACACATCGGCCATGTTTGTAGTTTTTTAACACTTTTATTCATGTTTATAGTTGTAATGGAATCCTCATCCAACCAGCAGTGGTGTGTGGGCAATATTAGCCGTTAGAGTGTGCATGGACCTGCATTTCGGATTCTAACCAAAAAAAAGAAAATACGGGTATCTTTGGAATAGGCTACTCATTTCAACATACTACAATTTGGGACACACTAATTCTAATTTCGAATACTATTTAGGACGGATACTATGGGAATTGGGACGCAGCATCTGTTTTTGTTTTGGTCTGTGTGATTCTGCCCACTACCAATTTACCCAATAGTATTTTGACACCCTGGGTTGCCAGATGGCGGAAAACACAACGTATTACAGCCATGCAAGCCAGCAAACAAACTGGGTCAGAAATCGCAGATTTCCTAAAAAGCTTCGGCATCCATCTAAAATCTTTATGAACAGGAGCGTATTAACTTAGTGTTTTCTCACCTTCCATTGTCAATTGCGTGTCCTCAATCTGGCAACCCGCGTGAATGTTGAGTCTGAGGAGGAGGGGGCGGGGAAACAACTCTCTCCAATATTTTGAATTTGGACTGCAGTACTCTTTTCAACCACTAGCTGTCAATATTACATACTGCGCCTTTAATGGACCTCGCCAACAAATCTGAGGCAAATCGGTGCTCTTTCACTTCACTGACAATCACTATGTATGAGTTATCAAATATGCAATCAAGTGCTGATGCATCACCGATGCCTGAGAGATATTTAGCAAGTTAAATATCTATACCTGTTTGCGATACAATTCCTGTAGTGTGAAATGTGTTTTGCCTGGAACTGACATTGGTGATGTCAGGCAGTTATATAGTTTGAAAAGACCAGCAATGCGACGACTGTAGAAAGTTGTGTAGTGTATGGATAGCATTAAAGGGATAATTCAGCCAAAAATTAAGTCATTTAATCACCCTCATGCCATTCTAAACTTGTATAACTAACTTCCATCTGCAAAACACAAAGAGAGATGTTTGAAGAATTGACTTTCATTGTATGCACAAGAAAAAAACTTTACTAAAATATGTGCTTTATGTTCCACAGAAGAAATATAGTCATACAGGCTTGGAATGGCATGAGTAAATTATAATTTTTAGGTAAAATACCTTTTAGTTTATATGGAAAATACTGTGTGATGCAGAACTATAACAACCAATCAGAACACATTTGATGTTATACAGTCCACAGGATCAGAAATAGACACAAAAAAAAAAATTCAGGAAACGGTGTAAAATGTATTGCTTAAAGCCTGAAATCAGCCATTAAGCACTTACAAATGAAAGTGATAATCAAAAACTTCTAGCACAAAGAAAAAATAATGACCATCTTTTATTGTTTTATCAAAACCTTACTAGAAAACCTCAACAGTAGCATTTGAAGTTGGATTATATGACATCTAAATCCATCTTCGATCATCAAGTACACAGTCTGGACATTTGAGAGACCTAAACTCCAGTCCGAACGGAGCGAAACAAATCACAGCAAACAGTAGCTGTGCCACTCTGGACGGCCTCAGTCCCACATTCACCTGAACCCTTCTAATCTGCAAAATAATGGCGCTCTTACACTGAGGTGCATCCTTGCCTGACGTGACGCCTTTTGTCTCCTCCTGTGTTGTGACAACACTTACATTTGTAAATTGCCCTCCTTGTACAGGATAAACATCTGATAGCCACAAGAGAAGGGGGTTGGGGAGAGTAACAAGCCTCTGGGACTTCCTCTAAACAAATGGAGAAATCTTTAGAAGGCTACTGTTTGTGTTTGCCAAAGACACGGCCAGGATACATGAGGCTCCTGTCAATGGCCTCCGGGCACTATTCAACTACGCTAAAGTTGGCTTCTGAGAGGGTCTGAGGAGAGAAAATGGCAAATGTTGCAGAGAGTTAAAGTAGCTACAATATTGTATCAGAAACATGTAATACGATCTGCATTACTGAACCTGGGCTTTGAACCAAAAGCATAATATTGCTGTGCACTGACGCTGTGCAGGCATCACTCAATGTGTGAACAATGTGGTCAGGAGCACTCTGTCAAAGCTGCTCATTGGATTGGCAATTACTTAAAAAAAAAAAAAAAAAGGAAGATTGAAACAAAAAAAAAGAATGGCGGAGAGGAAAAACAGCAGATTAATCATGCTGTTAGCAATGAAGATGAAGACGTTGATTAATGCAGTTTGGCTTTTTAAACAAACAACTCCTGAGTGTGCGGTGTGCTCGGCATTACCCTTTAATTTAGAGAGGGTTGACTGGAGAAGTTTTGTTTTTGCAGCTTCCCCTTGTTCTTTACCCCCTTCTCCAGGGCTTTTTTCCCCCTCTCCGACACCATATGGAGCAGGCCTCGCGGAAACAATCCGCTAAAAACAACAGGCCTGCACTCAACCGTTCCCTCCTTTTTTAACACCATGCGAGAATAAATTGCTCCCTTATTGTGCGTTCTGCCAGCGGTCTGGGATCATTTTTGTGTTCTCGATCTAATTAGATTAGTTCGGTGCCGGTTCGGGGTTACTGCAAGAAGGTGCCACGCGAGTGGAGGAATATCGGGCTAATTGGCAGGCGAATATGAACCGTGCATCACCATTCGCGGGCAGGTTCGCTCCTCGGGTTCTCTCTCATTACCGCCGTTTTGCAACTATCTCAAAAGTCTGTAATAACTCGGTTCACCGTATTCTTACTGGAGTCAAACTAGCGAGTCTCATTAGGCGTGCTCACGACCGACACCTCTCAGTTCGTAAAGGCTCTGCTGTTTATCTAGCAGGCCTGAAACGCATATAGATGTGGAATTTCCATTGCAGTGGCAACCGGTTCACACTCGCATGCTAATTCCACGTCTGAAAAAAAAGACGTATTACAGCAAGTTCCTTTAACCTTCTTCTCTTAGTGGCATTATATTCCACAAAAGTTACAAAGCAGAGGTTGAGCATTATGTGGCTGATTAAAGTCTCGCTGCGTCAAACATTTCTATATGCACTGCAAAAAGGTGGAGGCGAATGATCAGACTTTTAAATGAACATTATGAAAACATTTGGCCGTCTGCCTCCCCCGGCACGCTGGCACGCCATACATCACACAGGCACCTACTGGAGAACTATGCAGACCACTCAAATTTCCCCACCATAACTCAACCAAATTATACAAAGCAAGGTACAAGTAATAAGCATAAGCTTTAACTCACAGCATAAATCCATGTTTATACCCAAAAACGGGCATGCAAGTCAAAGAGATGTTCCAGCGCATAACAGCTGAACCTATAAGGATATGAGCATAGCTAACGCCTATACTGTATGGTGGTTAGATGCAATTAAAAGTGGGCTGAGATCAAAAAGTCAACATTTTGAAAATATAGGCCACTTTAGTGCAAACACACCACATACTGCTTAATGTGTAATATCAGTAAATCACAGTGAAGAATCACCGGCTGAACTGAATAACACAGCCATGAATTTGCATTTATGGGTTTAGTCTGGGTCTTACGCACAGTTTTAAAGCAAATACACCAAGTTTTATAGCAAAAATGGGGATGGGCATCTGCAACCATGTTGTGGAAACAGATCAAGTCATATTTGAAAGGAGAAGAATCTAGGGACGCACCGATGTGAAAATTGTGGCCGATACCGATAACCGATAATTCTTTATATTTGAAAGCCGATAACAGATATATTGGCTGATAAATCTAAATCCAATTTTTTTATATATATTTTTTGAGAGCCTGATTACAAAAACAAAAGTTTCATCATTAAAAACCATGTCCCAAATGTTCTTTTTATTATTTTATGTAGCTTATATGACAGACTTAGTCTGCACATGTTGCACTTCACTCTATTTTCCTTTTTGAAGTGATTTTCAATCATATTTCAAAACCATTATTGCGAACAGTGCGCATCTGAAGTGTCTCAGCTGAAGGAAATAATCCATTATTTATCGGCTTTAATATGTCGGCCAAATTTTCTTATCTGGCCGATAACAATAACATTAAAAGTGAACATTTATCGGCCGATACTGATATGGTGGCCGATATATCGTGCATCCCTAGAAGAATCTGTTGAGTAAATATGATGCTCATCAGCATCCCAATATTTTACATGATTCAAATTAATAAAATGTAAACTATTAAAAAAAAAAGTGCAAAATTTTAAATTGAATATAAAGAATTATTTTCACTAAAACACGTCAAAACGCAGGCAACAATTTGTTTTAAAAAAAGTGTAATGTGTTTGTTCATCTTTTACAACCCAGTAAGCCCCATCAGGGGCCCCTGCCTGGACCCCCGTTATTAGCACTGAGGGATCTCAGGTGACCCTTGACCTAGAAGCCTGTGTCGGAGTTCTGGGTGAAGGAACCATGGGGTTAATCTTGCCATTCAGCTTCACCCCCACGTCTAAAACCAACTGAAACCATCAAGCATATTTCACCATCCCCGTGAGCAGGTTTTCCCCTGAAATCCAGACTGGAGAAGATGGCATATGTTTAACATTACGCAAATTCTGCTGAAACGGCAGGGCACACTGTGGCAGCGCTCACAAAGACAAGATCCCCTAATCACTGGCCGTTACAGGTCGTTTATTACACTTTTCGGCACAGGAGAAAACAGTCAGCTACGACACACTCTCAGATTACCTCATTTAAGAACGACTACTGCTCGCAACCCAGACCTCAAAGAATGCGGCCGCTTTTAGAAGTTCGGATTATTGCATTTCTACATTCATTAGCTCGACTGAAAATCATGTGCGGTACAGAGCGAGTAGGCAAACCACTTTTATAATTAAAATCTCAGAGGTATTTCCCAACGTTTAATGCAATTATGACAATTTATGATGTAAATAACTGAGCATCAAACACAAAAAAATAATGCAACTAATGCAAAAGCATCTAAAACACTATTTATTTTGTTTTCTTACTGCTTTTGGGTGACACACAAAAGAATAATGTACAAAAACAAACTTGATCTATATCCTGCTATGCATTTTTTTTTTTATGAGCGATTAAGAAAGTAAGTCTGTCAAGTTCAGCGTTCCACAAACACAGTGGCAGAGAAGAATACCAGAACACAGTATCACCTGGTCCACAAATGTACAACTCAAAGAAAGTACTGCTTGTGTGGCCTCTTATTACCCTGGAGAAAACCCACAGATAGGCAAAAAAAAAAAAGTCAAGGAAAAGAAAGTCAGTAAATTCTACTGTTCCACGTAATAAACGCCAAAGCAGGGGATGATGGCCTTACTGAAGATCAAAGCACTTTAACAGCTTGAGCTATCTAGCGGTCTAGATTGCTGCCCTGAACTACAGGAAGACTGGGTTAAAAGTTACCATAAATAAAGTTTTAAAGCTGCATCACCCTCAAAAACCCGAAGACAAAAATCACGTTAATCCTACATATTAGTTTAGGAGACGAGCTACAAGCGTTGCATCGAAAACCACAATGCCACACGCCGCCAGAAATACGTTTCTGTAACACACAATCGCATGTATACATACCTCTGTTAAGCATTGGGTTATAGCATTATCACACTCAAATCCAACAGGGAGGCAGATATCAAAGCTGGCAGAGTATCCAAAGACCCTTCCCTGAGGAGCCCTCCGAGGTATCCTTTATTCCACATCCATTCTGGCCTGGGAATCATTCCATTTTTTTCCCCACAGTGTTCACAAAGTTTACTCGCTCTACGTGCGTTGCTTGTGAAATGCGCCGTCCCGTACTTCCTTTTCTCAGAAGACCTCACAGGTGCAGATGATCCTGGGGGCGAGGGGTGACCAAACCACACCGTTCTTCTCGATCACTGTAACAACAAAACCACACATGTTCAGCGATAGGGTAAACAGCAACTTTTTAGTCATCTTTAAGAGGGAAAGTCATAATATAACATAACATTCACAGAATAAAATAACTTTTGAAAAGAGGAATCTACCAATGGCAACATGGACACCACAACACACGCAGAGCGAGCTGAGAGAAATCCTGTGTCATGTACTCAAGCAGTCTGACAGCAGGTTTCATGAATGGGAGCTCTGACAGTACGGGCCCTCTGGCCGACCAAATTGGAAACAGGAAAACAAACATTCTCGAGGAAAACTCCCCCACCACCACCGTAACCCCTCCCCCCTACAAACCTTTTCTTCGACTCATTCTGTCCAACCTGTGTCAGGTTAGCAATAGTCAACCGCACGAGGCTCCAGACCACACAGACGGAGACGTTCAGCCACCATGAGAAAAAAAAGTCAAAAAAAGACAAACGAAAACCTGTTTGTGAGGTAAAAGAACACACACTGTGATAGAAAGGAGAGAAAGAAAGAAAGAAAAAGGCTAAACTGACTCATCAGCGTTCCAGAGGGGCCGGCGGACGGGAGGTTCGGTGGACGAAGTAAACTCGGCACGTCGGAATGGGGAGGAGAGGAAGTGGGCACTGCTGGAAGATCTGACTTGAAAACTTTCAGAACGTTTTTGAACCTCAAATAAACACTTATTGATACTCTAACTTTAGTTAAAAAGCTAACGGGAACCAGCAGCTTTGAAAAACCACACTCAGCCAAAATGTCAACACATCCAACCAATAAAAGGTTTATCGTCACATCAGTTTATCTGGCATTTATGCAATACAAATGTCAGTTATTTTTAATTTCTTAACCAAAAAAACAAAAAAAAAGAGTTTTTGTCAATGAGTAAGAATGAAGATTTAGGGGAACTTTGATTTCTTTTTCGTCGTTTGCACTGCAACCTACAACTCTACTGGGAATACGAGAGTTCTCAGTCAGCAAACTTTACCAGATGTACGCTAACCACTAAAATATTACACGCCACATAATTAGCCTAACAAGTGATGTCAAACAGAGTCAAACACCCAAACTGTCTCTTATCTAGGGAGTAGTTGTTAAATACACTTCAGCTGCATTTGTGACATGTAAAAATTAGCCATCAAAATATAATATGCATAAAGCTAAACCTATTCTTTTTCCCTCACAGGATAAAGGAGATTGCTATGACATCACAGGTCAAAGGTCCTCGTGTTTCATTCCCACGGCAGGTGTGAGAAATAAGATTTTTTTTAACACTTAAATTCAAAGCACTTAATTCTGATGACAAAAACTTGAGCTCAATGTTAGATTCATAAACCGCCCACGCAAAAAAGCACACTTTTCTAGTTATTTTGCATCAAATCCATTCATGCTGCATGAAAGTTTAGTGAGAAAATCCATGAGTCCTACAATATATCTGTTATAACTCACCATAACACACATCCAGAGCCATTTAGTGACTTCAAAACACTGTTAAAAACAGGATGAAAAGCATATGACGAGACAAGGGACGACCTCTGTGAACTGCGGCTCTTTTATTCTTGAAAATCCAGAGAAAAAAAAAAAAAAAAAAGACAAGCTATTCATATGCAGGCTACATCAAATATATGTTATAAAAGCTTTTAAGGGTACCAATTATCAGGAGCTGTCTCTTTGTAAACCTTGGCATTTCATCAGGCGAGTACAAAAAAAAAAAAAAAAATATTATAAAGTTTCATGTCTCCAGTGTTTGGAGATTTCTAACCATGAGAAACAAAACAAAAAGAATTTCTATAAAGTCATTGATGCATTATTTCAAAACACTTGGCTGGGGGGAAATAAAATACTATGCCGTTCAAGGCAATGCTAAGTTTAAAAAATAATAATCACAATTAAAACTTATTCAGTCTATTAAAAAAAAAACGGTAACACTTTAGTATTTACTATTAACTACGACTTTTCCCTCAATAAACTCCTAATTTACTGCTTATTAATAGTTAGTAAGTTAGTTAGGTATTG
Organism: Culter alburnus; assembly: GCA_028476615.1. Classification (NCBI taxonomy): domain Eukaryota; kingdom Metazoa; phylum Chordata; class Actinopteri; order Cypriniformes; family Xenocyprididae; genus Culter; species Culter alburnus. The sequence continues at coordinate 817,582 of JAOTNS010003792.1, forward strand.
GGTAGGATTAATATGACATTAATATGTGCTTAATAAGTACTAATAAACAGCCAATAATCCTGTAATATGCATGCTAGTTAAAAGACCCTAAAATAAAGTGTTATCAAAAAAAAAAAACTTGCATTTTAAGTGATATGTTCTTTTCTACAAGAAAAAGTTTTTATAAGTTTGTTTGTGTTCACTTTGAAGCAGCAAATGATATGCAAAAATAATAATCTGGTCCAAGTATATTTTCTAGCAACCAAGAACGGTAAAAAATGACTATTTTTTGAAGTCAAAAACTACTTACAATATGTTCTTTGCAAGAAAACACCTGGATTTAATATGTTAGCGTGATCCATTCTCTATCTCTGTCATTTAAAAAAAAGTCCCCTACCATTTATTTTCTCTATTCAACGGCACCAACGCCACATGAATCTGCTGCAGGGACACAAGTGGCAAATCTCAGTGCGGCAAGAAGTTAACCCAAAAAGAAGTTGTGCAAACTCAGAAGCCACGAAGAACAAATGAAAGACCCCCACTGCTGCTTTCTCCGTCCACCAAGGCCCAAATTCATTTGTCAGCCGTAAAGTTCCTGACTATACAGCGCTGATCTATTGCCTCTCCCCAAAGAGCTCACAGATGTGGAGTCATTTACATTTCAAATACACCTCAAGCTTTTCAATCACTTCAAACGCGCCTTATCAGACAACTCATGTGGATCTTATTCTTCTGTATGGACTGAGAACTGAATCTAGTAAACCGTTGAACATATCTGAGTGGAATTAAATAATATTCCAAGCAGATGGAGATATTTAAAAAAAAAAAAAAACTACTTAAAGAATAAAAATAGTCATGCAACTGCAAAAAAAGAGTTATGATAAAGTGATTGTGACTGATGATGGTTCCCTGTTGACTGTATCTGAAACTATGTGTACAGTTGTGAGTTTCTCTACATTTCTCTAAATGATGAGCCGCATTTGCCTGCACGGGCTTTGTCATTAAGAAACTTTTACCGACAAACCATTTCAAGACAGAAAAAGAGAGCATATCATTTCCAGACTGCCCGAGTGTGGCAACTTTCACAGTTTACAGGAAACAGCGCAACTCATCTACTGGAACCAACATGGGATTTTGTATCACAACAATCAGATATACAGGTTACACTTCATTGCAAGACATTTTTTAGTGAAGTGTGGGTGATTTTATCAGTTTTAAGATAAATACTTGTTCCTACACACTTTTAAACTTGCTAATAATGGCATTCTAATGTGAAAGTGATTGTAAAACCATATTAACTGGAAACATTACCACAGCTGCAGAACTGAGGAAGGTTCAAATAGTGTTACTCATATCACACAAAAGGTATAAGATATGAACACACACACATATATCTCATACATAAAGAAAAGTTTCTATTGATGGATAACATCAACAAGTAAAGATAAGGGTGGGAAAGACTACTGTACATGCCAAAACAAAACAAAAAAAATACAATTTCTATGTGCATGCCTTCATTTTAGAGGATTGAAACACTTCAGTCGAAAAGTTTTTGGAAACTGATAATGGTGACGCCACAAGAAACTTTGTGAACTACAAGCCTCACACCTAAGTGTGAAAGTTATCCACACAGTTGCTAAAACAAATACAAAGTCGTTCCATTAGTTATCAATTCACAAAAACACACATCCAAATGAGAAATACTCGTTACCGCTAATCATAAACTTTTCCTCAGAAACTTGCCGCACGTCTCCATCGCTCCATCGAAACAGAAATACATCTTTTCGCTACCTGCCTTCGAATAAAACCGCAAAATAGCGATAAAAAACCCTGTTAAGATCCGAAGACTCTCATGTAAACAACCTGCGCCTCTTTGTATGTGGAAAATGAAGTGTAACGTTCAGTGCGTTGCCATGCCTACGCGTTTTCTTATCGTACATCAGTTACGGAAAGTTTTCGAAGTTTGTGTGGAAAGCGCCATTCAGCTCGAAGCATCATTTACGCAAAAACAGTAGCCTACACACTAATGAAACTTTCTATAACTTTAGCTGTGCTCCGTTTGCTACTTTAGTAACACGTAAACAATGCAAATAAAAGGCGCCTAGCGACAAGAGGAAAAAGAACACACGATATTGCTACATTGTGGATATTAACGTATCTTGCGCAAAACGCGTTGCAACAGAATTAAATGGCTGAAAAGAAATGGGAAGGAAAAAGTAATCCAAAAACCTCTTCTTGTGTTTTCTCTCTCAACTACTGGGATGTAGCAAGTCGCCAATTTCAATGTGCAACAATGTAGCCTGAAAACGCAAATGGCACACGCCGAAATCCGAAGAGCCGTGCTCTTATTTTCATTGCAAAGTAGCACTCAACTGATTCATCACCAAATCCCTTCGCCCTCTCAACATTACATAACATTCACCCCCTAAAAGACATCAGGAACTACAGCTAAAATCACCGTGATCGCAATGCTCATTGATTCGCTTTCTCCTTACCTGTTGATTAAATTGCAATAGTCTTTGCAGTCTGAAAGATGGTGGAGCTTTGGCGTGAGCCATGAAGCGTCTTTGTGTTGTTTGTTTGTTGATCTCGGGGAATGATTTCTTTTTTATGGGGATGTAAGATTGCGAATTGCTCCTGTACACGTGAAATCTTGGGAGACTGTGTTTAATAGTAAAAACGCCTGAGTCTGGGGTGGAAAAAAGGAGGTTGGTTTTTGCAGTGATCTCAGTTCTTTATCAGAAATGTTATCGCTTGTCAGGACCTCAGACTCCAAGCATTACGTCAGTTTCAAGACACCAACACTATTAATATCAAGAAGCCCTTGCGGAGGAAAGCGCCACCCTAGAGCGCGCTCTCTTAAAGGGGCAGTGACCGCTAAAAAAGCTCTGCAACTTCGCCATAGACTGTGAGAATTGGTTTTGCACATCTATTCTGACAGCAAAGGTTGAAAAAACAATGTTAAATGCAGAAAATGATTTCACTTTATATTATTTCTGCGCTGTAAAAAAATGATTTTCATGATTTGTCATCACAACATTTTTTTATTTTGTCAAATCAACTTAATATAACATAAAATTTTGAGTTTCTGTTGATTAAATCAGTTTTTAACGTTTTTAATTCCATTGAACTCAAAAAGGCAACCAGGTAACTTACTTTTTTAACTCTATTGGTTCACACACTATTTATGATTTGTTAACACAACATATTTTCTTTTGTCGAATCGACTTCAGTAATTAATGTGGTTCAGACAGAGGTGTAAAGAGTACCTGAAAACCATACTTGAGTAAAAGTACACATAGCTTACATCAAAATGACCAGTTCCAATTCGACTTGAGTAAAAGTCTTAAAGTATCTGATTTTAACAGTACTTAAGTATTTAGTCCTCAACACCGGAGAGATATGAAAATAAGAAACAATTGATTTGTAAAATGAGAAATCAAGTTTATTTTCTAAAATCAAAATAAAACTGAACACCTCAATATTGCAATAAATCAAGATCAACATAACAACCTTTTAAACATCTACAAACTCTCAAGTCTCAGTTGAGCTCAAGTGCACAAAAAGGCCATAAGTAAACCAAAATCCTTCAAAAAGGTCTTGTCAATATAGCGGATAAATAAAACAATGTTAAGTAAAATTAAATAGTCAAAGTCTACTGTATATGTGCTGGTTTGAGCCTCATTTCCTCATCTAATAAATCAAACACCTGCGATCAGAAACTACCTGCTAATGCACTCACATTCACGTAAAGTATCCTTGATGACAAGTTTGGGGGTGTAAAGGCAAAACGCACAAGATATAGTACCTTTAATGCCCTTAGATGGCGATATCGCTTCTTTATATCAGAAACAAACTGCTGCAGAAAAAGTTAGGTGTCATGAAATATGTAATGTGTAATTGCATTACTCATCACAAATGTAGTGGAGTAAAAAGTACATACTAAATGTAGTCAAGTAGAGAGTAAAAGTTGCCAGCCATACTTTGATTAAACCAATCACCTTTGAATTGAATTAACTCAAATTTTTGATTTCAATGAACTCGAAATTTTAAGGCAACCAGGTAACTTACTTTTTTACGTTAAACCAACCTATCTATCTATCTATCTATCTATCTATCTATCTATCTATCTATCATAGGCCTAATCATGCAAAGTTATGATAGTGAAATAAACTGGCCTTTTTTTCTTTTTTCTTTTTCTTTTTTTTTTTTTGACTGGCTTAAATTCAAAGGAGTCACAACCAAATTTTGAGATTGCAATGGGTTGACGTGCTGTAATTTTCTCAAAGGGGTTATTATTTATTTTTTTTAGCCTCTCCCGGGTTATTAAAAGTTCAGAAAATTGGGGCAAAACCCCTGACAAACATTTGGCCGGAGGATATACAGTATAATATATATATAGCCTACGTTTAATAAATGCAAACCAAAATGTTTTTGACGGATCTTGTGATGAACATATTAATATATATTAATAAATTTCATTGTCTGGTTTTATTTGTTTATTCAAAACTTTCACAGTGCTCAGCAATGTAGAACTGAAACCAAATAAGTGAAATGAAACGTTCTGTCATTCTGTGAACATTTACTGACAGGTGGTAATTTCAGTGTGGAATAATTAGCAGAACACAGCAGTTGATGTTTTTGACAACTATGAGGGGAGCTGAACATGAAACACTTTTGGGAAGTTGACATGTCCTGCGGTGTGACACACTATACTACATCTAAAACTAGTAAACAGCATTTTGGTCATTCTTGTATAATTGTTATGCATGCAGTTTTTATGATCATCGAGAGACTACATTGAATATTTGTATACCACTGGACCAAAAAATAAGTTACAGTCACAGCAGCTAAAATGTAAACTTTTCATTACATTCATATAAATCTGTAGAATGTATATATACAATAATAGGTAAGCATAACTTGTATAAGGACTAAATTTCAAGTGAATGTATGTAGTGAATGTGTGTATAGTCATATAATAATACAGAGTGCATCATATTTTACAATGTTGACATGATTTTGGCATTCAGGTGCTTCACTTGTACTGGCAGCATCAAACCCTGAAGTTTTAAACGTTCTGTTCTCATCCATAACAAACCATAAACTATAAGTCCAAAGATCCATAATTACTAGTTCTGTCCACAATAACAAGTTCAAGATGAACCAACCACTTGTTGTCAAACACACACACAAAAGAAAATACAAAATAAACACGGCAGTAGTATATCCAAATGAGAGCATTACTATTTTTATTTAATTTTATTTTCAAGTTCAAATAAATAAAATATTTACCATAAAAATAAATACAAACAAATTTCAGTTGCAGCAGTGTATCTCTAATATTGCACTAGCTGTTTAAAATGTAAATCAGGCATATGAAATCTACTGCAGAGATATTAATTAATTTATTTTTCTTTTTTTATACAAGTAAAAAGGTAGTAATATGCACTTTTAAAGTACTAATTTGTACATTTAAGGTACTAATATGCACCATTTAGGTACAAAGATGTACCCCAGTGACAAAGCACCATACCTAAAATAACATTTCAGTTGCTAGGAAATACATGAAAAATTAGAAAGAGCTTTATTAGAGAGGCTTTCTCAGTTATCGATTGATTATTTGTATTGAAAAATTAGGGGGAAATTGAACAATGTAAGAAAATAAAAAATAATAATAATAAATAAATAACAAATAGTGTAGTTTTTGTTTTATATTCCTTTCTTTTCTTTGCAAAAATGTTCAAATTAATGGAAAATGTGGTGAAAATAATGTATTATGTACTTATTTTTTTAATGTTTTTTTTATGTGTTTATTCTTTTCCTTTTCTGAATTTTTCTTATCAGTCAACAAATTGGTATATATATATATATATATATATATATATATACCAATCATAAATTATATTGCACGTTTCCATGAACTAATTAAAGCAGCAAACCAAAAAAGCCCTATTCAGACTGTTAAAAAGCACATTTTGGGGGCTTCACATGCGTTCTTTGTCATCTTTCCACCACCGGTGAAACTGATGAAACTTTCTCAGAGATGAAACCTGAGAAGTGAAGTCAATGTTGTTTATTTCACATAGAGATATCATGCCATGAGGTAAACGTCAGTGAAATATTTTTAGTCCTGGTGGTTACATTCTGCTAGACATATTACATACTGCGGAAGTTGGCGCCAATGCTGTCCCCTATCTGAGCTTGATAGTGTTTCAGGATAGCCTTTCCTCTGTCCATGTTAACAGCCGGACTCATCATATGTCATATTTAGAACACCTCGTGCCCTTCATTGAGCCACCGAACGCCTCCTGCAGTATGAGCGTTACAATAAAACTCACTGTATTCATCCGTGTTCACAGTGACGGCGTGTGTTTTACAGTAGGAACATCTGTAGGCAATTGCATATTTCATTTAAATCACTAATCTGAGAAACGTTAAGGAATAATGTATTTTTAGTGCTTGGATTTGGTTAGTGGTCTGACGTTTTTTTCCCAAAGCACTTTATTTTATGTACAGAGGGCTTGCATATCCACTTTTGACTTGTTTTTATGTCGTTCCTGAATGTTTTATTATGTTATAGTACAATGTAGTGTTAGAAAAGAAAGAAAGAGAGAAAGTAAAAGTTGCTCACTCAAGCAGTCATTCTTTACTTTTTATAATGTGTTTCGTTTAACTATAAATAACGTTAAAGTAGTCTTCTTGTTGTCATATTGTGAGTAAAAATGTAACCAGATAAAACATATGGCATATTAGTGCATATTTATTTTTAGTGCTGCGTCATTTTTGGGGGTTTGTTTATTAAATTATTTACATCTTTTAGGTCAAACTGATTTTTTTTAAATTAAACTTTGATTCTTCACATGTAACCACAGCTGAATGAACAGAGACTAATGGTTTATCATCAAAAACCAAAATTTTGATTATGAGAAAAATCATTTTCTTTGCAATGTCTTGTACTATCACAATCCAAAAGTACATCTCCTGTGGGCAATAGAATTGCACATGTGGCACAAATGTGATTCATAAACGGGCAGTTTTCAATTTTACCATTCAGTTCAACCATGCAGCGTAAATGGAATTTGCAGAGTGTAACTTCTGAATAAAAGGGAAATTTGAACTGGAAGAACGGCTCAAGGTGATTCTTCTACATTACTTTTGCACTCCAAGGAGCAAAATAAGTGATACATGGAGGGCCAGAATAAAAACAATTTTATACTTGAGTAAAACATTTTTCAGATACATTTCTGCATGAATAATTACATCATTTTTTCCCCGTCCTCCAAAAACAAAAACAGACGATGGGAGCAAAACTGCATCACATGAATAAGAGCTGGCATTTGCGTTGAAAGCAGAGTCTCTAGAACAATTTATTTTTTGTTCTTAAAATATTGGAAAGCTGTAGTGATTAAAATGAGCCTATAGCAGAGAAGAGAAAACCATGTGGAGAGAAGAAGATCTGTAAAGCCCCAAAGACTGAGCAAGGTTTCTATTCATCAGTATTCACTGTTAGCACTAATTAGACCATTAGCTAAAAATATAGATAGTTCAGAGGTGAGAAAATGTCCACAAATAAAACGAAGCCCTGAGACAGAAGCTCTAATAGAAATAACAATGTGTAAAATTGTAATTTTTGTAAATTATTAAGGACATTTCTGCATTTGTAGAACTCATTAATTAATTTAAGTTGAATAACTATGAGCAGTCTGTCAAATGTGAATGTAATTTCGGTAACACTTCAGTATATAGGGAACAATTCTCAGCATGCATATTGGCTGTTTATTAGTACTTATAAAGCACATATTAATGCCTTATTCTGCATGACCATATTCTACATCCCTTAATCCTACCCAATACCTAAACTTAACCACTATAACAACTATATTATACTTTATTAAACAAAAGAGAACAATGAATAAGCATGATAATCAATGAAACAGAGGAAATAATGAGAAACAAACTAAAAGTCCATGAAAATGAAACCAAAACAACCACTAAATGTAACTTCTATATATGTTTGTTTGTTTGTTTGTTTGATTGTTTGTGTGTGAGAGAGATTTATTAAAAGCAATCATTTATATAATTTTGTTTGGTTACTTGCTATTTGAATTAATTGAGTGTCTTTAACAAGTGACCTTTTGCATGGCTTGTCTGTTTGACTAATAGTTGCCATGCAAAAGTTTGGTTAAAGGGCCTATAATGCCCCGTTTTACAAGATGTAATATAAGTCTCTGGTGTCCCCAGAATGTGTCTGTGAAGCTTCAGCTCAAAATACCCCACAAATCATTTATTATACCATGTTGTAATTCCCCTTTTTAGAGTGGAAGGCTGTTTTTGTGCATGTATCTTTAAATGCAAATGAGCTGCTGCTGGCCACCCCACTTTCTAGAAGAGGGCGGAGCCTGTACAACTCGTGCCTCAGATAGTCTGACAAAAACTAAAACATCTCTTTGGTTTTGATTATCATCTCTCATGCGGTCACGTGACATTGCAGTTCTTCATCATCATGAAAGTTTATTATCTGCATGCGTTTTAAAGTCATATCAGTCTAAACTTCTGATTTATGGTTTTTGGAGCGCACAGAAAGCTGTCTGTCAGACGGCGCATCCCGTGTGTATCAAATAAAGTTCTCTTTCACATATTATTGCACTTAAACTGTCAAATAAACACAAGAATATGTCAAAACACACACAAAGTTCACATAAACACAGTCGGTTATGTCTGTGAGCGTAAACAGCAAGTAAATAAATCACATGTGTATATTAGATCTGTGTACAGCAGTGTAATATACAGTTCCTACTGCTGTATATGCTGTTAATATGAATCAAACAACAAAAGAAAAAATGAAAATAACTAACTTGAGTAGCTTTAATAAGAATATTTCTTGCTTGAATGCTGCTGTTAAATGCTCTGGCGAAGAGATAAAAATGGCAGACTGTGTACTCACTCAAGGGAGGAGCTAAGCAAACAGGGCGGAGTTTGTCAGCAGTCATAGGCGGGGCCTGAGCAATGTATAGAGTCATATTGCATAGAAACTGCAAACAGCTTTTTCTGAGACACTGCTTATTATTTATGGTGATTTTTTTTTAAAAAGTGTGGGTGGATTTTTACTATTATAGGGTGGTTGTGTAATTAATTCATTCAAGATATTTCTGGGAAGAGCCTCTGCTTATTGCAGTTAAATTATTATTATTATTTTCATACTGGCTTTGTCATTTCATCCAAAAATGAATATTCTGTCCTCATTTACTCAACTTCATTTTGTTCCAAACTTGTATGACTTTCTTCCAGAGTACACAAAAAGAGAATTTCTGCTCTTTTCCATGCAATTACAGTGAATGGGCAACAAAAAAAGATGGTCAATACAACTCATGCGTCATATTTCAAGTATGTACTGAATCAGTGAGTCAGTAAGTAGAACTTTAAAACCAAATCAGTCTGATTCATGAACGAATCACCAAGTAGAGCGGATGTCAAGAGTTTTCACACAAAGTTATGGCTTATTGAAGTCATATTGCATGGAAAATAGTCAAGTTTCTCCTTTTGTGTTCCACAAAAGAAAGAAAGAAAGTCATTTATTTGTGAACTATTACTTTTTGAGGCTTTTCTCTCCACAGTTTACAGTCTTCAATAAAGTTCCTTCCATATTACTAAGAGGTCTATATGGTTTCACTCCTGTAGTTTCTCTCTCAATGACATCTTAATGTAAACCTAGGTGACTCCAAACAACTTATTGTACCTTGAAGTGCTCTATCTCTGTCCTTTCTTTCTCTCTCTGTCTCTTCTACTCACCCACTCATATGCATCCAGTAGATGTTACTTCATTACACACACACACACACACCCACACACACACACACACACACACACACACACACAGAGAGGCAATAACAGTGGATACTAATGGATTTTGCAGCACTTTAAGTGATGAAAAGTGGCTTTCCAGCGAATATTCATTCCATCTTGGGAGAAGATGAGCAAGACTTCAAAAGAAAGTAGCAGAATAAATATTCCAAGAGGTTTAGTACTGTAACTGATTGAGTGCTATGGAATACATCTAAGGTTATCACCAATCCATGCACATGAAGGTTTTAATCACCATTTTCTCTTTGATTAGCTAGCAGGTATAGGGTTTCTCTAATGTTATTGAGCAATCTATACGGCCGCTCTGCGATAGATGCTGACAGAGCTGCTTATCTACTGGAATCTGTGACAGTCTGTATCTCCTACTCTTTTCTCAGGAACACAGTCTGTGTGCACTCACATGAAAGCAGAAAGCTTTTCACACAATTTCATGCTATCGTAATTATTCTAAATGTGACTCAATCATATATATATAGCCTATATCTTGAAAATAGATCAGGAGATAACAACATAAGAGCAGATTGAAACTAACAAGAGAGTGAGTCAGACTAATATTCAAATATTGAACAAAAAATGCTGTCAAATATATATATATATATATATATATATATATATATATATATATATATCAAGCTGTGGGTGATATTTTTTCCTGTAGCTTAAACATATCTTGAATGTAATGCAAGTTGCTTTGGATAAAAGTGTCTGTCAAGTGCATAAATGTACATTTCACTCCTAAAGCACATTTTTCAGGAATTACACAAGAAAAACAGCTTGAACCAGCTTAATCAGTTTTGATGGTCTTAAAAAGCCCCGTTCACACCAAGAACGATACACTCTGAAAAATATTGTGTTAGTTTTTCTACCCAAGTCCTGGGTTGAGCCTAGGTTATTTTTCCCGAGTTTGGGTAGTTTTTGTGTTACCCAGCTCCTGTGTCAGATGTAACAACCCAGTGTTTGGGTAGGTTTTTTTGTTTTACCCAGATCCTGGGTCAGACGTAACAACCCAGTGTTTGGGTAGTTTTTGTGTTACACAGATCCTGGGTCAGATGTAACAACCCAGTGTTTGGGTAGTTTTAGTGTTACACAGATCCTGGGTCAGACGTAACAACCCAGTGTTTGGGTAGTTTTTATGTAACCCAGATCCTGGGTCAGACGTAACAACCCAGCGTTTGGGGTACCAGATTACGTTTTGGGTAGTTTTTGTGTTAACAGATCCTGGGTCAGACGTAACAACCCAGTGTTTGGGTAGTTTTTATGTAACCCAGATCCTGGGTCAGACGTAACAACCCAGCGTTTGGGGTGTTTTTGTGTTACCCAGATCCTGGGTCATACGTAACAACCCAGTGTTTGGATAGTTTTTGTGTTACACAGATCCTGGGTCAGATGTAACAACCCAGTGTTTGGGTAGTTTTTGTGTTACCAGATCCTGGGTCAGACGTAACAACCCAGTGTTTGGGTAGTTTTTGTGTTACCAGATCCTGGGTCAGATGTTTGGGTAGTTTTGTGTACCCAGATCCGGGTCAGACGTAACAACCCAGTGTTTGGGTAGTTTTTGTGTTACCAGATCCTGGGTCAGACGTAACAACCCAGTGTTGGGTAGTTTTTGTGTTACTCAGATAGACTAACAACCCAGTGTTGGGTAGTTTTTATGTTACTGATCCTGGGTCAGACGTAACAACCCATTGTTTGGGTAGTTTTAGTGTTACACAGATCCTGGGTCAGACGTAACAACCCAGTGTTTGGGTAGTTTTTGTGTTACTCAGATCCTGGGTCAGACGTAACAACCCAGTGTTTGGGTGGTTCTTGTGTTACCCAGATCCTGGGTCAGACGTAACAACCCAGTGTTTGGGTGGTTTTGTGTTACTCAGATCCTGGGTCAGATGTAACAACCCATTGTTTGGGTAGTGTTTGTGTTACCCAGATCCTGGGTCAGACGTAACAACCCAGTGTTTGGGTAGTTTTAGTGTTACACAGATCCTGGGTCAGACGTAACAATTCAGTGTTTGGGTAGTTTTTGTGTTACCCTGATCCTGGGTCAGACTTAACAACCCAGCGTTTGGGGTGTTTTTGTGTTACCCAGATCCTGGGTCAGATGTAACAACCCAGGGGTTGAGTTATTTATCATGGGCTTTTTGCGCCCTCTTCAGGAGAGAGCAGTGCAGTTCCGTCAGATTGGTGCATGTCTTCGGTAAAATACAGGTTTGTGAACATTTTATTTTATCGAAAAATTCGTTATTGTTCTGTATATCATTTAATTTTATGCAAAGCAACATATAGGGGCTTGATGTGAGTCACCTAAACGTGCGTCGCGTCGACATGATGGAAATGCCTGATGCCTTGCATAAAATGTTATGATTTTATTCAAAAAGATAAAGAATATAAATAATTAGGATGTTAAAATATGAATTGTACACTGATTGTTTATGGACAGGTTATGGAGTCAGTCACAGCATAACAGAGACTGGTTGATTACACCTGAATTACTTCTAAATGTTTCATTTTTACTTTTAATGACAGATTTTTCATTTTTTGGGTGAATTGTGCCTTTAACTGGTCAGAGAGCTTGTCTCCAAGGCCAAAAATTTTCTAAAACCATCAAACTAGATTGCAGCCAGTCTCAAACTGGCTTAGGCTGGTTTAAGACGTTTAAATTGGGCTGTTTGGGGAAAAAAAATGGCTCCAACTCAAACAATCATCTCTGTTTTTAGTATCACAGGTCATTATTTCTTTGTGCCCTGCTCAGCTTTATACCTTGTCAGCTTCCCAAACACCCCCTTCATCCCTGTTCAGCAATAACTTCCTCATTTGTAGCCTGTAGGAAGTAAACCTGCTGCGCTTTAGTGGCAGATCTGTTTGTAGGAGAAAGAAAGAGGGAAAACAAGAGGAAAAGGTGTGTATGTGTCCGCGTTTGCAGCGGTTTCTTTCTCCTGCATGCCAGTGGAAAGCAGGAACTGGTTAAGCAGCAGGTGACTCATCATTTCCCACCATGCTAATGATACAGGACTGCTGATATGAACATCCAGCCAGACACATTTATCATCCACACCGCACCTTCCCTTTAATCATTCGCATGTAAAAAGGCAACGATAAATTACATGTTCATGCAATGGCAACAGATCAGATAAAGCACATTAGCCAGGAATTTGTTCAAGTGAATTAATCTTGTTCTCTCTTTAACTATCACTGATTTGCTTTCATTTATGTACATGATCCACAGAACACTGCATGGAGCAAAATTAAAACCAATGAAAGGGTGAGTCACCAAACAGCAAGTGATTCAGTCAAGGACAGCACTGGTCAATTCACTTCTGGCATAGAACCAATAACAATAAAGAAGCAATTTGCTGCATTTAGTGCATGTCTGCAATAACAACACGTGTCAGGGCATTTCAAATAGATGCATTATGATTACATCCTTTATGCCACAGAAAGACACCAAGAGACCAGAAATGACTCTGTGTTGAATCTAGTGAAGGATGACGATGCAACTGAGAATCTGAGTCATATATACTTCCTGTTATTGTGGTGGTCGTCACATATTAAAACGTTAGTTCGCCCAAAAATGAAACTTAACATGTTCCAAACATGTATGACTCCCATTTTCTGAAAACAGCATGTCTAAAAAATGATTCAATCCCAAAACAGTTCATTCACTGGCAAAATATCTGCGCAATTGATGCAGCTTTTATACAATAGCCCATCAAACAAGAAGTTAATATGGAGTAACCTACATTTAATGCACAATGTTGTCAGTTACACCAACGGATATAGGATGAATTTAGGTTTTTGCCATTGAGATGAATTGGTAACAGTGTCCCAATCAACCCAAATTCACCCTAGTTCCAAACAAAGTCTCAAGTCTTTCAAGTCTCTAAGCAAACACACACTAGGGCTGCGTTTACAGTAACTCCAATTTTAGACATACACTCGTGAACTTCCCTATGCACTTCCCCTCGAGAGAATTCAGAAAGTCATTTTGAAGAGCGTTCAACTTCATCAAGTGCACGAGGGAAGTTTATTTAGACAGACCCTCAACCCACAAGTGATCAAGGGCATTCCATTTAAACACATCGCAAGGGTTCCGCCAGTAGTGGGCGCTCATGCAACATAAGCAATGACGTACGGAGGGAAGTTAGCGATGGGAGGGCATAAAAAAAGTGGACTTAAACACAGCCCTGAGGTGTTTGACTGGTTGGCTCAGTGAATCATTTATTAAAAACAGCCACTTGTCGCCACCTACTGGTGTAACCTGCAGAAAGAGTCACAATCCGATACACATAATGTACGCGAGGGTCAGCATGACATGAATTTAGTCATTAGAAGAGTATGTGTGTACTGTACCGGATTTTCGCACATGTGCATTTCATTTTTTTTTTTTTTTTGCAGTAATTAGTTTAGCCACAAGGTGGCAACTGTGCCCTGGGGGTGTCAATTTACAAGGTAGTCGAAGAAAACCTGCATAAACAGAACAGACCGGAACGCATGCAAGCTACAATGACAATGGAGGCCTACATAGATGACAGATTGTGCAAAGAGGTTAAAAAGTACAACTCTAGCATGAAAGAATACAAAGATGTTTACATGGGTTGTAACTCATGCCGAGCATTTCATCATAAAACTGCACCTGTCACCGGTTCACCACTGTTCCTTCCTTGGAGCACTTTTGAAACATACTGACCACTGCAGACCGGGAACACCCCACAAGAGCTGCAGTTTTGGAGATGCACTGACCCAGTCGTCAAGCCATGACAATTCAAACTCGCTCAATTCCTTACGCTTGCCCATTTTTCCTGCTTCTAACACATCAACTTTGAGGACAAAATGTTCACTTGCTGCCTAATATATCCACCCACTAACAGGTGTCGTGATGAAGAGATAATCAGTGTTATTCACTTCACCTGTCAGTGCTCATAATGTTATGCCTAAACGGTGTAGATGCTTACTACTTTTGAATGCCTGTACATGGAAAATAATATATTTGATGGTGTAGTTATGGCATTTACCAGCAGGGGCTAACAGGTCCGTGCTAAGTAGCTAACCCTAGACCCCTTTAGGCGTGACACACTTGCACAAAGCGAGGCAGCGTGAGAATCTCGATTGGTGGTGGAGGCACACGTCTGTGCTAATGTAGAAAATATGCTCTTAGCCGATGCAGCTGAGAGGGGAATTGGAAGGGCGTCTTAAGTAGCTGCCAGGCCAGCGATGCAAGACCCTTTCCAACAGTAACCGAGTTAGAGAGGTGATCTGGGACAGCTGATATGCCCTCTGATAATTCTTACCATTACAAGCCATTCTCTCTCCAATTGCTCTCTATCAGTGAGAAGAGAGGTGACTCTTATGTTAAATAAAAGATGGAAAGGGAGAGTCAAGATCCATTTGCAATGACACAGTCAATTTTAAAGCTGAAGCGTGTGATGTTAAAACTCTTATTTCAACTTAATATCCAGAGACAACAATAGATAAGTAATTTGTAGGTTGATTCCCCCCAAAAAGGCGTAAAAACACTGTCTCTGTGCTTCAGTATTGCTCAACTAATGGGGTGAGTTTGGGGTGGGACTATTTTTTGCCCAACCAAAAGCAGACAGGGATGAAATGTATTTATATATATTATAATTTATGTATTTACATATTAAATATGCATTCTATTTATTTATTTATGGAACTACCGTGAGACAATTTGTTTAGTCTAAGGGTACATTTACACGATAACAATGTATTTAAAATGGAAAAGTTTTCTTTTGCATTTTCCGTGTACAGACGGCAATGTTGTCAAAATGATCCCATTCGACTAATCGACTAAAACGCTGTATTCGGAAAGCTCTGGCTTCGTGTGGATGTGGCCTAATGGTACATTTAAATGACAATGATGTAGTAAAAGTTTTGCGTTTTTTTGTGTACAGATGACATTGTCAAAACAATCCCCGTTCAAAAAGATCCATGAAAATGACTAAAAACGCTGTATTATTCATGCCAGACCAGTAGTTGGCAGTGTCTATAGACTGAGACTGAACAAGAAATATGCATGTGCATGACGTCACCTTTTTCACAAATTCTCATTTCTGTAGTTTGCAGAGAGGCAATAATGGTATAGTTTTCAAAAACATGCACGTTGAAACCTAAAGTTTGCATTTTCAGGCCCCCAAAATGCTGTTGTCATGTAAATGAACGGCTATATATAATTTTTATATTAATATATATTATTTATTTATTTATGGAACTAACATGAGAAAATATGTTTAGTCTAAGGATACATTTACATGATAACAATGTATTTAAAATGAAAAAGTTTTCTTTCGTGTTTTCCGTGAACAAAATGTTTCTGTGACGTCAAAATGTTTGACTAATCGACTGAAACGCTGTATTCTGCTGCCAGGCCAGTAGATGGCGATGTCACTTTGTAAAGAAAAACGCACCTATAGTCTAAACACGTAATACGCATGCGCATGACGTCACCGTTTTCACAAAGTCTCATTTTTGTAGTTTACATGGAGACGATAACAATATCGTTTTCAAAAACATTCACTTTGAAACCTAAAGTTTGCATTTTCAGTCCACCAAATTGTCGTTGTTGTGTAAATGAACGTAAACGAACATAAAAACTTTTCAGTTTTTAGTTGAAAATGGTGTCGTGTAAACGGCCCCTAAATAAATAAATAAATAACAGCCCTAAATATGATCCTAAGACAAAAAGCACTCTATTATTATTGTTAATAAAAACTGTAAATTAGTATTAATTATATTAATGCTATTAATAATTTATATATTGCCATATAAATAAATATTGTCAATATATGTCCATTTGTACTCTATTATCTACTCTTAACAGTTTGTTTGTGGGATAAATCTGTCGCTTTGCTCACATGGCATCCCAAATTATTTATTTTTTTAATTTTTTATTGCATATCCAATTGCAATCAGACTATTTTCATGTCATCCAAACAGCAAAAAAATAAAAAATAAAAATAAAAAAAATGGACATTGATTTTTACAATTCAATCCAAACTACATTCATGAACAGTGTGAAAACCAATTCAAATCAGATTCCTGGAGATACATTTCAATCAGAATTCAAGTGTTTTATTGTGACTCTGTATAATTATGAGGGCATACACAAAAACAGCAAATACCACATTCATTCATGGCGTAAACAGAGGACACTTTTCCCGTTCGCTGCATCCAATCACTGTAGGAGTCACTTGGGAGTGTGCTGATGCCAACTAATATTTATATTTGTCATCAAATGACTTCTCTGCACCCAAACACACAGATAAGATTTCATAGCAAATAACATTGTGGATGAACATCAGAACTTCCTCACAACACATAACACTTACTGCATCTGCTGCTTCCTGTCACCTGCAAACATTTCCCCTTCTCTTTCATTCTGGAGGAAGGAAGGATTTTTACCTCTTGCCCTGAGCAGACAAAGGCTATTGCATGTATATTTCTCAGCAGAAAAATCCTCTATCCTCCATTTTTTTGTACGACATTGCCCAGATTATTTCTCCTTCTCATTTAATTTGATAGAAAGTATCGGCTGCTGATGTTCTGAAGTGATTTACTTCTTACTCCCAACCCCAATCTACTTTTTATGTCACCTGTTATTGGCCGAAGCCCACCGCCCAGGTGATTGATTTGTGCGCTAGCCTACCCAGTCAGAGCTCTCAGCGTTCACTCTCCTCTCAATGGCCAGAGATTTCCCCAGGGGCAGTTTCCGACTCTTCGGCTGGCCGCTTGAATATCCCTCATTGCTGTAATTGAAACAGGTTTTCTTGGCTTGCCTCCATTAAATCATGTCTGAGTGAATTCCTTTGTTCTTTGATCCCTGCAATTAGCTCCAGTACTTCATGTCCTGTCAGGAGGTGGAGAATTATTTGATGTCTCACTCTGCCTTCGCCCATTCCCCTATCGCTCTTGCAGGCGGTTTTGCCACCGCTTCAGCCCTCTTTTTACTTTCACCCTTCGCTCTGCGTCTCCAAAGGTAATAGGAAAGAGAGGAAACATGGCCTCATTTTCCGGGCAGGGCGATTGAAAGAAATATCATCTTCATCGTGAGTGCCAGTGACTGAGCAAGAAATGGATGGTATCCAGTATCAATCACAGGCCACGTTCGAGGGGTGAGAATTGCCATCATCGATGTTATATAATGCAGCCTTGCACACTGATGAGAGAGATCTGTTCTCTGGACATTGTGGACTGTAGTACAGCATATAGAGCAGGAACATGTGGGTCACTGACATATGAGAGTGTCTAGAAGACGAAAGAAAAGGAAAAAATTAAAACACGTGTATGTTTTTAGAAATACACTCTTTGTATTCATGTTGGGTTTTCTAAAAAATAATAAAATATTATATATATATATATTATATATATATATATATATATATATATATATATATTTTTTTTTTTTTTTTTTTTTAATAACATAATTTCCTTACACCTGAGTACATGGGTTTTTGAGGTAGCATATGGTAAAATAATATTTTTAATATAAAAATGTATATACATATTGATATAAATTTGCAATTTATATACATATATATAACATGTTAATAAGCAGCAAAGTGTATGTGTGTGTGTGTGTGTATATATATATAATATATTATATATATATATATACACACACACACACACATACACTTTGCTGCTTATTAACATGTTTATCAATATGTATATAAATTGCCAGTCAAATATTAATAAACAGTGAAAATATTGTTTGATTTTAAAATAACATTTTATTGTTTAAAATTAATAAAAATTATTATTTCCTTTTTGAATAACATATTTTCCTTAAACCTTGAATACATGGGGTTTTTATGTAATATTTGGAAATATATATATATATTCATGTTGGGTTTTCAAAAAAAAAAAAAAAAAAAAAAAAAAAATAAATATATATATATATATATATATATTTAAAAAATATTAGGCTATATATACCATATATACATAATATATACAAATATTCAAATATTAATAAGCAACAAAAGTACAACTTCTCTGTAAAATATTAGTTTATAAAGCAGTGAAAATATTACTAAATATTACTTGCATAAAATGTTATTATATATATATATACCATGAAAAATAATAATACAAGATTATGCCAAGGTTTTCTTTTCAACAGTTTAATTCTTTTAATAAGCTTTTTGTTTCTTCATTTCATGAACTTATGCCTCCAAACACAAATCAAAAATTAATTTTAGAATTAATTCAAAAAAGGAAAAACATGCTCATCACAGAACAAGCGTATTCAAGTCATTGTATTAATACGTCGTATTTTTAATGCACTTTTAAATAAAATAAACGAGCAGATGAGCGTCACGTCATTGACACATGTGCCATAGATCTGCTGGCTGGCAGACATCAAACAGACAATGTAATCTCCCAGAGAAGAAGAAGAGGGGAGAGAGCTTGCGGAAATGTCTCCTGCACAGCTGTAGCAGGCAGGCGCGCGGCCAAGCCAAATATGCAGACCTGCCAAAGTGAATTACGCCCATGAAGCAGAGGATTGTCTTTGCTAGTCCCACTAGTTACTTGGTCAAAGCATAATTGATTTGAGGCGGGAGAACCTGATTGTTTCGAAAAACACTCAACCACACATCCAGAATGAATCATAAATTCAGCATTTCATGTGGTAATATGTCCTGATTCTCCCACATTCAGCAGAAGCGGTGTAGGGATAGTGACTGAAACGGAGTAGCTAATGCATAAAAAAATGACACGTTTCTTAATGGAAGTTATCTTGATGAATATCTCGCCGGAGCTCAGAGACTTCTGAGACGCATCTCTTCTGATCTATGGGCGTTTTCTGAGGCGACGCGTACGGGTGGCTGCCAGAATCGTCCGCTGGCGGACAGGCCAATCGCTCTGAGGAAGCGCCGCATCTGACAAACCCTGCTGACTTATCTCTGCTATGGCTCTTCCCCTCCCTTCAAAACACTGGAGATGGATTTTCTGTTTTTAAGAGCTGTGGTCACAGTAAGGCAATACTCTCAGGCACGCAGATCCAAGCCGCTAGTCACGTCTGCCCTGCTCGCAAATGCCGTTCATCTTTTGAGACCCTACTGGAAAACTGAACGCGGCCAATTAAAGAGAACACAGGGAGGAGATCGTAAAACCTCATCAAACAAGGGCTCTTCAAAGTCGGGTATTAAAATGTAAAAGAACAGAGCGAGGTGGGGATGAAAAGGGAGCGAGAACAACAACAACAACAAGGAGAGAAAAAAGGCAGATATTTGTTCCCATAAACGCCGGGCCGTCTTCGCACGCCCCGCGCGGACCGGCTGGTCACGGTCGAAGCTATTCCCAGCTAATGTCTTTTACAGTGCGCTTCTCGCTGGCCCGTTTGAACCTGCATTGTTATGGGCTGGCAGGCCGCAGGCTTCATGAGAAGGCAGGGGAACCCTGGGCCGACTGATGTCTCTGTGGTCAGCCTGTCTGACCGTGAAGTCCTCTTTTTTTAGATTTAGGAGCGGGCTGACTCAAACTTGGCGCGCATCGGGAACCCACAACTTTCCAGCCTAAGGCGACAGAGCTGACCACTACAACGTTTGCTCGGTCACGGCAGAGCCAGTGGTAGCCATTTGGTGACCGAACGCTGTACTCGACACAGTGTCGCTGTTGTAACAATTACAGTCCGGGCCTCAAAGATGATAAAGTTATAAAAGATCCCGAAATGAAATTTTGTATTCATTTTCTGTTGTTGTCAGAGTCGCTCGAACGGCACGCACTATTCTCTCGCTCATCTTGCAAAGAAAGAGCCGTTAACGGTCCAAGAACACAAAGCACAGGAACAAGCCACGATACTCATTCATTTGTTCAGAACAGTCACTGATGTGAATCAAAAAAATACAGTACTTACACAAATCAAGGTTAACTCTTCACATATTAGAAGCCCGTTTGTCAATGACCTTCACAAACTTGCTTCATTCCTCACAACACGGCCTAAAACTTGTGAGAAAATAATGTGATAGAAATTAGCCCGCAAAGCGTGTGTTTCTTCAAGTTTTAGAAACGCACTTTTCATACTATCTCTAGTTTATATACATTGACTATTATTAACAACCACCACAGGAGAATAGTGTCATTATGTTTTCATGTCATCAAATTCCCACAACAACAGGTCATTTTTCACCACATCTCACGACTTTCAAATAAAATGGCTGACTTGTTTGTCTTTTTTTGGCTAATTTCAGCTAGCACTTTAGTAATCCTAAATACACACAAATAATAAATTGCATATTTTTTGCATATATTGACAAAATTACAGTTTGACCCAAAAAATCTGTTCACAAATGATATTTACTTGATTTTTCATGTTTTTACCACACATTGCATCTTAAGTTTCATATATATACTAGGGCAAAATAGGAAAGCTATAATTTTTGAAAAATCGATATAAATCTTTTTGTGTTTTATGTCAGTCTTTATTTAAATCATAACAATTTATTTTGGATTTTGATATTTTAAGATTCACCGTCTATAAAATGTATGCATAAAAATGTATACAAAACACACAATAAAATAATGGTAAAAAAAAAAAAAAAGTGAATGTGACCTTTATATAACAAATATAAAAAAAATGTGAAATCTGTTTGTTTTAATGAAAATTAATCTCTGGGACATAAAAGTGCCTAAAGAAACACCTCCACTCCAAAGACCAGCTTAAAGTTGAAATTAAATAAATTCACATTTATCTATTTTCTAAATGCATATTAGATATGCATTTAGAAAAAAAAAAAAAAATTTTTGGACCTTGAAAGTTCAATCAAAATGTTGATATTATGGTGAAACATCAGACTCCTCTCTGGTGACGTATGCCAAAATTAAACCTTCATCACATAACTTATAGATATCACCTTGCCCAGTTGATTGATTACATTAAGAATTGCAAACATTTTTTGTATTACAAGTTTTCTGAAATGTTATAAATGTCCAAATGAGACATTATCTAATTAAATATGCACTAATTTGCATACATTTCTAGAACAAAAATCTGAATATTGGAGTCAGATTCAAAATTATTTTTTTTTTTCTCTCTCTCTTTTTTTAGAGACATATTAGAGTCAAAGGTTTTTACAGAGGGGATTTTGGATATCTCTTTTTATCACTTTTTTTGTCAACATCCAGGAAAAAAAAAATCACCATTTTTTTTTAGGAAAAAATGTATAAAATCAGGCAAATTATATATCAACAAACCCCTCTGCAAAAACCTTCAGAATATAGACAGGAATAAAACTGTAATGTTTGGTGTATGTATTTTGATAAAACTACCTTTAAAGATATATACTTTAACTGAAATCTACAGACGCAAATAGATAAAGTGCTATAAAAAATACACTTAATATTCTTTTTTGGATGTTTTCTTTCCACCAGTCCAAAAAACACTTTATGAAAAGCCAAAAAGCGCAAAATCTCAAAATTGTCAGGTGCATGAAAAAACTGTGTTTTTGCCTGTAGTGTCTCACCTTAACCAGACTGGCCTAGAAGATCTGTCTATTAGCTGGTTAAAACACTATGTAACTTTTAGCCCTCTAGTGGTTAAAAAAATAAAACTGCATGCATTTTGCAGAAGAACATTGTTTTGGTTGTGCTTCGACTTTGTGTGACTGCACGGATGAATATGATTATCCTACTGCGATACAACACTACGCAACGCCTTACGTGTAAACTCTCACAGTTCAATTACGCTACGTCCTAATTTAACAACGTTACAGAACTGACATGATGCCAGTTCTGTTTTTTTTTTTTTGGTAACTTGAATATGGAACCTAGATATTTTACTTCATAACTTTTAAAATGTTTTGCTTCAGAAGGCCTTATTAACCCTCCGGAGCCGTGTGGAATATTTATGATGGATGGATGTGGATGGAGACACTTTCTTCAGCTCATACTCGTTTGGTAACGCTAACTGCCATTATAAATCTCGGATGCGCCAGGATATTTATTAAATTTCTCTGATTGTGTTCATCAGAAAGAAGAAAATCATATACACCTAGGATGGCTTGAGGGTGAGTAAAGCTTGGGGTAATTTTCATTTGAAAGTGAACTAATCCTTTAAGAGATATAACCAGTTTAGATGGAAAGGATCTCAAGCTGACTGAAGACGTTACTGTAGCTTTACCCATTAATAGACACGGTACTTCCTTCTAACACAGCGCTATAACATAATGGAATGAGCCTTCACAATAGATGATGCTTTTTATCTGTTCAATAAAATCCCTTACTGACCTGCTGAGTAATAAAAACACCATCATCTCCGTGTCACTTTTACAACATTTCAAATTCCCCAGTTCTTGCCATCTCTGAAAAGCCAAGCTTATGTTGATTCCTGTTTTATTACGAGCTCTGTCGCATTCTCTTTTCACCAGCAGACTCTCCTCTGTTCGGCGTTTGTTTAAAACAAGTGATTCCCTGGAGGTTGGAGATTTAGCTGCTCCATGTCAACCTTTTCGGCTCACTGTGACAGCTAACCTATGCCATTCCCACACCAGACACGTCAAAGCAACTTTTCTCTATTTACGGATATGACGAGACCCGCACAGATTTCACACTTGAAGCATCCTGCTCAGTCTAAAATATAAACACTCATAACAGGCTTACCATAGTGAAACACTTTTGGAAAAAGAATTGATGGTCACTCATTTAAATTTTGTTAATTTTAAAAAAAAATGCACATAGTGCACCTTTAAGCAGGTTAAGAAGTCTGTAAGTACAGTACGTCTCTGTGGATCTTTTTTTTAATCCTCTCTCGTCCTTGATTAGCAAGAATTCTCAGGGCTTGTTTGGCAAATCAGCCTCCAATGAGATGGATTATGAATTGCTCTGATCTACATTCAGTATGTGAAGAATGAGCGCTCAGGTCTGGTCACCAGCAGAGAGTAATGAACTGCACATACCAGTGGAGCACAGGCTGCCCCTGGGATACTTTCACGGAGGGATGGGTTGCAGAAAAAGCCGATGACAGCGTTTCACTGAGGAAAATATGCTTGTTGATTGCAAAATAATCCAGAGCAGATGAAGCGGCAAATTTTCAACTCCTTTAACATTTATCAAACACACAGCAATGTATCTTGAGCCTTCCTCCTGTCTCACACACCCCCGACGCTCCGGCAGAGGGATTCACCTGCATTTAGACTGCAGTTAGAGAAGTAAAGTATACAGCTGCATTAGATCAGCGCAATAACTTTCAGCAGGAACATGTTTCGATGCAATACATTCTGATTCACCAAAATGACTGGAACAGAGGTTTTCAAAGTTTTTGGTGCCAATGACCCCCCAAATGTGATGATCCCATTGCGAGAGACCTTGCTAAAATATATAGACATTTATATACACTGCTGTTCAAAAGTTTTTTTTTTGAAGAAGAAATTCATAATTTAATCAGCAAGGATGCATTGAATTGTTAAAAAAATAGCAATAAAGAAATTCATAATGTTACAAAGGATTTCTATTTTAAATAAATGCTGTTGTTTTGAACTTTATATTCATCAAAAAATCCTGAAAAAATGCATCACGGTTTCCAAAAAACATAAAGCAAATTAGAATAATTTCTAAAGGATCATGTGAGACTGAAGACTGGAGTAATGATGCTGAAAATTCAGCTTTGCATCACAGGAATAAATTACACTTTACTATATATTCACATAGAAAACATCTATTTTAAATTGTAATAATATTTCACAATTTTTACTGTATTTTTGATCAAATACATACAGCCTTTCCTTCTTTTAAAAGCACATCTTTCAAATCTTACTGATCCCAAACTTTTCAACAATGGTGTATTTCCATATATAAAACATTTAAAACTACATTAGAAAAATGTTAAGTTTAAATATTATAATGACAACAAAATTAAATAACTGTTTCTATAATAAAATAACTAGCTTTTATGTTGTCATTCTACTAAATTTAACAAAACTATATGCAATTTTTTCTAACTATTAAAAGCAAGTGGTCAACAGAATAAAATAATCACAGTTAATCTCATGATTAGTCTTTAGAAAGAATGAACTAGTAATATCAAATGTGATGAAAATTAATGTAAATATTTCAAATTTAAAACTTTAATGTATGTTTTATATTTCATAGGCTTGTGTTAACTTTGACAGCCCAAAAAAAGAAACCCTAGCACCCCCACCACCAATCCTAGACCTAATGTAATCAGTAATGCACTGCCTGTACATAATGTACCTCTTATTATACAAGCCAGACAAACCGTCATAGCATAATGTCCATCGGTTGAAACATGCCGTGCTTGAAGGCATTACTACCCAAATCAGGTTCATGTCATCTTTTATCAGTTCAACTACCAGGGGATCAATAGCTAAACAGTTTGTGAACTTGAATGACTGTAGACTTAAATAAATGAATGAATCAATAGCAAACAAGATATTGATCTACCATCAGCTTATGATTCATTCCAAATCCCAGGGTCTTGTTGAATCAACATAGCGAACGCTATTCTGTCATGAGTAAGCTATCTGCCAGGGACAAAACCTGGATTAAGACAACCAAAAGATAATCAGAAATGTGGGGTGCTTTGCAGTGCATTCCTGTTTATGAATATATATATCAACTTACTCCACTGAAAACACAACAGTGAATAAAGTATCTAAGACAAGAGGGACTTGAGGAGATGTGATGTTTTCATTTATAAAATTTGATGTGCTACACAATCAGGGTGTTTTATGTGCCAGGCATCAGTCTGAGATGGAAATAAGACTCTCAAGCCACTGAGGGAGGTGTAATTTATATATGATTCATAAAGATTTTGACAGCAAAGCATTGGGAATCATTTCCTCTCACATTAAACATGCATATTTCCCCTACCAATGTCTATCTATTTTGGATCTAAAATACTAAAATCTTCTTGGGAAGCCATGACCCTTTAGCCACACCATGATTGGGTGTTATCCATTGATATAGTAAAAAGAGGACCTATAATGCCCCTTTCACAAGATGTAATATAAGTCTCTGGTGTCCCCAGAATGTGTCTGTGAAGTTTCAGCTCAAAATACCCCACAGGTCATTTATTATAGCTTGTCAAATTTGCCCCTATTTGGGGTGAGAGCAAAAACATGCTGTTTTGTGTGTGTCCCTTTAAATGCAAATGAGCTGCTGCTCCCGGCCCCCTTTGCAGAAGAGGGCGGAGCTTTAACAGCTCAACAACAACAAAGCTGGAGAATCTCACGCAGCCAAAATGATGACGGTGTTCAGCCTTACATTGTTCAAACCGGAGTCGACACTGATGGAGAGACTCAGGAAGAAGTTACAACTTTTAGAATGAAACTGGACGTTTCTGAATGATTAGTGGATAAATTTATGTAGTTGCTGTGGAGTTGATTCAACTCATCCACTAGCATGTGCCGTCATGTTAACCTTTTGTGCAAATCCAGTGTTGAATTGACCCTCGTTTGTGAAGCAGTCCGCGTAAAATGACGCATGACAACAACACTCTATACAACAACTCTTCCTCTTCTAAATCAGCCCAACAGCCCAACGTTTCAAAATCAGAGTGCAGATAAATTATTGTGAGTTATGTCTCCCAAAAGAAGAATAGATTCTGAACTGCCTGAAACAAGCTGCCAGTAATTCCAGTCTCACGTCCTGCTTTAACCTACGTAAGTTTGTAACTAATTTGCATAATGCCCACCTATGATCTTCATTGGATGCCGGTGAACAACATCTACTTTGCTCCACCCTCAATCACTGTAGTTGTATCTGAGACTGGAAGAGTTTGATTCATGTTGTTCATGTCGAGAAGATGCTGTTTTCTGCTACCAAAGCAAATCCACTTTGATGAGATTGATACGGTAAAACCGACGCCATCTTTACTGTTCGTATCACTGTGTGTCAAGTGCTGAAATTCAGATATGATAATGGCTGTTTGGTTTCTGACACACTCTGTAAGCGTTCGGCCAATCACAACAGACTGGGCTGTCAGACCAATCAGAGCAGAGCAGGCTCTCAGAAAGGCAGGGTTTAGAGAGACTGAATCTTTTATCAAACCGTTTCAGACACTGTGAGACAAAAGCTGATGCTGCAATGGATATTATGAGAAAAATTAAAGCTTTTTATTTACTTGGATGCATGTAAACCTATTGTAGGAGGCTTCTTAACTAGCTTAACAACTGTTGCAAGTACACTCTAAAAAATGCTGGGTTAAAAACAACCCAAGTTGGGTTGAAAATGGACAAACCCAGTGATTGGGTTGTTTTAACACAGTTTTATTAAACCCAATATTGTTTAAAAATTACTATATGGCTGGCTTAAAAAGAACCCAAAATAGTTTGGAAATTAAAACTCAAAAACCAGTGCCTTCTCTCAATAGTTGAGTTAAATTAAACTACCCAGCAGGATGGACAAACATTTAACCCAACCAATGGGTTA
Source organism: Culter alburnus (assembly GCA_028476615.1). NCBI lineage: Eukaryota > Metazoa > Chordata > Actinopteri > Cypriniformes > Xenocyprididae > Culter > Culter alburnus. The sequence goes on from JAOTNS010003792.1 coordinate 844,822, forward strand.
AAACAACCCAATTGCTTGGTTTGTCCATTTTCACCCCAACTTGGGTTTTAACCCAGTGTTTTTTTAGAGTGTATGCTGGTTAATCAGCCAAACCGACACTAACCATCTTGGACTAACACTTAAAGTATTTTTGTTCTGCAAGGTTAGCAGACACTTATTTAAAAAGAAACTTTTGAAGAAAAATGCAACACAAGTAGTAAATGACATTAAAAGTGCTGCACTACAAAGTTTTAAAGTAGGCCAGAAGAGTACAAGCTGCTTTTCAGGTCATAGATAAATAAAATATGATATGAAGGATTTAATAAAATATAAAAAAAAAATTCCAAATGCAAAAACAGTGAGGACATGAAATGTTATATTTACTGTCCTGTGGTGGAATTGCAGAAAAATGAGTATTATGGATTTGTAATATTATTAATATACAATGTGTACTTTTCCAGCTCCATCAGATAGTTTTATACATCATTTTAAAATATCAAAAAGTGATTCATCCATCCATCAAAGGTTCGTCATGCTGCTTTGAGTTGTAAAGTGGGTTTGTTATATTTACAGATAAACATAATTCCCTCCTTTGAGCTACAGTAAATGGCTCCTTTTCATCTTCAAATGTATATGTATGTTTGAGAGCTGACACTGATGAATGGTTCAGCAGGGCTGACAGAGTGAGGCTGGGGCCTCTTCAGAGGAAATTCCAACAAGGTTCACAAACTGTCATTAACTTCATCCATCTCTGCCCATTCGCTGCGACCCACCATTGGAAGCAGTCACGACAACAATGCCAATGTGGCTTTCCCATAAAATGACATAAAACAGAGAAAAAGCAAAGGAAAGCGAGAGAGAAAAAAGACATAGCGGGCCTCGAATTACAGGCCCAGAGCAAAACTGATTGTGCTCAGATCTAAAGGGAGCTTGAGGCCAAACTTCATCTTTAACTTATTATGTATCCAAGAGGAAAACCCACATCTCAGAATGCCAATGTTGGGCTCTGACATTTGCTTCTGTCTTTATTTACATTCTAGCTTTGACGAAGAAAAAAAAATCCTTTTGCAGGCAATCCAGTTTCCCACATACAGAGCCGAAGACATGGAATCAAAAAATCTATAACAACAATTTACAAAACAACAATTTTAAGGAGACTCTGTGGCATTTGCTTTGAACACGGCATCATAACCGATTCATTTTTTTCATATCTTGATCAATACAGTTGGCTGTGGATAATGCATCTTGAATCCAAGCGCTACTTCGGAGACTTCTGAGAGCTCGAAACCAAAACGGTTAGCATTCAGCCAGAGTAACTTAAAACGATGACATTTCCCTCTGCAAAATAATCCAATTTCCAAGCATTCTCCTCTCATAAGGGTTAATAGGTCCCGCTTGGATGTAATTGCAAGGCATTGGCGATCCACTTGGACGCAGTGAGAGTACAGAGAGTGCTGGCGGTTATTTGATTACAGCTTTCAAATATGAATCAAGCCCGTTACCTATTCGGCACCTAATGGGGAAGCACTGCTTCATTCAAAGCTAAACAAAGAACGCCACAGAGTTCATCCTCTTGTGTAATGACTCCCTCAGAGCAGAAACACTCCATGATGAAGCTGTGAGAGAGTCATTTAACCTTGCAATTCAATTCTGCCCAGTGAAACTCTATGGATATAACCAAAATTATCATGAATGCATATTGTCTCATCTGCAAAGAGGTAACCAGATAAAACAGTCCACCATTTTGTAATCTCACTAACCGCAAATGAGGCGGGTGAGCTCTCGCTGAAGCTCATGAGGTAATTTTGAGTCCTGAATAGCACAGAAAGATTTATTCCTTCTATATGCTTTCCAACACAGCTAGCCTGAGTAGAGATGGATTAACCCACGCGTTGGAAAGTGTGAAGTCATTAGGAAATGCCCAGTTTTCTCTGCTAATGACTGGAGGAGTAAAACCCAGCGGTTTCGGGCTCACACAAGGACTCGCTTTCTCTCAGACTCAGGCTGCCCGTGCCAAACAAAATAGCCTTGCTTTCTGAGGCGAGTCGGGCTGAGCGCCCTCAGGTCCGTCCCACAGACTTATTTGGAGAGGAGAGTGTAATTGTGTCCGATTTTTTAGGCCTCATAATATGCAAATTGCAGGCGCTGAAGGCGTCAATAAGAGCCGCCATTTTGACTGCAGAGGACGCATAAGAAATATGGTCATCGGATCTCATAGACTTGCATTAAAGGTTTCCTGCCAGTGCTGCAGTTATGTATGAGCATGTATTGAAAGAGCACAATGCAGTCAGTGTTTGATTTCTCTGAGTGTTCCTGATTAGGGAATAAACATGAATCCCACTGACAACTAATTGCACTTCATTGACCTCTTGGTAGGAGGCAGCACTGTGTTCAATAAACTCAGTGAGCTGAAGCTGTTTACACAGGAAAACACATCCTGACAACTGTTTGTGTCATTTGAGTGAGTGTTAAGAATGTGTGTGTGTGTGTGTGTGTGTGTGTGTGTGTGTGTGTGTGTGTAATGTCATAAAAACATGTCATTTTCTCTTAGGAACTGTGCATCAACTGCGATACTTCCATAGACTGCTACTATAGTATATATATTTTATTAGCATTTAATCATATATATAAATGGATAAATGATAAATAAAAGCTCACTAGACTTGATCACCTAGAAATACAAGCTTCACATTTCTCCTTTAAAACCTTCTGGTCATCCCAGTGGGATCTTCTACTTTAAATGTTTTGCTGTAAATTCATTTTGCATTCACTTCAGAATGACTGTTGTAAACACTGTGTAAATGTAAGTAAATGTTTACATTGATTTCTAACTTCGTTTGTTAAGGCTCAAATTTTTTTTTTTTTTTTTTTTTTTTTTTTTTTTACAGATGCAGTATCAAAATATTACTTTAAAAAAACCTGGAGGATCATTTTTTTAGGGAAGTAAGCAAATTCTGAAACTTATTTTTTGCTTCTGATTTTTAGGAGGCTCACATGTAAGTGCCCTACAGGAAAAATAAATAATTAAAATTATATATATACAGTACAGTCCAAAAGTTTAGAACCACTAAGATTTTTAATGTTTTTAAAAGAAGTTTCGTCTGCTCACCAAGGCTACATTTATTTAATTAAAAATACAGTAAAAAACAGTAATATTGTGAAATATTATTACAATTTAAAATAACTGTGTACTATTTAAATATATTTGACAAAGTAATTTATTCCTGTGATGCAAAGCTGAATTTTCAGCATCGTTACTCCAGTCTTCAGTGTCACATGATCCTTCAGAAATCATTCTAATATGCTGATTTGCTGCTCAATAACATTTATGATTATTTTCAATGTTGAAAACAGTTGTGTACTTTTTTTTTTCAGGATTCCTTGATGAATAGAAAGTTCAAAAGAACAGCATTTATCTGAAATACAAAGCTTCTGTAGCATTATACAAGTTTGGGGTCAGTAAGAATTTTTATTTTTATTTTTTTGAAAAGAAATTAAAGAAATGAATACTTGTATTCAGCAAGGATGCATTAAATCAATCAAAAGTGGCAGTAAAGACATTTATAATGTTACAAAAGATTAGATTTCAGATAAACACTGTTCTTTTGAACTTTCTATTCATCAAATAATCCTGAAAAAAATATGTACACAAATATTTTGTACAATTGTACACATTAAATGTTTCTTGAGCAGCAGATCAGCATATTAGAATGATTTCTGAAGGATCATGTGACACTGAAGACTGGAGTAATGATGCTGAAAATTCAGCTTTGCCATCACAGGAATAAATTACTTTGTGAATATATTCAAATAGAAAACAGTTATTTTAAATTGTAATAATATTTCACAATATTACTGTTTTTACTGTATTTTTAATTAAATAAATGTAGCCTTGGTGAGCAGACGAAACTTCTTTTAAAAACATTAAAAATCTTAGTGGTTCCAAACTTTTGGACTGTACTATATATATATATATATATATTTTTTTTTTTTTTTAACCTAATGTTTTGATATTGTATATGTTGCTGTTTAACCTAGTTTTTATTTAGAGTTTTTGACAACTTTCTGGATAATTTGTAATGTTGTGCCCTTTATTTCCTCAATTCCTGTAGTTTCCGGATTTACTCACAAATGCACCTGGCAACATTAATATGTGCAAAATCCCGTATTATAGGCCTCTGTATCTGGGAGTTTCTATATAAAAAAAGTTTTAATTACATTTAGTTTATCTTCATGTGAAAAATACACTTAAAAACAATCTTTTTTATTTTGGTAACACTTTAGTTTGTATTTATTATATATCAATGATAACTATACTTTCTTTCTTTGTGAGTTGCATTCAAAAACGTCCTTCAAAAATTGGAGTTGTTACATGCCTTAATGGCCACATGACACCAAGTTTAGAAACCAAAAAACTGCAACACATTTGAAGGACGTCTGTTGAACTTGACTGATTGAACTGGGCAGTCACTGATGGGATATCACTCATGTTTTCACCCCATCATGACACCATAATCCTGTCAGTCAGCCAGTACATGAAATATGGCCTGAGATACGTCACACACCTGAGATTGCTGACTGAACTGATTTCATTCACATTCCATGTCACGAGTCCCCTCTTTTGTCATTCTCTCTCCTGTTCCACGGTTCTGCATACAAGGTTTCTCTGCGGGTCTACATTAAACCGTAATCGCACCGCAGATGCTTGGTATTGATGGAGGCTCAGCGTGTTCACAGGTAGAGGCCGGCTGAGGTTGACACACCGCTCATTACTCAAAGCCCTGCGATCTGAGTGATTGCCGCTGCTCGTGTCATTCACAGTAAGTGTGAGGAGAATGAGAATAGAGGAGAATTGCTGGAAATTCTCAGTAAAAGGAGATACTGTCATCACACGTCTCGTGTACTGTTCATGAGAACACGCTTACTCACATGCAAGTACACACGTAAGTCTTTAACCTGTTAGTGCTTAGATTTAACATAGTGGTCACACTTTAGATTAGGGTCCAATTCTCACTTTTGCCTCAATAAACTCCTAATTACTGCTTATTAATAGTTAGTAAGGTAGTTGTTAAGTTTAGGTATTGTAGGATTATAGGATGAAGAATATGGTCATGCATAATAAGGCATTAATATGTGCCTTATAAGTACTAATAAACAGCCAATATCTTAGTAATATGCATGCTTAAGTTAATAGTGAGAATTGGACCCTAAACTAAAGTGTTACCAAAATAAAAAAGACTGCATTTTAAGTGTATTTTTAACATGAAGATAAACTAAAATGTAATTAAAACTTTTTATATAGAAACTCCCAGATACAGAGGCCTATAATACGGGATGTTGCACATATTAATGTTGCCAGGTGCATTTCTGAGTACATCCGAAAACTACAGGAATTGAGAAATGGCACAACATTACACATTATCCAGAAAGTTGTCAGAAACTCTATATAACTCTATATATATATATATATATACTAAAAAAATATTTTCATGATTTGTTATCATAACATTTTCTTTTGTTAAATCCACTTACATAATATTTTGAGTTTCTGTTGATTAAACCAATCGCCTTCATTGTATTAACTCAAATTTTTAACTTCATTGAACTCAAAATTTTAAGGCAACCAGTTAACTTACTTTTTCAAGTTAAACCAACAATTCTTTTTTACAGTGTAAAAAAGTCAACATTTGAAGTGGATCAAAACCTTTCATCAAAGTTGTTGTCATGAATGAGGTTCCCTCGACTCATCCTCCGGGCCACCGGAGGGAGCCATCACCAGAATTCTGACTGTCACCATTCGGACTCCGTTTCCCATAGGCCCTCATTCCTGGGACTGATTACACATGCACCTGCACCATATCACACACACACTATACTCCCTGACCACGGTATTGTCTTTGCCCTGCTGCATTATTGTATTTTTAATAAAAGCTGCAAATGGATCCCCTCTCTACCGACCCTTCATTACAGAAGACTTCGCCACACAGCGATCCAGCAGCTCTAGCTCAGATATCCACTGAACTGTCCGCCCAAGCCAGTCAACTAGCCATGCATCACCATCAATTGTCATGACTCACCTCGCTGACTGAGGAACTGGTGAAGACGCTGCAGGGCCTGCGTCTCAATCCCATCGAGACAGCCACGCCGCAGGCCGCGGCGGCCTCCATGCCCACTGTTTCCAGCCCGCCTGTTGTAAAGACTAGCTCTCCCTGACAAGTTCGACGGCACACCCACGAAGTGTAAGGGATTTCTTCTACAATGTTCCTTGTATGTCAATCAGCAGCCCTCTCTGTATCCCACAATTCCAGCTGCATATCCTTTGTTTGCTCCCTGCTCACCGGCAAAGTGCTAGACTGGGCCACGGCCATTTGGAGAGAGGACAGTTCCGTGTTTACCTCATTCACGGAGTTTCTACAGCGATTCAGAGAAGTGTTCGAGCATTCCGCTGGTGGTCAGAATCCTGGTGAACAGCTGCTCTCGCTGAATCAGGGGAAGAATTCAGCGGCCGAATATGCACTTCAATTTCGCACTCTAGCGGCACAAACCAACTGGGTGGATGATACTTTAAAACTGCTTTTCTGACGGGGACTCTCACTGGAGTTGCAAGCGGAGCTGGCCTGTCGTGACGAAGGTAACTCTCTGAGTTCATTCATTGAACTAGCCATCCATATAGACAACCTGCTTCGCTCTCGCCGATCCACTCGAACCCACGTACCCACCAGTCCGGGTCCCGAACCCATGCAGCTTGCTTACACTCCACTGCACCCGGAGGAGAGAGAGCGTCGACGTCATCAACACCTGTGTCTGTACTGTGGTCAGGCTGGACATTATAAAATCAACTGCCCTATTTGTCCGTCTACCGCAAGTTCTAAAGCGGTGAGTACGCTTCCTCAACCCAAATATTCCTCCAACTGTCTCAAGATTCCCGTTCAAGTAATCCTTAATTATCGCAGCATTTCCACTCAGGCTCTGTTGAACTCAGGGGCGGCTGGAAATTTCATGTCGCAATCGTTCGCTAAAGCCAATCACATCCCTCTAACCGAATATCACTCTTCTTTAACAGTGGAAGTGCTAGACGGTCAACCCATCGGAGGAGGCAGGGTGGCACACATCACCAGGGATTCTGCACCAAGAGTCCATTCACTTTTACATCATCAATTCACCGAATAATCCCCTCATCCTTGGTTTACCCTGGCTCCGCACTCATAATCCTCACGTGTCCTGGAAGGAGGGGGAAATTCTACAATGGGACCGTTACTGCCATAACCATTGTTTGCATCCTGTAGTTCCATTACCCATTCGCTCTGTGGAGATTTCTGGAGATGATCCTGAGAAACCTGACATACCTGATGAGTACGCAGATCTAGCCCTAGCATTCAGCAAAAAAAAAGTCCACCAAGTTACCGCCCCATCGATCCTGTGACTGTGCCATCGAATTACTCCCTGGAACCACACCCCCCAAGGGCAGAATTTTCCCATTGTCTCAGCCTGAAACAGCATCCATGAAGGCCAACATCGAAGAGGAACTTGCTAAAGGGTTTATCAGGCCATCTACGTCACCCGCATCCGAGAGTTTCTTCTTCGTGAAAAAGAAGGACGGTGGGTTGAGACCCTGCATTGACTACCGTGCCTTGAACGATATCACAGTCAAGTTCCGCTATCCGCTGCCTTTAGTTCCTGCTGCTCTAGAGAAACTACGACAAGCGGAATACTTCACCAAGCTCGACCTGCGATGTGCATACAATCTCATCCGCATCCGCGAGGGAGACGAATGGAAGACCGCTTTCTCCACAACATCTGGCCACTATGAGACCCTTGTAATGCCGTTCGGCCTGTCCAACAGTCCAGCCGTGTTCCAGTCATACATCAATGATGTGTTCCGTGACATGTTGAACCGTTGGGTCATAGTATACATTGACGACATCCTCATCTACTCAAACTCACTTCCCGAACATGTTCAGCATGTAAGAGCAGTACTCCAGAGGTTAATTCAACATCAGTTATATGCCAAAGCCGAGAAATGTGAGTTTCACCGTACCTCCACTTACTTCCTGGGTTATGTTATCAGCCGAGATGGGGTGGCCATGGACGACGGAAAAGTGAAAGCAGTGCTCAATTGGCCCAAACCCCGCACCTTAAAAGAACTGCAACGATTTCTGGGTTTTGCCAATTTCTATAGACGGTTCGTTAGAGGCTTCAGTAGCGTGGCAGCACCGTTAACTTCAATGACTAAGTGGGCTACCTCCCGTTTGCACTGGACTCCAGCAGCCGACAGAGCGTTCAATGAATTGAAAGAACGATTCACAACAGCACCAATCCTCCACCATCCAGACCCAGAACGGCCATTCATCGTTGAGGTTGACGCTTCCAACACCGGAATAGGGGCAATTCTGTCACAACGCCAAGGCAATCCTGAAAAGCTGTTTCCCTGTGCCTTTTACTCCAGGAAATTGTCATCCGCAGAGCGGAATTATGATGTGGGGGACCGAGAGCTACTAGCTATGAAGGCGGCGTTCGAAGAATGGCGGCACTGGTTGAGGGAGCTCAACATCAATTCACAGTTTTCACAGACCATAAGAACCTGGAGTACCTTCGCGCGGCTAAGCGCCTAAACCCCCGGCAGGCAAGGTGGGCCATGTTCTTCACTCGCTTCAATTTCAAGGTCACCTACAGGCCCGGGTCAAAAAACACGAAAGCCGATGCGCTGTCCAGGCAAACAGACCATAACGAACAGTCCAACCCAGTTGAACCTGTGATTCCAGAATCCATGCTTCTAGCTCCATACAGTGGGACATCATGACTGAAATTACCCAGGCCAACGAACTAACACCTCCTCCCGTGAAATGTCCCCCGGACCGCGTCTTTGTCCCAGCACCCCTCCGAGTCAGAGTCCTTCATCACGTACACGATCTGCCCAACTCCGGTCATCCTGGTATCACTGCCACACACCACCTTCTGCAAAACCGGTTCTGGTGGGAAAATATGCTGCAAGACGTCATTCAATTCATCCACAACTGCCATGCCTGTCAAACTTCCAAACCATCTCACCAAGCGCCTGCCGGACTTCTTCAACCACTCCCCATTCCTCGCCGACCCTGGTCTCACATCGCCATAGACTTTGTCACGGACCTACCTCCTTCCCAGGGACACACCACTATCCTTACGGTGGTCGACCGCTTCTCCAAGGCGTGCCGTCTCATACCGCTTCCCAAGCTCCCCACGGCCCTGGAAACCGCCGAAGTACTGTGCAACTTCGTGTTCCGACTCTATGGACTACTGGAGGATATTGTTTCAGATCGGGGACCCCAATTCACCTCTCGGGTATGGACAGCCTTCTTCAAAACCCTCAATATTAACATCAGTCTTACCTCCGGGTACCATCCAGAATCCAACGGGCAAACTGAACATTTAAACCAAGAGCTCACTCGCTTCCTACGCACGTATTGCCAGCATCATCAGACACAGTGGAGCCGCTACCTAATGTGGGCAGAATATGCACAAAACTCGTTACGAAAACCCTCCACCGGAGTCACTCTTCCAGCGTGTGCTGGGCTATCAACCGCCATTATTCCCCTGGTCTGGTGAACCTTCTGAGCTCCCGGCAATCAATGACTGGCTACAACGGAGCGAGGAAACCTGGGACCTCGCTCACCATCACTTGCAATGGGCTGTCAGGAGACAGAGGGATCAGGCGGATCGCCATTGTCGACCCTCACCCCAGTACACGGTCGGACAGTGGGTCTGGCTGTCGACCAGGGACCTCCGGTTGAGGCTGCCGTGCAAGAAACTCAGTCCCAGGTTTGTAGGGCCTTTCCAAATCACAAAACAAATTACCCCTGTATCTTTTCGGGTGAATCTGCCTGCTAACTATCGTGTTTCTCCCACTTTTCATGTGTCACTGCTGAAACCCTCCGGGGGTCCGGGAGGAGAGCCGAAAGGAGCCGCGGATCGCAACCCCCCACTGTTACTGATCGAGGGCGAGGAGGCCTATCAGGTTCGGGAACTTCTCAACTCTCGGCGCCGGGGTCGCCGGCTGCAGTATCTGGTCGATTGGGAGGGGTACGGACCGGAGGAGCGATCCTGGGTCAATGCAGATGATATTCTGGACCCCGCACTACTGGAGGAATTCCATCGGATGCATCCGGAACGGCCGGCCCCGAGACCGCGCGGAAGACCCCGGCGCCCACCTCCTCGCGTCAGGAGCCGCTCGCAGGAGCCCGACTCATCTACCGGAGGGTGGACTGGGGCTATATACTCTATATTACCATATATATTATACAAGTATACTCTGATTCACACATCAAATCACACACATTGCACCAACACAATCACAAAATCCAACTGACGTAATTTGTTGAGATTAAAAACGTATCAAACAGGTAATATTGTGAATTATTAGGGCCCTATCATACACGGCGCAATGTGGCGCCAGGCGCGACTCAAGTGTTTTTTGGTAGTATCAGCCCAATGCAGTCTTCATCTTCACATCCTGCGCCAATTTTTAAATAGCAAATGCACTCGCGTCCATTTGTGCACCCATGGGCGTGCTGGTCTGAAAACGAGGTGTGTTCAGGTGCATTGTTGGCGTGTTGCTATTTTGAGGCAACTAAAAAAAACGACTGCGCCATTGACCAAAAAAAACCTGCTCTAAAGTCAATGGCGCAGTATTTTTTATTTATTTTTTTTTTATTTTTGTCATTTTAAGGGCGTTAGTAATATGCGCCTATAGGCGGGTGCACAACACGCTTGTTACACACACAGGGATGCGCAGCAGCACACAAACATGCCAAATATTAAAAATAAAAGGATTACAATGTTAAAGATTATTATTGTGTACATAAAGATAAAAATGTTTTGGTGGAATCTGGCTTGTCCTGTAGATTGTCTGCTTGCGCACTTGAGCAGATCCGTTTCCTTGCTAGAGAAGCGTTCAGTTTTTCCGCTTGCAAATTCCACCATGTAAATAGCAAATCCACTATGGCGCGAGCGCAACTGGCTTTTAAAGGGAATGGGAGATGTGCCCAAAACACACCTATGAGTCATTAAGAGAACAGGGACAACCCTTTTAGACCATGCACTGGACGCGCTGACCATTTTTCCTGTTGGTAAACTAGCAAAAGTGGATTCAGACATGCCCTAAATTCAGACCATGTGCTTAGATTGTTAAAATAGAGCCCCTAGTATGTAAAAGCTTTTTATTTTTATGTACACTTTTTAAATTTTAGGGAAGTAAGAGCATTTTGACATTTACTCCTGGCTTCCATGTTCCTGACTGTTCTGGAAATCTGATGTTTTTTTAAACCATGTCTCAATTTTAAACCAAAGCAGCCAAGACCTCACTGAAGCATGAGAACAAAGCAGAAAAACCCCAAAATTGCAACACTCTATGCCAAATAGATCTCTGATAATAATCATTCAGTTGCATTGAGGTATTTATTGCACAGCCGAAGCTGAGCACATCACGAGACAAATGTGACCCCCTAATTGTGGATCTTTTCCAAATTTTTTTTTTCCATTCGGCAGCAGCTATTCAATACAGTATATTGAGGATGTTAAGTAGTCATTTAGCAGATGCTTTCATCCAAAGCGATTTGCAGTAGACTTATTACAGAGACAGTCTCCATGGAGTAATCTAGGGTTAAGTGCCTTGCTCAATGGAGATGAAGCTCATGGCTTGTTCCCTATAGTTCAGTCAGCAAACTTCTAGTTAGCAGCCACTAGCTCCAACACTGACCTTTTAAAGGGTTAGTTCACCCAAAAAATGAAATTTCTGTCATTAATTACTCACCCTCATGTGGTTCCACACCCGTAAAACCTTCATTCATCTCGGAACACAAATTAAGGCATTTGTGATAAAATCCGAGAGGTTTCTGAACCACATATCAACGTCATTGCAACTTTCAAGGTCCAGAAAGGTACTAAAGCCATCGTTAAAACAGTCATGTGACTGCAGTGTTTCAATCTTAATGTTGTGAAGAGACGAGAATACTTTTTGTGTGCAAAAACAAAACAAAAATAACAACTTTATTCAACAATTTCTTCTCTTCCCTGTCAGTCTCCTACGCTGTTTACATTGTAAACAGTGCAGCGCTTCCAAGTTCTACAACCGAATGCTGGCTCATTATTGGCCAACATTGGTCATGTAAGCAGCATGATGCATGCATGTGGTGCTGACACTGGAGCCGGCTAATAATGAGCCGGCTCCAGCGTCAGCATCACATGCATGCGTCATTCTGATGTAAAAATGTCTTTAAAAACCCTGTATTGTAGTGGAAATCATGCATCTGAGGATTAAAGGCCTGAGACAGACATACATATTTAATAAGTAAAACCAAGTTATGTTGAAACATGGGAATTCTGCGTTTTATAGTGTTATCAGATACAATATAGTGCATTTGAATGTGTAACAAAGTGGGATTATGATGAAGTGGAACTTTTAATCTGCAGTGTTTTGCAAATGAAAATAACTGTATGGTCGCGAGAGCTTCAAATAAATCACACAAACTGTGTGATGTAAACTTGTGTAGCACAGTGAATTATACAGCACATAAATCAAACATCATGAGATTAATTATCTCAACCAGATTAGGACAAGATTAATTATCTCAGTCAGAAATGTTTTATCCCTTAAAAATATCTACATTTATTTTCCTCTTAAACGGATATTTTATATGAGGAGAAATCAATTAAATCACCTTAGCAGACACCCGAGGACAAAAGTCAAGTCAAAACATCAAATCATTTGTCAGTGCATCATGCTGTACATCTTTCCTGTGGCTGTGCATAATTAAATCAAATAATTAGATATCAGTAACTAATGTAACGGTGTCTAATTAGTCTTACCATTAGTGCATAACGGGTGCATCTGAATGTTCTAGACACAAAAAGCAGTAATTGCTCCAAATAACCTGCCTCATTTTTTCTCTGTCAAGGCAATTATCACCTCTAGTTAGTGTCACGGGATGTCAATTAGAGTGTCAACTCAACGCCCGGAGGGAGGGGCACTGTTGTTTTATCATGTTGAGTGAGGATATTTTTGCATTAATGCCATTATATTTACTACCTAAGGTAAGGTTATTAACATTATATAAATATATAAGCTGAATTTTCAGCATCATTACTCCAGTCTTCAGTATCACATGATCCTTCTGAAATCATTCTAATATGCTGATTTGCTGCTCAAGAAACATTTATGATTATTATCAATGTGTGTACAATTTTTTTCATGATTCTTTGATGAATAGAAAGTTCAAAAGAACAGCATTTCTCTGAAATAGAAAGCTTTTGTAGCATACATCTTTACTGTCACTTTTGATCAATTTAATGCATTCTTGCAAAATAAAATTATTAATTTCTTTTAAAAAAATCTGTATAATGTCACAAAAACTTTCTATTTCAGATAAATGCTGTTCTTTTGAACTTTTGAAGATTGCTTCAAAATTTTGGCCATTTTATTTCTACTTAGCATGTTAAAAAAAAAAAAAAAAAAAATGTTACCCAAAAATGAAACCACAAAAGCAGAAAGTCACAAATTAAATAAAACATTTTTTCATTTCACATTAGGGTTCACCAATAAGGATTTTGTATTAAAAATAATAAATTTCATTATAATTTTAAGTGTTCTTTATATAAAATATACTTAAAAATAATAATACTTTAACATGTTTAATATATTTACATTAATATTCAATTGTTCTGAGGGTCAAAGACAAAAAGGGGTTTTCAGCTTTGAATTGTTGTCGTTGTTTTTCAGTACATCAGAATGGGTCCTGTTTTATTTGTTTGTTTGTTTTTCTGAGCAAAAATTAAATATCATACATTTTTACCATGATTTACAGAAGACACCCACTAAAATGTCATTCAGTGTAACATTCTTTTCAGGGATATTTACAACAAAAAATCTATTTATGCCATATTAAAGACTAATTACTTTACCCCAAATGCTTTTAATTATACATTTTTAAACTTTGCCACTATCCTAGGTTTTGCCCATTTGTCAGCAATCTTTTTTTACTCATTTAAAATGCAATAAAGTTTAGTATGCTCACTTATTCTTTTATATATTTTTAACACGTACAGGTGAGAATAAGTATTTTTATATAAATATAAGTGTTACACTGAATGACAATGGAACATTATTTCACCCACATTTTGACATTTTATTCTCCCCAAACTTATTTGAAACCTTAAAAACAGTTTACTTGCATTTAATGTGCTTTCTATGTATATAAAATCACTTCTGTAAAATTCTATTGATGCGGACATCTAAATGTCTTTGACCCATGAACTGTTGTCTGTTTTTAATATTTAGTTAGGATATATTTGCATTACTGCCATTATAATTAACATCATTTTATTTAGCTGTTTTCAACATTATTCATCAGTATTCTCTCACACAAAGGTGATTTAATGATTGTCTAAAAACACAAAAGGATGTTTTTTCCTCATGCAATTAAAAAATGACCCAAATCTCACTGTGTTCCTCAAATACAAAGCTATCTAATCACTATAAGACTAATGCATGCATTTCATATGGACCCCTTTTATGATACATTTGCTTGAAAGCTTAAGTCCATGAATATGTAGATTCATTATTATTATATATATTTTTTTTTTTTAGTTCACAAGATGCAAAACTGTTAAACCATTTGTCATGTATTGCAGGGATCACACACACACACATCCTCCTGGCAAATCACAGTCATATCCATCTCAGAAAGACTGCTGTGCAGCATGGGTAATCCTATCAATGCTTCAGCATGCTCTGTATCAAGTATATTAGAGCAGTCTGACGTGGTCTCCTCACTAAGGAAACATTTTGATAAAATTCCATTATGCAGACAGCCAAGATTTTAATGAGCATGAGTCACACCGATAATACAATAAAAGAGATTCACTACAAATTGAGAAGAATAATTATTTCATTTTTTACCATGAACTTGCAAATTATCAAGTTCATTTGTATTCTGGTGGGAGTTGAAATCATATCAGATTCTCCAGGAGCTCCACAGGAAGAAAATAATGAAGAAAAATAAAATCAATGTTTGACTTCACTTTGCTTACATATCAAAAGAGAGACATTAAACAGAAATTAATACTTTTATTCAGCAAGGATGCATTTAAAAGTTTTCAATCAAAATTTCGATCAAAAGTGACAATATTTATAATGTTACAAAAGATTATATTTCAAGTAAATGCTGTTCTTTTGAACTTTTTATGCATTCAGATGTATCAGTTTCCACAAAATATGAAGCAGCACAACTGTTTTCAACATTGATAATAATAATAAATGTTTCTTGAGCAGCAAATCATCATATTAGAATGATTTCTGAAGGATCATGTGACACTGAAGACTGGAGTAATAATGCTGAAAATTCAGCTTTGATCACAGGAATAAATTACAGTTTACAATAAATTCACATAGAAAAAATCTTTTTTATTTATTTTTACTTTATTTTTTGATCAATAAATGCAGCCTTGGTGAGTATGAAACACTTCTTTCAAAATGTTTTTAAAAATTATTTAACTGTAGTGTGTGTTAATTATTTTTCAGTAATTTAACACTACTTTGTGGTCAATTATTCCTAAATATTTCTTGTCATATAGGCAACAGTAGTTAACCAGAATCAGTTGTCCCTCATGCTAAAAGAAATACCATAATAAATAAATATGATATAAACTTTTTTTACTTGGTGAATTTATCATCATTCTCTATTCCGGCCAAGACTACAGCTAGAGAAAACATCCTTTACACCTTCGTTCTGTCAAAGTCACATGCATCCATTTATTTCAAATCCATTTCAGCACACCTGTAAACTCTCATTGTAGAGATTTAGGTCATGTTTCTCCAATAATTGGAGCTCAGCACGGCCTCTCTCTCCTCCCCATTCCCGCCTCACGCGAGTAAGTTGCAACAAATTATGTTCATCCCTTGATGCAGTTCTCGCAAACAGGGAACAAAGCTTATCTGCCATAACTGTATTCCATTTACTCATTAAATAATATTCTTGCTTTTCCTGCACCCATGCTAAAAGCTTGATCTTTTTCAGATAATGAGCTTCGCAACCTTTGCCAGTTTTCTGAGGTCCCAGTCAATTAAATTAGAGAGGTTTGGCCACAGCCACACTTTCACTTCCCAGACTCAAGCTGTCACTGTGAGATCGGACCGTCAGGAGCTTTAACCAATGGTATGTTTGGGGCGACACTCTGAGTGCTCAGGGAACCTTTTAAAAGCAATAATTACTTTTGCAATTCTGGTTGGTGATGATAATGGATTAAATTATGTTCTTCAGCACTGAAACTTAAAAGGATAGTTCACCCAAAACTGAAAAATCTATTTTAACTTTGCTGCCTTAAATTTTTAAGTATAATCAAAGTCCCTTTAAGACAAGTCATTTCACTCGGTGGCCATCTTGGGCGATTCTCGGGCATGCAAGTGCAAGTGCAAGTGCAAGTGCAAGTGCATTCAATCTCTTTGAATGAGGAAACACCAAATTCTCCAAAACTGTTCGCCAAGCTTTCGATTAAATTTCATATTTGAAATCTGAAAACAACTGTCTCATAAATTTTGTTTCTAAACGCTCGAATCATGACAAAAAAACTTTATTTTTCAGGCTGGATCAGTCTTAAATGCGAGTCTCTACAGGAAATGCGTCTGACTGTTTCTATACTAGCAGAGCTTCTAACGGCCGCTGCAGTGATGCGATGACTTTACCAATCAGCGATTGGCTCTTATTTAGAAGGCGGGACTTTTGTGCGTTCCACTTTCTTCCATTCAAACAATACGAGTATGTTATTCTATAGTCTTTGGTATAATCAAACTGGCTGTACAACTTAAATTATATTAAACTGACTTTAAAAATCAAGTTGAATCTCATATAACATATATTTAAAAAGCTGAAATAGCTTGAATTATTTTTATGAGTTGAAGTAATGTAAAAACATATGTTGCCATGACAATGTATATTATATACACTAAACTCTGGGTTAAAAACAACCCAACTTGGGTTGAAAATAGACAAACCCAGTGACTGGGTTAAAAGTTTGCCCAACCTACTGGGTAGTTCTATTTAACTCAACTATTGTTTAAACATTACTGATTGCTTGCTTAAAATTAACTCGAACCTGACATTTATTCAATTGCTTATTAATAAAAGTTCACCTTTTGATTATTATTGTTGCCTCTAGTAATTACACTGTAAAATGCTGGGTTAAAAACAACCCAAGTTGGGTTAAAAATTAACAGTTTGTTAATAATATGTTTAATAAATTAAACATTTACAAGTTTAAATAA
This sequence comes from Culter alburnus, assembly GCA_028476615.1. NCBI lineage: Eukaryota > Metazoa > Chordata > Actinopteri > Cypriniformes > Xenocyprididae > Culter > Culter alburnus. The sequence continues at coordinate 862,094 of JAOTNS010003792.1, forward strand.
TTAAATTATAAACATTTATTAAATTGCTTATTAATAAACGTTCACCTTTTGATTATTATTGTTGCCTCTAGTAATAATTATGCATCTGATTTTTAATTTCCAACCTATTTTGGTTCATTTTAATCAGTCATTTTTAAACAATAGTTGGGTTAAATAAGTGACTGTAAATTAAATTGCCTAAATTATTACATTATTAGCAAACTGCATTCTCTAAATTGTAATGTTGATATGCATGCTCTGTAAAGCCGCTTTGAAACGATATGTATCGTGAAAAGCGCTATACAAATAAATGTGAATTGAATTGAACTGAAATAAAACCCAGCACATTTAACCCAACTGCTGGGATAAAACAACCCAATTGTCCAGTTCAACCCAACTTGTTTTTAACAAACCATTCCTGTATAAAATATCTTTGTGTTTCACAGAAAACAGAAAGTCATTCAGGTTTGGAATGACATGAGAGAAGTAAACGATGATGACAGAATTTTCATTTTTTTCCCTTTTTACCTCCCTAAAAAACACCACAAGTTCCAAATATTTCCATGACTGTGGGATCTGAGCGTGTCATAAGCTGTAAAACAGGAATATTCCTTTGACCACTACCACCACCGTTCAATTCATCTGATACTCGTTTGTTCAACTCCTTGTTATTTAGCACAGTTTCATTTCATGATTGGGAAGTAAATGTGCTCTGTGCGTTTCAGGTCGTGCACATATTGAACAAGCCGTGTCTTCGCTGCAAATCAGACAGTAGTCCATCTGAGGCGAAAAGCTGCCCCGATGAGCAGAGGCATGCATCAGAGAAGAGAAATCCCTGCCGGAGAGCCGCTCACTCTTTCATCCCGACACATTTAATGAAATATGGAAGTGCTGAATGTCTCGGGAGGGGAGGGGTGAAGACAGAACCTAGAGTACCTAGAGTGTCTTTCTCAGTTTCTCACTTTCTAAGTGTCGGGGTATATAGGTCTGCGTCTGTCTGTCTGTCTATCTCTCTCAAATTGTGCATTTAACATGGTCCTGGTTGCAAAGAAATGGCTTTGATCTCCTTTGCAGTTGCAGACCTCTGCTTTTCACCATTGTAATGGCTAATCCCACGGAGACCTGCGAAATGTGAGGACTTGCCTGCGACAGCCTGGGGTCCAAATGGAAAAGCCTGGTGCTGCTGTGCTGAATTACCCAGGGTTCCACTTTCCTTTCAACTCCCCTTCACCAGATTAGAAACTCTCGTATCAAGATGCGACCCGGTTCTTCTGCTGCTGTGGGTTCAATCAGGACCATGACTGCCGCCTGATTGGTTCTTCGCGTGAGCACCTCTCGGATACCTCGTGCCAGACCTGTCCATTAACATTTCAGAAACAGAAATCACTGTAGGCGTTAAAGTCATGAAACGGGCATGCTGGGATACACCAGAATCAAGAAGCTCTGACTCAACTGAAAAACATTCAACCAGGATTCAGTAATGATTCAATCATGATTTAAAGGAAAACAAAACCTTGTTTGTTTGTTTTATTTAATTGAAGGGTTTTCAAATTCAAACTTTATGATGCAAAAGAGCCCCAAATATCCTTTTTTGACCCCTTAAAATAAAACATTAAAATATAACGGCAGCCAAAATACATTTGTACTGTCATAGAAAAATATTAAACATGATATTATGACGACAAAATCTCTTCTTTTTGTCATTGTACTGAAGAAACTGTAAAATAAGATAAAAAAAATTCTCCACAAAATTGTATGCATTTTTTTCATACTGTTAAATAGTGCTGTAAATACAATAAATAGTTGTATAATATAAAAATATTTTGTTTTTCTGAATTGCTATAGGAAAAAAAATGGAATATGCAGATACTTCTGGTGTATTTCCATATTTCACACTTGTATGTATATTCTTAATAAATATATTTTTTACAAAAAAATATTTATGACTTAAGAAAGCAGAGTGAAATAATAATATTATCAAATTTGGTGAATCTGAATGTAATAAAATCATTACATGAAATCATTATTAAACATTACATAGTTTTTTTAAGTGCACATTTGAACTTTCACAGCCCTAAAAATTATGGATGATCAAACTTACAGAAATTTAAATAAATAAATAAATACATGGATGGATGGATGGATGGATGGATAGATGGATGGATAAGGTAAAATAAAAATTCAGGATTAAATGTAAAAATGAATTATGTTTGTTTTATCAAGTCATTTATTCCATTATCTATTTTTCCATTATTGCATTTATTTATCTATTTATTTTTAATTTCTACAGGTTTGGTCCTCCATAAAAACATCGATTTTTTATTTATTTATTTATTTATTTTTTGGCTCAAATTTGCGGCACCCCTGGACCCCAGTTTGAAAACCCTTGATTTAATACATGTGCTTTTAGCAAGAAGATAAAAAGCATGAAAACAGACAGGTTAAATGCATCAGACAAGAAAAAAAAGCAAATGGTAATAGTAAATAAAATGGCATACTTGATGAATGCAGCTTGATTTCTCCTCCTCTAGTGAGAATGCCATTACATCCAATCTGCATTTGTATAAATCTGACTGGATCCAAATGCTGTACATTGTGAACTTATTTTCAGGAACTTTGAAGTGCATGTATTCATGTCTACTGATGACCTCAGGCCTGTAGTGGACGTGAATTCAACCGCACACCTTGTAAACGTGACTCCAAAGGCCATGTGTGAAAACAAGGAAATCTTTTGTGGGAACTGCAGAGTTTCACTAGCTCACTTTCTATGAACGAAATAAAACATAGAGTTGTACTAAACATGTTAAAAGCATGTTACATGGGTCGCATCTTAATATAGGACATGTGTAATCTTTTTCTGGTTATATCCATTTCTAGTAGTATTTAATAAATATAACTTTTTACATATTTTTATATTTTCCATATAATGAAAGCCAATTGGGTCCAATTATTTGAGGAGAATGTGAAATATATATTGTTTATATATGCATTGTTTATTAGCTAAAACTTGTTGGATAATTTGTATATTAAAAAAATATGCTTTTAATTTGATACTCCCCAGCATTGGTAAAAAAAAAAATTAAAAACACACTCCAGCTTCATTGGTCGAGACTGATCTTCTATTAAATTAAAAACAAAAATATCACAGAACATTAACTGTAAACCAACATCTGCAGGCTGGCAAATACCAGGATGGAGAAATATTATTGCCAGCTATTGTGGTGAAGCTATTTTTCATTTGTTGCCCACTTGATGTTATGAGTGCGGTGGATTTTGCGATTAGGGAAGAAAGCATGGAAAAAAAGAATCTTTGTCAATGTCAGCTGGAATTTTCATGCACAAACTTCCCTCATATTTCCATATATCAATCAAATTGGCAAAACATCATTTGCTTATTGGTTCACAGTATATTGTGTAACCAGCAGATTATGCACCGCATTAGTAAGGCCTTTGTAGAGAGAATTTCCACTAAATTGGATTCACATGCATTCGAAATCACAAGGAAAATGATTGATGATCTTGGCCGTCATACAAAAAGAACATTTTCAGCCACTCTCTCGAATTAAAGCGATCCTCCGGGACTCTGAAGCAATGAGACTCTGAGGCATCTTCGTTCTTTTGTGTGAATGGGGACGAGGAAAAGACATCTGTTTGAGTCTAACTCTCAGGATGTACTGAAACAACTATCAGTAGTCAGAAACATAAGCAAAGGTGTCAAGCCAAAGCTCGCTGCTTTCAGCGGCTGTTCAGCAGGATTGTTGGTGTCATGTCAGTATAATTCGCTCTGTATTCAGAGGACTATGAATGTTGGCCTAAGGATTACCATTCCCATTATCGTAAGTAGGGATTCTGAAAAGAGGACAAGCCTAACCTGAACAAGAAGCACAGCAAAAAATAATAAAGCCAGCAGCTGGATGACAAGACATAGATCAGGAAAAATGAATAAGTGTGGAGCAAGAGATCCTTAATCAGCGATGGAGGAGTGTAGGGCCTTTATGGACTCAGTGTTTCTCTGAGAGAACTGATATGTCCAGAGATGAGATGAGATGAGATGAAACGAGATATGAAATGAAACTAGAGATGATATGAGATGAAACTAAATTAGATGAAACGCGAGATATGAAACGAGATATGGGATTAGATGAAACGAGATATAATACGAGATGAGATAAAACAAGATATGAGATGAAACGTGAGATGAATGAAACAAGGTGAGATGAAACGAGATATGAGATGATAATATAGGAAATAAGTGTCAACAAGACGAGATGAGATGTTAGAAGATGAGGAAGAAGACAAGAAAAAGAAAACTAGATGAGACCAGATGTATCGTTATCAGTATTTCTCACTCCCATTTGTATAAAATTCAAAACAATTTCTAATAAAATTAATGATAAATACATGAAACATTTGTAAATAAAGTAGCATTTCCATCCAAAATTGTGAATGTAACTTATGTGCACAATTAGAAATATCGCATAAAATATTTGTGAATAAAGCAGCGTTTCCATCCCATGTGTTCAAGAAAACAAAATCATCACTTCCTGGGAAATTGGCAAAATATCTGCAAAATATCTGTAATAAAAATGGAAGTTGCTGCAATCAGGCTCTTTTTTTCCTCCATCATAAATCAGTTGATCAGATGAAACGCAATAAATGCTGTCATGATATCTAGCATTCAGATGCTGGTGTTTGTGAACACAGTCGTGCGAGACACTTCTGGAGGGAATTAAACCAAATCATTCTGATGACAGACTTTGGCTCAGGCGATTCAGAACCACCAAACCAACATGTGGTCCACTGGTTAGTCCAGTTATCCAATCAAATCCTCCGAGGCAAAATCAAATGAGGTTTTTAGTTGCACATTGAGGGATTTATTCAGTAAATGTGTTTCCATTGTAGTTTACGGGCATGTCTTCTTATCGAATGAAAAAATTGAGTGCTGTTTGCTGTTTGATCATAAACAACATCTGCAAAGTTACGACGCTCAAAGTTCAATGTAAAGGGAGATATTTTCTTTTACAGAAATCGCTTTTTAAGGACTACAACAAACGGCTGGTAGGGACTACAACGAGCTTCTTCCTGGGTTGGTGACATCACTAACTCTAAAATTTACATAAACCCCACCCCCGAGAACAAGCAGCAAAGGGGGTGAGGCCATGTTGGGCTGCTTTAGAGAAGAGGAAGAGTTGTCGTACTAGAGTGTTGTTGACATGCCGTCATTTTACGCCGGACTGCTCCACAAACGAGGGTCAATTCAACGCTGGATTTGAACAAAAGATGAACATGACGGCACATGCTAGTGGATGAGTTGAATCAACTCCACAGCAACTACGTAAATTTATCCACTAACCATTCAGAAACGTCCATTTTCATTCTGAATGTTGTAACTTCTTCCTGAGTCTCTCCATCAGTGTCGACTCCGGTTTGAACAATGTAAGGCTGAACACCGTTACTGACAATCCTCATTTTGTGTGTCTGCGTGAGATTCTCCAGCTTTGTTGTTGTTGAGCTGTTAAAGCTCCGCCCTCTTCTAGAAAGGGGGCTGGGAGCAGCAGCTCATTTGCATTTAAAGGGACACACACAAAAACGGCATGTTTTTGCTCACACCCAAATAGGGGCAAATTTGACAAGCTATAATTACATCTTGTAAAAGGGGCATTATAGGTCCCCTTTTAAGTTTTTTTACGCACATTTTTAGAACATTTGGATGGAAAAATTGCTATAGACAAGGCTAGAATGGAAAAGTGGGTGATAAAGTGGGTCGTCACGGGTTCATAGTTGCACATAGAAAGAGTCTGATCTCATGCAGACCTTAAGTAGATAAAGCCTCTGAAATGCTTTCAGCTCTCCTGAACGCTGTTCCTATCAAACCACATATTCAGAGACCCTAAGGTTTGTTCTTGCAGCATGTGATCTTGCAAGCAATTTTCTTTCAAGCTGTGAAGGCCAAAATGAGACAAAATGGAAACATTTGAAACTACTGTCTGAGGAAAAGTGCAAAATTTGCATTTGTTTTTCATACCGAGAATTTTGTGTTGAGAACATCTGCACTTCTTCCCTGAAGAGGAGGGCCTATTTAATGCATTTTAAACAAGTCATGCATTAAATTCAGACAATTTTAGAGTCACTAAGAAAAGTAGCCAGTTCAGTCTTGAAGTATTTCAACATTTGATAGGTGCATAGAAATGAGATGAAAATCCATGACATGTGCATTAGAAGTTTTACCTGCCATTCCCTTCTCAGTTATGAAAACCGCAGGTGACCCATTGCATCTTAAAATCCATTCCCTGTCATGTCTCAGCCATGGAAGCTCAAGGAAAGCAGGAGAATTGATATTCCGTAAAAGCCTTTGTGTCTTTCTCCTGTCACTGGCGTCTGTTCCATCCAGAGGAACTGATGAGAAAATGTTCCTGTCAATACTTCAGCCTCCAATCATCCCTGATCACTCAGGCATGGAGTTTTCCACGCTGTCACCTCCTTTACCTCCCGCTCTTATCTCTTTTATCAGATAAATTGCAGGATTATAGATTATAGGTTGCATTTCGGTTCACTTCGACAGAATCATTCAGGTCTACAGACATAAACAATTCAAGTGATGAATGACGTTCCAAATTTGTGACGTTCCAAAATGTCCTAGTTGTATTTAAGATAATAATGGTCATTATCTTGAGGACTACCTATCAGGACTCAACACAAAAGTTTCAAAAGACCAAAAAAGTTAATGAAATTATGATGAATTAAAAAGCACATTGACAACATGCCTACAATTTGGGACACACTGGCAAGTGATTATGGTTTTCATTAACATATGTGATCACATTTCACCAACGTCTGTCCTCGGTAATGTAGGAAAAAGGAGGTCTCATTATTACAGTGTTTGGAGCCCTGAAGCATATCTTTTCCTCACGGTACGTGACCCCAATCAGCTCAGAATTGATGAGATACTGTAGATGCAGGCCTGCAGCTGGCTAACCGGCGCTCACGGCCTATGGAAAGTTCCAGACAATCCATGACGACTTTCTTTGAACTCCTGTAATGAGGTTATTTATCAGACTTCCATCTTCTACAATGTAACAGACTGTGAAAGGCTTTACGTGAAGCGATGGAGACAGAATATTTCCACCGAGCCACTGATGAAAGAGGAGCTGTGAGGCTTCTTTAAAAAGTGTAAGTTGCTCACCATCAACGCTCCAAATATGAATATGATCAAGCTATACAACACAGGGCTTATTTGAATGTCTTATTTGAATATCTTATTTGAATGCTTTGTTTAAAGGGGCGTGTCTGCTGTGAGATTTCAGTGTAAATGCCCACTGCTGTGATTGGCTGACATCTTTGCATATAAAATAGCTAAGTATTTCTCTCTTGAAAACTTTTAGCATGTTTTTACTATAACAGCTCTCAAGGTTCACTAATCATGAAAAGTGCTGCAGTACATTTAGATCTATGGCATTATATTTAGATCGTGGCATGAAAGGTTGCAGTGATGAACATGTAGTCGATCACAGACATGTTGAGCTCATGAAAGCAGTGACAAATGCTTTCATCATAACTAACAATGTAAATGTGATGTAACTAAGAGATTCGTTGAATAAAACGGGAATTAATCAGAACTCAGTCACTGATAAACTCACGCTGTTTGATTGACAGCTCCAGTGATTGTAAAGGGAGCGTTCTTTGATCGCTTTCTATGTATAATTTAATCACAGTTTAAATAACGGATTATTTTCATCCTACTAAGAGAAACAAGGTGAAGTTGAGTGTTTAGTCACTGGTTCGATTTACTGCCACAGACAAAGATCATCTGACTGTACATTTATTAATAACAGATCAGGCATTAGAATTAACACAATTACTGACATGTTGTTGCATTACTGTCGAGTCCATATTGTAAAAGTCTGTTTGCGCCAAAATGTGATTGACTTACCAAAGAATCCACAGTGAAATGTACCGAATACAAATAATAAAGCTCAACTCAGACATTCACATTGTTGAAAATAAATAACCATATTCCTAGCATTAGGATCCTTTGAAAGGTAATGTTATTTTTAGACCTGTATCGCTCTTCTCTCCTTATCTCCTTAACATGCCAGTGGGTGGGACTAACGTTACAATGATGAAGTAGGCATTGATTTCTGGAGGCGGAGTTTCACCTATTCCGGGACGAGTCGTTCACTGGGCCTGGTGTTAATAAAAGCTTTTATTGGACTAACAAGAAAGTTTCCGGTTCTGAAACTTACAGGATATTCTTATAGTACGATTAACTCTCATATATCAAAAGCTCAAGGAAAATTTGATTTCTCAATTCATAACCACTTTAAGACTTACATACGACATCACATAATGTTTCAGGTATATTTCATCCATCTTGTGTCTAAAAATATATAAAATACATATACTGTATGTTTATTATACTGTGGAAAACCGAAAAAACTAAAGACAACAAAAAATTGAAAGCTCATCTATTCTTATGCTTTCTTTGCATGAAAATTTACACATGGCAATTTAGACATTTGTGTTTATACCTGTTTATATGTGCTAATTGGTGCCAAAACAGGCCATGAGGACGACAGAAGTTAAACAGGCCAATGTTAATGAAAATGTTCTTGCTCACTGTTCCTGAGTTTGCTTACTTAACTAAGGAGTCTAAAAAGAGAATGAAGAAATAGACACAACAAAGAGAATCCAATTCTCTCAGAACACGCCCTTCTCCAGTGAGACTATGAAGGTCATGAATGCTCCGGGGATATAATCCTCTGCAGAAGAGACAGTGTTGCCCTCACTGCAGTCAGTAGGATAGAGAGAGAGAGAAAAAAAACATGTTTTAGATGTTCTTTGAGGTTTCTGGGAAACGCGATAGGGCTGGCAAACATGCTCCCTAGAAGCAACCCCCCTCAAACTGGGCCGAACAAAGTGGAGGAGTCTCACAGTGGAACAGCGGCAGATGGAGAACGTCTACTGCATTCAGATTTCCTTCTTCATTCTACCTCCATTTTACTGCAATTCTACTGGAAAGCACAACTTCTAAAGTTGTCTTATGGCCCATAGAAAACATATTACTGCTGTCACTTTTCGTTTGTCAAAACGTATTACGGTGCTTGCGAGGAGCATTGCGCTGACATTCTGATGAAGGTTTTGTTCCCTAACCCTAAGCGTTCGACTTCTGCAGTCAATTCAGCTTGAACTGCTGCACATACACAACACATTCAACGTTTTGTAGATAGTTGCAGTAGAATGGTCCTTTCACACCAAATGTGAATATTCAGCGCAATTTTTTTTTCTTTGGGGAGTCTGTCTATTATTATATTTTTTTTCATCCAGGAATGAAACACACTAACCTAAACATTTGTAATTTCTAGAGCTACTACCGCTACATTCATATCCTAAATGCAATCTGAGTCACTTTGGATTTGCCAAGTGCATAAATATAGAGGTAAAATCATACTTGAAATGATGAATGAAGAACAATATAATTTGAATTCACCAGTAAGGAAGAAAATGCTGAATTATTTGCTTGTTTTATCATAGATTTACACTATATCGAAACAATATCTGAATTTCTAACATCTAACATCTGAATTTTTACCATGGTTCAATTGGTCCATCAGTGGCCACCAGAAGACAGTAGACAGATGACATTAAAATGACCTTTAAAAAACATTATTGAAATGGAAGGACATAAGCAGTTATAGTATGCTGGGTATTATTCAACAGTGTATTAAAGCCGAGTGTACAAGTTGAACTGAAACTGAATATACCTGCAAAACCTCCAGCACAATTGTGTATTTCGGGACATTATTAGCATTCACACACATTGGTTGTTTGATTTCTACAAATACAGTCTTACTGGGCGAGAATCCTCATCTTTATTCATAGCCATTCTTGTTTCTCCCGTCACAATTTCAGACAATTCTTTTGATAAAGAAAAGCCTGCTATATCACTTCTGTCATGCCATTGTGTCTCGATTACACATATTTTTTCTTCTCTCATATTCTCCAGTTACAGAAAGCTGGTGAAAAACATCTTAATCTCAAGCTTTCCAGTTCAACAGATCTCACATCTCAAAAGATATAGCTCTTCCTGCAAAGCCTTTAATTACTTTCTAGCAATGCACACAGAGCTAAATGACTTTGCAGGTTTTTTTTTTTTTTTTTTTTTTTTTGTCATTGGACTGGCTGCAGTAATTAGACAAAGATTTTATCTGCTGGTTATGGATGGACAGAATGGAACGATTCCAAATGGCACTTTTGTGCCCTTGAAGGGCACTGCAGGACTCATAGAGTCATTCTAACAAGGCTGTTAGTGAAGTGTACAGATGATGGTCACTTAAAGGTGAAGTAGGCCTATGTAAGATTGGGAGTTTGGGGTGTGACTACTGTAAAAGATGGAGAGTTTGGGGCGTGGCTACTGTAGCAGACGGGAGTTTGGGGCGTGGTTATTGTAGCAGCTTGAGAGTTTGGGGAGTGGCTACTGTAGCAGAGGGAGAGTTTGGGGCATTGCTACTGTAGCAGGTGGAAAGATTGGGCATGGTTATTGTAGCAGATGGAGAGTTTGGGCTACTGTAGCAGAGGGAGAGTTTGGGGCGTGGCTACTGTAGCAGATTAAGAGTTTGGGCATGGTTACTGTAGCATATGGAGAGTTTGGGGAGTGGCTACTGTAGCAGAGGGAGAGTTTGGGGTGTGGCTACTGTAGCAGATTAAGAGTTCGAGGCGTGGCTACTGTAGCAGATTAAGAGTTCGAGGCATGGCTACTGTAGCAGATGGAGGGTTTGGGGCGTGGCTACTGTAGCAGACAGAGAGATTGGCATGGTTATTGTAGCAGATGGAGAGTTTGGTTGTGGCTACTGTCGCAGGTGGAGAGTTTGGGCGTGGCTACTGTATCAGAAGGAGTACTGTAGCAGACAGAGAGATTGGGCATGGCTACTGTAGTAGATGGAGAGTTTGGGGCGTGGCTACAGTAACAGACTGAGACTTTGGGCATGGCTACTGTAGCAGACAGAGAGATTGGGGTGTGACTACTGTAACAGATGGAGAGTTTGAGGCATGGCTACTGTAGCAGACGGGAGTTTGGGGCATGGCTACTGTAGCAGCTTGAGAGTTTGGGGAGTGGCTACTGTAGCAGATGGAGGGTTTGGGGCGTGGTTACTGTAGCAGCTTGAGAGTTTGGGGAGTGGCTACTGTAGCAGAGGGAGAGTTTGGGGCGTGGCTACTGTAGCAGATGGAGGGTTTGGGGCGTGGTTACTGTAGCAGCTTGAGAGTTTAGCAGACAGAGAGATGTAGCAGACAGAGAGATTGGGCGTGGCTACTGTAGCAGGCAGAGAGATTGGGCATGGTTATTGTAGCAGATGGAGAGTTTGGGGAGTGGCTACTGTAGTAGCTGGAGAGTTTGGGAGTGGCTGCTGTAGCAGATTGAGAGTTTGAGAGTGGCTACTGTAGCAGATGGACGGCTACTGTAGCAGGTGGAGAGTTTGGGAGTGGCTATTGTAGTAGACGGCGAGTTTGGGGTGTGGCTACTGTAGCAGACAGAGAGATTGGGCATGGCTACTGTAGTAGGTGGAGAGTTTGGGGCGTGGCTACTGTAGCAGATGGAGAGTTTGGGTGTGGCTACTGTAACAGACTGAACTTTGGGTGTGGCTACTGTAGCAGAAGGAGAGTTTGGGGCATGGCTACTGTAGCAGATGGAGAGTTTGGGCGTGGCTACTGTAACAGACGGAGAGTTTGGCGTGGCTACTGTAGCAGACGGCGAGTTTGGGTGTGGCTACTGTAACAGACTGAAACTTTGGGTCTGGCTAGTTTGGGATCTGGCTACAGTAGCAGACAGAGAGATTGGGCGTGGCTACTGTAGCAGAGGGAGAGTTTGGGGCGTGGCTACTGTAGCAGGTGGAGAGTTTGGGGCGTGGCTACTGTAGCAGAGGGAGATTTGGGGGTGTGGCTACTGTAACAGATGGAGAGTTTGGGGTGTGCTACTGTAGCAGACAGAGATTTTGGGGCGTGGCTACTGTAGCAGGTGGAGAGAGGGTTTAGCCGCTTTGGGACCATAAATGATGCATTACATGAGAAAAGACATTCAGCTTCGATCACAGAAGTGCAAGCCAAAATTTGCTGCATTTAAACTTTCAGAGATTACATGGGTCATGAACATGTCAAAATGAACAAGGCATTGAGATCATGCACCCATTCAGAAAGACAAATGTACCAGTTTGTAATATTTACTTTGACGTGTCCAGTGTAGACGGCCTCAAACATGGTTACGTTGGATGGGTTTGTTATAAGTGAGACACTTGTGTTAGTCTACTCAATTGCTTACATAGAAACACAGCTAAAAGTATTCCTAATATGTTGGACCTTTTAATGAAATCAGCCTACTTTTCCTGTTGAGACAATGCTTTCATAAGAACCCGTAAGAGCTGTGATTGTGATGTTTGAGTTGAGGGAGGTGCGGCATGTGAAAAGGGCGTTTTTAAGATTGTTTGAGAATATGCTGTATTTCTTTGTAATTATGCTAAGTGCCACTAATGTCACAGAAACATACTTCACCTTTAAGCGTCAGTGTGAAAATGTGAAAATGACTGTAGACAATCCTGCACATTTTTCTACAACTTCTGACACATGCTGCACCCAGAATAACAAGAAAACAACTTGAAATCGGTTCTGATCCTTCAGACTGAATCGGATGATTTTAAACCACAGAAAAATAGATTCCACAAGAGCTTTTGCTGTTCAGACTACAAACAACCAAACAGATTTGAGTGAGACTGACTTAAAAATCTGCTGTATGAACAAATCTTAACTGTAACATTCACTTCCCAGAAAGCTGATTTCTTTCTTTCTTTTTATTTTTAAAGCTTACTAAAGTCAAAAAACCCATCCAAATTCATAATTTTCCTTGACATTAAAAACAGGCATCAATAAACACTGGCCTGTTTACAGTACTGTAAGTCACTGACCCCTCCTTGGCAATGTCTATTATCAGCTGAAAGAGTCAATGAAGAGATTTCCGACTCCATGTGACCTCTGAACAAGCAAATAAATGATCGCGACCCCCCAGGTTGACCTTTTCACCAACACTTATCCTAGATACTGGTCATATCGATTATCTCAGAATGGATGCACCACAGATCTGCTTCTGTTGAATATTCACAACCATATTCAGCAGCCTGCAGGAATATCCTCATTGTTTTCAGACAGTAACTGCATATGCGATATAAGGAATTATTTCAAAAGCACATCATTAGAGCATTTGGGTTCAATTTGCCGATCTGCACATGAAAGTCGGAGCTGCATGCTGATAGTCGGGCCTAAAACCCAGAGCCAGAGTGTGTGATGTACCTCCCCGGTATTAATCACTCTATTACAAGCACAAATACAGATGGCACGTTACTGTAAGACCCAAATAGGACACACATGCTCGCTGATGCTCACTGGGATCTCTCGGTGGAGGCCCACATTTGCGTGTAAAGACATAAAAGTGTTTCATTTCTGGAATAAATTGAGTGGGACTGAATGAAGACAGATTTCTATGTTTTTTCATCCTAAATCTCGCAAAAAGAGAAGTATTTTTAGAGGGAGACTCCATGTGCACTCAACAGTTCTAAATCAGTGTAATTTGTGAGAGGATTTCTGGTTTTCTGTTTACCCCGTCAAGAAGCTGACCTACATTTAGGTACAGTTTCGCTGGATTTATTGAGTGTCAAAAATATTTTAGAGAGTTGTACAGTATCATACAATAGACAAACAGTATAAACGGTGTTTAATCAGAAAAACGGAGAGACTTGTTACCAGACAGAGAGAGAGTGTGTTTTAGTTTCCATCCATATTGCATTTGTTTCCCAGACTGTCCTGTCCATCATTTTGAAGTAATATTCACACGGTAAACAAAATATAACAATAAAAGAAACTGCGGCATCTGTTTATAATAAACAAAGAATTGATTTAGAGCATTCCAAAACAAAATAAAATGAACAAATGGGAATAAAGGGAGCATTTGAAATTAATAAAATGTAAATTAACACACACACAAAAAAAATTATTACTTTCAGGTTTTTTTTACAGAATTAAAGATGTAACATGCATGCATGTTTGGTAAACATACATGTTCAACACAAGCACTTCTTTATTAATATTTATTTTAATACAAATGTATCTGTTAATTTTAATGCATTTTATCTAATAATTGTTTTATTTATTTTAATTAACATTTAATTAATTTTTAAAATCTTCATACTCTCTGGTGCTCTAAAATTTTACATTGTGCTTTCCTAGAATTTTTTTACTTTATCAGAATGGTACAAAACTTGGTACAGGTTTTGGCACTTGCTATGTGAACAAACAAACACAAATCATGGACATGATTCGAAAAAAAGTTAAATGGTCCTGAAAAAAAAAAGAGTCACACTCATGGTCGAAAATGAATGAAAAATAAGCTAATTTCATCTAGTGGAAACATTTGGTACTGCACCCAAACAAAATCTTAAAATTTTTTTTACTCATTTTTTGAGATATCAAGCTAATTCTTGGATCAAGACTTGTTTAGATTTATGGCTTTGATTTTCTCACAGTTTTAGAGTATAACATGTATTGGAAAATATACATTTTATAATAAAACTGAAAAGAGTATTTTTGTGCATTTTTCATAAAAAAAGTTCAAGTTTTTTTCACTTCAGCAATAATCTGCCAAGTATCTTTAAAAAGAGAGAATTAAATCTGTGCTACAAAGATTTAAGACAGTTTAGCTGGAAATCAGTTTATTTTAATGCATTTTATATATTAACAGTTAGTTATGGTTAAAAAAAAAAAAAATGAACGAAAAATGCACAAATTTCATAGTGGAAACATTTGGTACTGCACCCAAACAAAATCTTACTGAAAGTTAATTTTTTGAGATATCAACCTCAACCTCAAACATGTATTGGAAAATATATATTTTATATAAAAAATGAAAATAGTATTTTTAATCTGCCAAGTGTCTTCTTTAAAAAGAAACCAAACTTAAATCTGTGCTCCAAAGATTTATGACAGTTTAAGTTAGAAATTTCATTTTCAGGACTGCGCTCAAAACAGGTAACAGGTAATAAATGAACTATAACTACAGCATAAATATAATTTAGAACAATAAAATCCCCTAAAATTACAAAATATTAAATAAAAAACATTATCAAACTAAAATATAGTGCATTCATTTCATTGAAATAAAAGAAAAATTAAGTAAAATTAAGTCCTTTCTGACCGCCACAGCATTAAATTTAAAACCATTAAGACCAAAGGAATATATATAAGAAGAACAGGTACAATTAAAGAATTGAGACATCACACTGTTTTTATTCATAATTCCATCAAAACAGATGGCAGCTTAGTAAAGTGTTTTCAATATTTTAAGAAGATGATGACTGATAATTCTTTTCTAGTGCAATCGACTGTGACACTTTTACGGTTGAGTCACATGGTTCTAGCTGTCTCTGCTACTTTCTGCTTTTACAAGCCTATCAAACACAAAGGCGTTACCGAACACCAGATGTGCTGGACATGACCCTCCCAGTGCTGCATGTGCACAGACATATGACAAAATGTATATCTCCGAATGAGATATCTGTATGTATATGTGAGCCTGCAGGTGTATCAGATCCATGTACTTATACTAAAATACCCATCTATAAAGGGAGCTGTATTCTATCACTGTCATTCTAGGGAGGGGTTGATGTAATATTATGATTTTCCCTTCCTCTCCGCTAAATGGCACAAACTCGGGCTAAAAATGTACGCTCATGCATGAAATCTCCCACAGACTGTTACGCTTAGATGGACATAAATTATTCTCAGTTGACCCCCTGCCCTTGTTCAAAAAGCTTGGGGAATTTCACTGGCAATAAGCTTAATACTTGATTTTTATAAGCAATAAAATCTGCTGTCATCATTTAGAGCAAGTGACAGAGAGATGGGTTATGTCAATTAAAAGCAATATAGAAACAAAAAGCCTCTTTTACAGCAACTAAAGTCGTTCTGCATTCTTAGCCGTAACAGCAAGGAGTTATCACATAGAGTTAACGATTTCAAACCTGATTTATTCCTTTCAAAGCCCAGCCTCCAATGCATTTCAGGCTGGGTTTAGTACAGAGGATCAATCTGTCGCAGGCCTTTGAAGCAGACACTGCTCTTAATGAGTTGCAGCGCAGCATATGGTGTAATGCATTTCAGTTTCCAAAGAGCGTCAGACAATATGCCACATGAAAGCTCGGAGTCCAAACTAAAAGCAGAGGGACGCGGAGCCGAGCAGGCACGTAGATTAAGACTGGGCACAATTACTAAACACAGAGAGACAGATTAGAAGTGATTTTCTGTGAGGCGGTGTTTACATTGGGAGTATTGAGATTCAGATTTGGAATTGTTTGCATGATACAGTATGACAAAGCCTGAGAAACATGTGCAACCTGTCGCAGAAGATTCATACATCACCGATTACAGAACGACGGTCAGATTTACAGCTTCACACGAGAAAACATTCATGAGACCTTGTAATTGTACTGTACCATCAACATGTTTACAATGCCTAAAATACCATGAGTTATGCAGAAAATTATATTTTTTAAACTGTAAATATATATATATATATATATATATATTATATATATATATATATATATATATAGAAACGTGTCAGTATCATGTTCTTTTTCGTGCTTGAACAAATAATAACACACAGAATTATGCAAAATGGACATTTTGTCAAGTATCCTCATAAGAGCAGTCTTAAATGAGTTAAATAACATCTTAAAAAACCTTAAAGAGTTGTGAGAAAATGAGATCCGCGTCATGTTCAGCAGCGGTAGCTCTTAAAGTGACAGCAGCCAAAATTGTAGCTTTAATAAGGAATAATCTATATTTCATTTTATAATTTATGCATTGGACACTGTAAAAGAGTTTGATAACTTTATTCATTTTCTGTGTATTTCCTACCTGTTAGAGGAAGGCCACAGGTAAATATGACATTTATTATAAGTGGTTTATGTGAAGATTGTTTTAAGTTCACTTATATTAAAAGTTGTTATTTTTAAAGCCTAATAAATGTTGAAATTGATAGCTTTTAGTTATACTGTAATGTTGAATGTCTATAATTAATGTTTTAAAAAAATCAGTTTCATAGAGACAGACACCCTTCATTCATAAAAAGATGCCATTAAACAAATATTTAAAATATACTGTCTTTAAGTTGTTTCAACATTAATTTGGAGAGTAACTGTGAAATTATTATAATATATATATATATATATATATATTTCCCCTGAGAAATAACAGTGGAAATGTTCTTTTTTGTTGATGTTGTTTGTTTTGTTTATGATTCATTGATTCATTGTTTATGGTACAATACTTTAAAGTAGGCCTATGTGGTCTATAAAAAATTTGTCTTTCAAAAACAAACCTGAAAAATATTCACTGGAATAAAAAAAGTGTGACAACTAACCCCGGTCTCTTAATGCTCTTTAAAATCACAGCCCAAAACAACCATCAGTGATTCATTTGAAATGAATGCATTTTTAGGTGCAGAAATAAATGATACATGTGCACTAATTCACATGCAACTATATCCTCTAAAAATAAATTGTGACATCGAGGTGATACTTTCCCTCTGTGCTGAGAGGAATCTCTTAATAATTAGCGTATGTACTGTATATCAACTTAATGTCTTATTGTAAATGATAAGGTAACTGACTTTACGAGATTTCTATATTTTTATTAGGTGCTCAAAGGACACATCTTCTAGTGAGTTGTGAATCCTGGGAAACTGCAGGTAATAAGCTTCTGTATCACAATGTGGCAGAGCTGCTGCAAAAGATGAGCATAAACACACAATTAACTTTCTGGCATTTAACAAACTGCATGAGAGAAAAGAGAGATTAATCTGATCCTGGAATCCCATTCCTCCCACATCGACTGACTTTAAAGCTAGTCAAATGGATTTTTTAAAGTGGATGTGGCTATTTTTTTAAAAAGAACTTCTCATTGCCTTGTTTATTGTGGGATGTTTGTTTTTCATTCCAGTGGATTATTTTAAATTATTTTACACATGTAAGAAATTTAGGGAAAAATAGTGCAGTTTTGAGCCAGATTCAAACCTCAGATGTTTTCTGAGGATAGATTCGCACTGGTGATTTGCCTGATTCATTTTATCTCCAGACCCCTTACGGCTGAATATTTGTCACGGTAGATTTCTGTAAAAAGCCCACGGTGAACTTAAAACACTACTGCTGCTCGCCGAGTCTCCCCGGCCCTGTTTATTGGGCATTCGCCTGCTCCTTTATGAAACAGTAGTGCCCTTTGTGGTACAGAAACTCATACTGGATTTGTCTGGCAAGACATGTCCAGCACACGCCCCATCAAGGGGAGTGCTGTGGAAAATCCATCTGGCATTTTCTGTGCTCATAACAACATTGAGCCAAGTGCAAATTATCTTAAAAAAAAAAGGGCTCAGTGCAAACTGTTTGACTTGGGTTGCATGTGCACGCTGAGGGCCCTTTCCCGCTCTCCTTATTACCAAAAGTTTCGATTTTTTTAATGTTTTTGAGTCTCTCGTGCTTACCCAGACTGCTAAGCCTGAATATTATATCTGTTTTTTATTTGAATATATTGTAAAATGTCATTTATTCCTGTGATCAAGTTTCAAGCTTAATTCATTTATAACAGCTGACCAATGTGCTTTACAACATCAGATAAAATATAAGAAAAGGCAAAGGAAGAGGAAAGATAAATTCACAGGTAAAAACAAAGGCAATTATATTAAAAATTAGGGTCACACTTTACACTCTAAAAAATCTTGAGTTATTTTTTCTACCCAAGTCCTTAGTCGAGCCTTTTGGGTCATTTTTGGGGGTTATTTTTCCAGCGTTTTTTTTTTTTTTTTTTTTTTTGTCCGATGTAACAACCCAGTTTGGGTAGTTTTTGTGTAACTCAGATCCTGGGTCCAACCCAGCGTTTGGTGGTTTTTGAGATCAGGGGTCAGAAACCCAGCGTTTGGGTAGTTTTTGTGTTACCCTGATCCTGGGTCAGACGTAACAACCCAGCGTTTGGGTGGTTTTTGTGTTACTCAGATCCTGGGTCAGACATAACAACCCAGCATTTGGGTAGTTTTTGTTTTACCTTGATCCTGGGTCAGACGTAACAACCCAGCGTTTGGGTATTTTTTTGTGTTACTCAGATCCTGGGTCAGACGTAACAACACAGTGTTTGGGTGGTTTTGTGTTACCCAGATCCTGGGTCAGACGTAACAACCCAGCGTTTGGGTAGTTTTTGTGTTACCCTGATCCTGGGTCCACCCAGCCTTTTACCCTGATCCTGGGTCAGACGTAACAACCCAGCGTTTGGGTAGTTTTTGTGTTACCCAGATCCTGGGTCAGACGTAACAACCCAGCGTTTGGGTGGTTTTTGTGTTACTCAGATCCTGGTCAGACTAACAACCCAGCATTTGGGTAGTTTACCTTGATCCTGGGTCAGACGTAACAACCCAGCGTTTGGGTATTTTGTTACCAGATCCTGGGTCAGACGTAAAAACACAGTGTTTGGGTGGTTTTTGTGTTACCCAGATCCTGGGTCCGGCGTTTGGGTAGTCCCAGATCCTGGGTCAGACGTAACAACCCAGCGTTGGGTAGTTTTTGTGTTAGACGTTAGTTTTGTGTTACCCTGATCCTAGGTCAGACGTAACAACCCAGCGTTTGGGTGGTTTTTGTGTTACCCAGATCCTGGGTCAGACGTAACAACCCAGCGTTTGGGTAGTTTTTGTGTTACCCTGATCCTGGGTCAGACGTAACAACCCAGCGTTTGGGTAGTTTTGAAATATTATTACATTATGATCATTTTCAGCATCATTACTCCAGTCTTCAGTGTCACATGATCCTTCAGAAATCATTCTAATATGATGATTTCTCAAGAAACATTTCTGATTATTATTAATGTTGAAAACAGTTATGCTGCTTCATATTTTTGTGAAAACTGATACTTTTTTTTCAGGATTCTTTGATGAATAGAAAGTTCAAAAGAACAGCATTATTTGAAATAGGAATCTTTTTTATAGTTGTGTTTTTATAGTTTTTATAATTAAATTGCTGAATTAGAACATTAGTATATGTGGAATGAGATGTATGAAAGGAAAAACTCTAATCAGTAAACCCGAATCTGCCGAATTTTGCCACGTCTGGAAAAATAGCCATCTTGAAAGCCTAACTTCACACTTTGGCCAGATTGTAAAATGGATAAATCGGCTGCCAACCCAACAGCCCCTCCCCGCTCTCCCTCCCCCTCAATATCACTCAGACCGGCTGAAATAGGTTAGGCATGGAAGTCATTTCCCCCTCTAGGTGCTCCAGCCCTGCTGTCCAGACTCAACAAGGTCCTGAAATATCATTAACATCTGATTTTCGCCAGCGCCGTACAAGCGGCTCTTTGTTCCCTCGCAGCAGACGGGGGGAGCGGCTCTACATTACCATATCACCAATGTAATTACACCTATTAGAGTGGAGGAATATAGAATTTATTCCTTCTTTCCCTCCATCTCCACAGAAAAACGGCGTGTGAATATGCCTATTGTGTGCTTTTCAATTTCAGAAAGTGGTGCGGTATAATGCTATATAAACATTACCTCACCTTAACTCATAGCAGAGACCATTTGAGGCAAAATAGACTAGTTAACTTAATGACCTGCACAATCAAGCCTTTGTGCCTCTGCCATCATGGGTCGAAAATGTTCCCATCTTTCTGTGGTCAGAAGTCGCCGTGATGAAACGGGAGGAGGCGGGCATGACTGGTGAATAGTCACGGCTCGTGCCAAGAGTCCAGTTAAGTGTCACCCGTGATTATTTTCACTTATTGCCGCTGTCACTTTGTGCCCGTCGTACCATTATGCTCCGGGGTACATGCAAACAGCAGCCACATTTATGTTTCCTTTGACTTAATGCGTCACAAAAACTAATAAACCTGTTGTGTATTTCGCCGCTGTCACTGCGTGTGTGCTTTGGGAATGATTCATGGCGGACGAGAGCCGATGCCAGCCTTATAAAAACCTACATCCTGTTTAAACATTCCTTCAGAATGTTGTGCAACAACAATACATCTTTCTTTTCCCCGTAAACAAGAGGCATTTCTCTAAACGAGTTAAAGTAGTGTGGATTTGACATTACATAATTAAAATGACATCTGCAGAAAAGTGGTTTAGAAACATTCTTGTGGTCGCCTTATTTTAGTTCGACATACCCGAGTCCTGGAAAAAGAAATGAGCAGGTACCCTGTTAAACTCTCTGCTTAAACGTGAAGAAGATATATCTATTTTTATATGCAATTTAATGTTCTGTGTTTATGATCAACCAGCTTTCGTTTGTCTGGCAGAGAGAGAGTGTGATCAATGAATAATTGTAATTAATGCAAACAGAAGCTGTGTGGTTTAATTCCTCCTAATATTTCACAGGAATTTCCTGACCGGCTTCTGAAATATCTGCATGCTGTAATAATGCAGGCCAGACAGAGCTGTTGTTGTAGTTTGCGAGCAGACAGGAGACACACCCGAAACTGTTAAACACTGCAATGAGCTTACAGATCTCATAAAATATTGTAATTTATGTCCTATAGGGGGAGCAAATCAAGTTTGAACCTCTAAACTGAATCAGAACTGATCAACTGCTCCACCACAAGAAATGCAAAAATCACTTTACACATTATATTGTTTTATTTTTATTTTTAATTCATTAAATATGTGTGTTACAAAACACATTTTTTAAAATAATTTTTGGAAAGAAGTGTTCACCACGGCTGCATTTATTTGATCAAAAATATAGAAAATTTGAGAATTACAGCTTTTAAAGCAATAACAAAATTTTGGAGAAGGCAAGAATCCCCAGTTTTAAATGATTGGGTAGATTTAGTTTCTAAAGTACACTCTATGGATAACATGAAATTAAGAGCAAAAGTATACATTTTGATAAGAGTTTGATATAAATATGTGAAGGTTTTTGTATATTTTTTTGTATTTTTTCCCACTATTTTTCAAATGTAAAAGTGTTTAATTATGTATTTATTGGTTATTGTTCTATTATTATTTATTTATTTATTTGATTTTCTTTATGTGTGGGTATTACCATAGAAGGGGGAAAAAAAGTGAAAGGAAGAGATAGAAGAAGGAAAAATAAGAAATAACTATCGGTAAAAAATATTATGTCTTTAAAGGAAATGTTCATTTGTATAATTGTATTAAATGCGTTTGAATTGAAAGACAGAATAAAATATAAAAAATACAATAAAAGCAGCAAAACTGTGAAATATTATTACAATTAAAAATGGGTTTTCTATGTGAATATATTGTAAACTGTAATTTATTTCTGTGATCAAAGCTGAATTTTCAGCATCATTACTCCAGTCTTGTGTCACATGATCCTTCAGAAACATTTATGATTATTATCACTGTTATATATATATATATATATATATATATATATATATATATATATAGATATGTATGTATGTATTTTTTTCAAATACATATAATTTGAACACCTAATTTGAACACTTCTTTGCTGAATAAAAGCATTCATTTATTTTTTTAAAAATCCCCAAACTTATATACACACACATACACATTTTATTAATAATGTATAACATAAAATATGAAAAAAATTAAATATAATTACATTTAACTTATTTTAAATTATATAAAATATAATTCACAATTAGAAGACTGCACTCTAAAAAATATTGTGTTGGCTCAACAACAAAATAATGCAACAGTTTACATATTTTTTTTTATTTATTTATTTTTTTTTTTGAGTTATGACAACTTTGACTGAATTTAGGTTCCACCAACTAACTACACTGAGTTAGAGGAACTTAATAATTTGTAGCATAAACACACATTTTTAAGTTGATTACTCAAAAAAAATAAAAATAAAAAATAAGTCGCTCCAACTACTATAATTGTAGACCTGGAACCAATTTGATCTATTTCAATTCAAATCAACAGCTTTCATAGAACATTCTAATATAACTTATTTAACATGTATATTTAATGAATAAGATATTACTCATCACTGGCATTAGCACAGTCATAGAGTCAATAGTGTTTACCTTCATGTATTTACTCTTCAGTACAATGATAACCACAAAAACTTCAACATTACATAAACTCTTTAAATGTCAAACATAACAGCATTAAACACTAACAGGTCTTTCCCTTCACTAAAAACAAATAAATAAAACTTAATTTTGACATTTATTCTCCTATGCAAAGCATGCTGAGAACTAGAAATCCACTGCCTTATTTCCAAAAGTTATCAAGACAATTTCATTACGTTACTACAACTTAAAAAAGGCAATTAACGCAGAAATTTGAGTTTAAATTACAGACGATATTAAGTTGATGTAATGACCAACATTATTATTTCAACAGAACTTTACAAATAATGTTTGCAATTTAAAAAGGTTTAATTAAAACAATAAATTAGAATTTTTAACTTGCAATCATGCATTTATTTAAGTTGTGCTAACAGGTCCCCTAGATTAAAGTCGTGCATGACTTTAAAGTTGTGCATTTTTAGTGTGTTGCATCACAGCAGGAGTAAAATACATATTATAACAATAATACTCTCATTTATAGGTTTTTTGAATCCAGGCGTAACACAAATAAGATGTGGATCCCCCATAAGGACAGCTAGTGTTGCAGGCGTCGTGTGAGTCGCTGCACTAATGGTTTTTGACAGCCCAGGCAACGAGCTCTAAACTGTGGCCTCATTCAATAATGGTAATACAAACTACAGTATATCATAAAAACGAGCTCTATCCCAGGCGGAATAAAACAGTCATAAATGCAGTCTGCCGTGTCAGGGCACAATTTAGGGGACTGAATGCAAACTTACCTCTCAGAGTCATTAGGATGAAGTTGGCTGGCTTGGTTCGTGTAAGTGGGTGTACGGAGAGGATGGGTCAGGAGAGATCCTGAAGGGCAACGGCGGTCGGGGCAGAGGTGAGACCGGGCCAAAGAAACAGGACTGAAAAGAGCATTGCAGGTTTATGCTACATTCAAGAGTTAGGGGTCAGTAAGACCTGTGAGATCGTCGAGTGCTAACTCAAACCTCTGAGCGATCGATACACTTCTCAATTACCCATGAACTTTGAGATGTATGTAACTTGTAAAGGATTAAGTGATACAGCTATCCAACTAATTAATCTGGTGAACGAGCTGTGCCGCTGGTGGGTGAAGGATTTTAATGTAACCATTATCTACTGAGTTATGGAGCAACGGTTTTGGAAAATTGATCCTTTAAAAAACAACCAGCACGGTCTTATCTTTCCCTTCAGACAGCAGGAAAATCAATGTGACAGCTTGCTCTCAAAAAAAAAGAAGCCATTCAATGAAAGCTGGAAAGTTTTTTGTCTAGTCAATGGTCACAAAATGGTTTGGTTACCAACATTCTTCAAACTGTTCCACAAAAGAAAGAAAGAAAGTCATACAGGTTTGGAAAAAACATGAAGGAAAGAACATTGGGTGAGACCTTTAATTCACACACACACACACACACACACACACACACACACGCACATGCACAAACACACTCACATACACACAAAAACACTCTCTCACACACACACTCAAATACACACAAACACACACACACACACACACACACACTCTGACGCACACACGTGCACAAACACACTCTCATGGACACACACTCATGCACACACACACATGCACAAACACACTCTCATGGACACACACACAAGTGCACACACACACTCTCACACACACAAAGTCACAGAAACAAAAACTCGCACATACACAAACACACATGCACAAACACACTCACATACACTCACAGACACACAAACTCGTGCACAAAACACACACACACACACACACACACAAACTTACATATATACAAATATGTGTACAAACACACACACATACACACAAACTTGGGCACAAACACACTCTCACACTCATGCACACACAAACACACACATGCACACACACTCACAGACACACACTTACACACATACACAAACACGTGCACAAACACAAACACACATACACAAACACACAGACACACAAACTTACACACATATACAAACACGTGTACAAACACACACAAACTCATGTACAGTATCTCACACACACACACACACACACACACATGCACACACACACTCACAACAAACTCATAAGCACACACAAACACACACTCATAAACACTGACACTCTGTCACACTCAAACAACACACACACACACACACACACACAAATCTCACTCTCTCTCACACACACACACACACACACACACACACACATTCTTACACACACACACACACACATTCTTACACCACTCCCCCCATTGATTTTTAAAATGATTATAAATGTAAAAGTCAACATCTTGATTTTTAAAATAATAAACTGTAACAAGCATTGCAAATATGTTTGATTGCCAAAGAACCACAGAAAAAAAAATGACTGCACAAAAAGTCGCTGTGGATAAAAGCATCTGCTAAATGCAAAAACATGCAAAATATTAAACAGCTGCAGAGCCACCATCTGATGAAGATGAAGAATATGCACAAATTAAAATGATATTGTGCATAATGAGTAAGAAAACACATCTCCAGTCTTTGAAAGAAACAATAAATTTGTGCATTTGAGCTTCTATTCTACGGTTCATTGGTGAAATAGTAATTGTCGTTTTTAGCAGGAACTATGAGAAACAACAATTACTCTCAAGTACGTTTTCATGTGGTTAAGTAGTAAATAAAGCAAAACGGGTGAAGTAAATTGCACATTTTTAATTCCTGCTTCAATTCCATCACACACTCCAGCATTTGCTATAATTACCCCTGACTATCTTCCTCTGTGAAAGATTTGCTTTTGGACGCACTCGAACATGAACTGCCAATTTATCAAAACGTTGTTTGACGTTTTTTTCCACTTAGAAGCCTGAAGTTCTGCTCACAATGATGACGATTCATCGCCCATCTCAGATTACCCAGCATCCCTTTCACCTGAAGAAATTGGGCCAGTTTCTTTCCTCCCTTTCATTAAACTGTCCCACCTCTGTCAATCAGTTCACATCATATGATACCTTTTATTCCTCCATTCCAGTTTTCAGCCGCTTGCTGCAGCTGTCTGCAAAGAAGAGCGAGAAAAAGAGTAACGGAGACAAGTGGAACAAAGTTGACAGAATGGGGGAAGGGGGCAGATTGGTATAATATATATATATATATATATACATATCTAGACACACAGTCTGCATACAAAACTATTCCCGTAGACTCGAGCCAGAGCACCAGGCTTCTTATAATGTGCAGGCGCTGAACCGCCAATGTTTCTGGAGAGCCCTGCTGTTCAGTTTTTTCCCTGTGAGCCCCTCTCACACATTTTTATAGATCACTATTAAATCGTCAAATTGTTGGGACTTGGAAAAGTTTCATTCTGCAGACTTAATGGGTCTAGCAGGTGTGCATTTAGACGGTACGTATTGCACATTAAGAGACCTTGGAGCGCCAGTACAGGTGATTCGGCTGCTGGTAACTGCTGCGTTTAAATGAATTGCAACAGAAAGTCATGTTATTGACGTACCAATATTATCGTTTGAGAAAAATAAGAGCCAGTTCACTCTAGAGTGGCTTCTTTTCCGTCACATCTTAAGTGTTATTCCAGACAGACTAAGTGAATATTAGAGAACACCTCTAACAAATATAGCAACACAGAAAGTGACAAATCAATCTTTTGGAGCAAAGAAACATGTGGGATATCGGCCCCGAAAATGACCTTATGCAAGACGAATGAGAAAGCAATGAAAACAAAATAATTTAAAAGTATTTCTTGTTATGCTTCACAGATTTGTTTAATAGGACAGCTGTTTATTCAAACAGAAGAGAATGACATTTTTACAGCTGAAACGTTCACGCAGATGAGATTACAGATTTTAAAGATTTTACTGCAACCAAAGTGCTGATAAATTATATATATATATATATATATATATATATATATATATATATATATATATATATAACAGGAAACATTTTATTACAAAGGCTGGGATATTCACACAGAATTAAAAAATTCTATCATTTATTCACCCTCATGTACAAAACATGATTTTCTTTCTTCTGTGAAACACAAATGATTGCTTTAATAAGATTATTGTGTGCTATTCAAGACTGGGGACAAACTAGAGAAGGCTTTATATTTATATTTCTCTCATTGCATGATGAAAGTGGGACATATTGATCATTTTTATTTAAAAAATACACATTCTATTTGAATTATTTTTGATATGAATGGATCATTGAAGAATACATTTTTTAAAAGTGTCAAAAAATATAATGGAGATATAATTAATTCTGAGTGTTAACAATGAGATTATGTGGTTTTTATAATCAATTAACACTGCTTTTGTCATTTATTACAAGACGGACAAAATTTGTCACCAAAAAAGTCATTCGGTTTAACCAAAATTTTGGTTTTACCAAATGATGATATTTTCAAACAATGCTAACAGGCTGATATCTAGCAAAAGGACAATCAAACATTTTATATTTAGTACAAGTGTTTAAAATATTACAACATTTTCCATGTTTTATAGCAGTTGTACCGAATGACCTGATGTTTTAGGACATGCGTATGATCAAGTGAAAACATGAATTTTTCAAACAGTTAAGAGAGAGTTAGTTACTTTGCTTCATGACCATGTGGTCCTTTGCAGGTGTCTGAATGATGTCACATGATATTGACCACATGACTTGATCCAAAATGGTCCCTTTATATTGGTTACTCCGAATGACATCAATGAAATTCATTTTTCCGGACATTCTTTCTCATAACAAAGCAATGACTTCTACACATAATTTTAATACCATTTTGCACTATGTTGATATATGATGTTATAAAATCATGCCAGAATAAAAAATATATACATTTTTACATTTTTTAAGCTATTTTAAGCACAAATAAAATGGCTGTATTGGCCTTTGGATGGTTAAACCGAATGACCTTTTGACGCTTTAAAATCATTAAAATACCTTTATATGTAGCAAAATATAATTAAAACCTTTTGGATTCAATAAAAGAGATCTAGTTGTACTACCTTACATACTTTGGATGTCATATCTTGTTTTTAATTATTATTAAGGCCTTTGGACAAAAATAACATGAACCGTCACATCATTGACCCGTACATTTTTTAAAAATATCAGTACTTCTGGAATTTCATGTTTTGATGTACTTATTATTTAATATACATTTTAGAAAATGACAATGAAAACATAATATCACATCAACTGCCCATATAATTCTGCACCAGTATTTGCAATGAGATAATAGAGATTTTGGCTCTTAGGGCACAAATAAATTCTGTTTTTGCTTTGCATATTGTGCTAGAAAGAGTATCAGCAAAGTACTATACATTTTATTTTGTTCAAAATAACTTATTCAATACAGTGTCCAAAAAGTGAAGTCCAGCCTGGGAAAACTGACAGTCAAATATTATTAAAAGATTCTGTAAGCATATTATGTAGTTGTGATTTGTGATGATAACGCAATGAAACATGTCAAACTGTGCAGACATATTTTTTGGCCATGTCATACAAAGAAATTATGAACACATGCAAAAACATGAGAGAACCACTGAAATATTAATAACTGATTATGTTGTAGTCGATGTATGTTTTTTCCTGTGAGCTTTTTGTTTTGCATAGTAAAATAAAACCTGTAGCTGTAGTTTGCCTTTTTTTACCAAATAATTTTGTGAAATAAATACCTTAACCAAGTTTAGTGTTTTATTCTTCCCTCATATTATTATAAAATATTTTCATCATATTTTGATGAACTTGTAGGGTCATTAAAAACAAATATCCCCTCCAGACATCACTTTTGGCAACAAAAGAGAGACTTTGGCACACAAAATGTGAAATTTTCAAAATGTGAAATTTTGAGATGTTTTTGCTTGCCATACTGTGCTAGAAAGAGTACTATACATTTTTACTTTGTTCAAAATAACTTCTGCAATACGCAGACTTGTGCTTCCACATAATTTCAAATTCAGTTCATGCCAACTATTCTATCAATTTTTACATGCACTATACTGCTAAAATCCAGACGTCTGTTGATAATGATAATCAAATATTAATTATCCTCAAACAACCATTTCACTCTCAGCATTCACTAAAACATATGCTTGTAAAGCAAATGATTTTATTCACTACAAAGAACATAAAAACTATTTTATAGCATTTTCAGAGAAGAGTTCAAAATCACCAGCATCGATACATATTTCACAACGCATCTTTTCTCAAAGGTCTGTATTTGCAGAGCAAGTAAAGCAGCATAACTTGCAACGCAGAAGAAAAATCTTTAAATAAACAATGACCCTGAGCTCGAGTCCAATGCGTTGCCTAATTAACCAACAAGATATAAATGATACCATTTGGAGATGCTCTATTACGAGGAAAACAGGGGAAAGAAAAACTACAGCTGTTTACGCAGAAGATATCCCAATTGTGCGTGTGATATTTGCGAGATTCAATTAAGCTAATGTGAGTTTGAGGTACAAAACTAAAAGGATAATTAATCCATGAGCAGCCAACCAACCAAAAAGTGATAAACACTCATCCAGTCATCAGCATCACGCTGTGTTTGCTGTGAGCTGCTCGTGACGTTGATGGTATCTCTTATTGAGCTCTTGGAGTAATTGTTGTGATATTCCGGCATCAAAGATATGAGGTAAAACAAGAGGCAAAAGCACATCTAGAATATCCAGAGAGCCAATTAACAGATATCTGGATGCACTTAGACTCCACAGCGAGCGTCTTCACACCCCTTCAGTGAGCCGAGCAAATGTGCCTGCCATCGATATTCTTCAGCCGCTAATTAATCAGAACAAGACCGTTTGGGACACGAGAAGAAAAATGGTGTTAACACAAAAGGAAACCTATAACGCTATAGGCGCCGCTGCAATAGAACAGTTCCACAATGAAGAAGTATTGCATTTTTTTGGTGGTTAGTTTAATTAGCATTAATGCAGAGCATACTGACAGAATGTGTTTTATATCCTAAAAATGGTTTAGCAACATCTCACTGATGAAGAGAGACTCCGGTTACAAATTTTGGCTAAATACTGGGAATGTTGGAAAATTCATCACGTCTACAGACGGTGAATAAATCATGGACAACAATATAGTGTGGAATGGCAGGGACAGACATTTCTGGGGCGACCTTTTTCCCATAATAGCGTTTTTTTCTGGAGATACACTTCAGGACTATTATAAATAGTCTTCTGGAAAATGCATCTGTGTATTACATTTGAGACTGCTAATTCAGAGACAAAACAACAAACCCAGCCAAGAGACATCATCGCTGAGAGGGACTGATCTAGCAGAAAACTGTTATGAATAATAAAATTAGCAAATTTATGAGCTGAACCAGAGTGCAGATGTTGTGTGTAGATAATATTATTTTAGTGTGCAAAAATATATTTTATTAAACGTTATTAAACTTAATTTTATTAAAGGGGACATATCATGAAAATCTGACTTTTTCCCATGTTTAAGTGCTATAATCGGGTCCCCGGTGCATCTATTAACCCAGAAAACATGAAAAAGGACATCTCAGTAACTTGTTTTGGCAAAACTTTCTCTGCAAGAATGTGAAAAAATGAGCTGCTCAGATAGTGACGTTGGAAGGGGATCTTATTATAATATTACCACCCCTTAATCTGCACGTTTCCATTTTGTTTTCACAAGCAACAGCGATGTGCCAGTTCTAACGCCATGGCAAAAGTTGTTGTCTGTCATTTTGACTGCTTGAGATTCTCCAGCTTTGTTGTTGTTGAGCTGTTAAAGCTCCACCCCCTCTTCTGGAAAGGGGGCCGGGAGCAGTAGCTCATTTGCATTTAAAGGGACACACACAAACAGCGTGTTTTTGCTCACACCCAAATATTTGACAAGCTATAATAAATGATCTGTGGGGTATTTTGAGCTGAAACTTCACAGACACATTCTGTGTCTTATATTACATCTTGTGAAAAGGGGCATAATAGCTCCCCTTTAAAATGATTATTAAGCTAATGTTCCCTTTGATTTTAGTCTTATTTTGGTCTCCACAATACAGGCAAAATCTGACCTACACACGCTTTTTTTGATGGAGATCAAGATTAAAAGTGTATCTCCTTTTATTCTTCTAAATGCTCTACACAAATTCCACCTTCTGTCCATATATATGTCCCTTGCAATCCTATCATCCACTCTGTCTCCAAGTAAAACCTTTAACTCTGATTCCAGTGTGGCCGCCTTTGTGATTTACGCCAGTAATAACAGAAAATAGGTATCAGTGAGTGTTCCCCCCCGTTTGCCAAAACAAATACTTGTCATTCCCAAAAACCTGCTATTAAATCTATGAAACCAAGCTGACATCCACATATCAAAAAGTTATTTGTACGCTGTAGGAGCAAATGACTTTCTCCAGGTTTTATCGTATTGTGCGGGGTGCGTTAGTGATTGTAGCTTTTCACCTCTTTGACAGATCAATAAGAGTCTCTCCGTTTGGATTTGTGGTTGTAATGTTCCATATAGTGAGCAGAAGCATGACAGGAGTTCGTCAGCACATTCACACCGGCCAAAAACAATCAACAAACTCCTGCTAGAGTGAATCACAAAAGCCTCGTGGGAGAATCTGGCCAATATTATATCATGGGGATGGTGAAAAGTTACATAAAAAGGAAATTTATGATTTTTTTGTGCAATAAACCTATTTAGTCCTATTTAGGACCTATAATGCCCCTTTTCACAAGATGTAATATAAGTCTCTGGTGTCTCCAGAACGTGTCTGCGAAGTTTCAGCTCAAAATACCCCACAGATCATTTATTATAGCTTGTCAAATATTTGGGTGTGAGCAAAAACACGCCGTTTTCGTGTGTGTCCCTTTAAATGCAAATGAGCTGCTGCTCCCGGCCCCCTTTACAGAAGAGGGCGGAGCTTTAACAGCTCAACAACAACAAAGCTGGAGAATCTCACAGAGCCAAAATGACGACGGTGTTCAGCCTTACATTGTTCAAACCAGAGTCGACACTGATGGAGAGAATCAGGAAGAAGTTACAACTTTTAGACGTTTCTGAATGGTTAGTGGATAAATTGATGTAGTTGCTGTGGAGTTGATTCAACTCATCGACTAGCATGTGCTGTCATATTAATCTTTTGTGCAAATCCAGCATTGAATTGACCCTTGTTTGTGGTGTAAAATGAACAACACTCTACTAAAACAACTCTTCCTCTTCTCTAAAGCAGCCCAACATGGCCTCAACCCTTTGTTGTGTGTTCTCGGGGGCGGGGTTTATGTAAATTTTAGGGTTTGTGATGTCACTAACCCAGGAAGAAGCTTGTTGTAGTCCCTAGCAGCCGTTTGTTGTAGTCCTTAAAAAGCGATTTCTGTAAAAGAAAATATCTCCTTTGCACTGAACTTTGAGCGTCGTAACTTTGCAGGTGTTGTTTACATTGCAGCAACATTACACACTAACTAAAGTTAAAAAAGTGAAATCATAATCATCCACCCCTTTAATCATTTAAATCCTTTATATTTTTCCACAGATACTCACTGCACAGCTTCTATAATTGGTTAAATTGATGATGTAACATTGTTGCAAACCTCCCCAGTTTCCCGTTTTGCATCTATCCATGTAGTTTCCTAGACACCAAACTTATTACTCTTTTATAACACTGAACTACAAGCCAGTTAACATTACTGGAACATATTCTATGAGCAAAAGACCCCTGTGAGCTGACTGACAGCTTGCCTCATGTCGATTGTCATTCAGAAACAACTTCAACAAATTGAGTGCAGCACCCATCTTTAAGTTAGGCCTCATCAGACGCAAAGAGGGGGTAAATTTTTGCATGTGAAGAGTTTTAGACAGGGTTAAAATTGTGCTGCCACTCCACCCCATGCAGGTCCATCACCCTGGTCCAAAGCGTGTGGTAGGCCGCCCCATGTCACATCCGTGGCCTGGCATTTCTCAGACAAATGCTAACATGTCAGTGGGTGGCGGGCGGAAGGGCAGCGATGGCAGCGTGATGGCTGACATCGGTTCCAAGAGTACCGTGGAGCCGCAGTGCGACGTGGACAAATTAACAATATGCAAACAAGGACCTGCCAGTGTTGTGTTTACTCACAGAGCACAGACATTGTCATGGGGAATTTATTCACGGCCTCACCGCAGAAACACGACTGTAAAGCAGCACTCAGCAATTAAGTTTTTATCACCCCACCGCCAGCGGTCCCCCGGCCCCCCTCCCAGCATGCACAGCATGTGTGGGCCGATGATTTCGATCTTATTCTGCTCCGCTTCTGTCGGTGCACGGATCAGTAAATACCACAAAGACAAAGCAGATGGATAAAAAAGTGATTCATCATTTTGTTATATTGGACTGTCAGTCCGTCACGCATAGGTGATGATCTGATTAGGCTGATGATGTCATGTAAACGTCAACGTGAATCGAAACATCAAATTCAGACGCTGTTTCGTCATTCACTTTCATCTATATGAGATGAGAAAAACATTCTTTGAACTGATGGGAAAAGTGTATAAGCAGATGTTTGGATTACACTTCATTTCGATGGTCCTCTTTAGACACTCTACTTTGCAACTACATGTCAGCTAACTCTCTTAGTACACTGTTAGTTTAGGGTTAGTAGAATAAATTGACATGAACTTGGAAAGTTACTTATAGTAAGTAGAATGTCTGTTGGGAGCATCAAAATAAAGTGTTAGCAGATATTAAACAGACAGTCTACTGATACTCTAATGAGAGTATGTTGACATGTAGTTACAGAGTTATTAATAGAATGTCTAAAGTGAAATAAAGCCATCGAAATGAAGTGTTACTGATGTTTGTTGTATTTCTAACATGCTTTATATTCTGCTACGGAAAACCAGTAAAGGCCAATTAACACAGCGCCGACAGCAACAACAGACACTTCGTCGGATTTTGTTGGGATAAGTGTTACTGTCGCGGTCTGTCGGCTCTCGTTTTCGTGATTGAACATGATAAATTGGCGCTTGTCGGGTCGTCAAATGTCTGAGAAGTGACTATAATCTGGTGAATGTCAGCGTTGGTTGGCGTCTGTTGGTGCAGTGTTAATTGGCTAAAAAGTGTTCAGTTTTACAATTTTTTTTTCTTTTTTACATTTAGTCAATATATCATCATGTCATATTCGTACATTGTAGTCCATTTTACGAAACTGGAATATAATTTTAGTCGACAAATATAACCAGTGTTGGGGGTAACGCATTACAAGTAACGAGTGTGTCCTGTTCTTCTTTAATCCAGAATGGCAGCACAGCTAAAAGGTTTGTTTGAGCTCTGCCCTCTGTACAGGCATGAATTTGCATTTCCTTTAGCCTGAGGATTATTCATTTAATAATCCTATCATACACCTGATGCAATGCGGCACCAGGCGTGACGCAAGTGTTTTTTTGCTAGTTTCAGCCTGATGCAGTTATCATTTTCATGTCCAGCGCCACGTTGTTTAAATGCATTTGTGCCCATCTGTTCGCCCATGGGCGTGCTGGTCTGAAAACGAGGTGTGTTCAGGAGCATTGTTGGTGTGTTGCTATTTTGAGGCAACTGAAATCAGCTGCACTATTGACCATCAAAAACCTGGTCTAAAGTCAATGGTGCAATATTTTTTTATGTTATTTAAAGGGCGCGTTAGTAATATGCACCTATAGGCGGCTGCACAACGCGCTTGTTACACACACAGTGACGTAACTGGTTTTTAAAGGAATGGGAGATGAGACTCTGATTGCTTTATTGCACGTTATGCCCAAAAACACACCCATTACTTATTAAGAGAATAGGGACAAACCTTTTGGACCATTTTTCCTGTCGTTAAACTAAAAGTGGATTCAGACACGCCCTAAGTACACTTGCGCTGTGCGCTTTAGACCATGCACTTAGATCATTAAAATAGGGTCCTTGGTGTGAAAGGGCCTTTACATTTGCCAAAAATACAAATTTACAAACAAACAAGCCCAGCCCAGATGAGAAAATGTAATGCAAAACAACGCATTTTCATAAAAAGTACTAACTCAATTAGTTACTAGGTAGTAATGCAATACTGTAATGCATTACTTTCAAAAGTAACTTTCTGAAAACAGCACTTCAGTTCAGGGGTACAGCACCCAGGATAACTTAAAGTATTTTAATTTAATGAATTATAATTATCTAAATTTGATTGCATAAAAATTTACATAAAATCAAGATGTTAACTGAAATCATATTTTCCCCTCTCAATAACTATTGTTTTTACAGAAGAACATGCAGTTCTTGAAACTTCTAGAAACACAAAATAAATTGTGGTTAATTAAATTATTATACCAATACTCTAATTTTTTGGTATATAATTTTTTTTATTGTAATTACAGCAGAATTAATGAAAAAAAATTACCCTAAATACATTCAAGTATTGTATTGTATTGGAAAACAGTAAAAAGTAATTTTAGGTTTGTAGGTTTGAGTAAAAAACAAAAGGTTAAGAAATTACTGCTTTAGTTGCAAAGAAAATGCAAAATCAAACTAAGTATTAATGTAAACATCAATCAGTATTTCATAAAAACAATATGCACCAACTGTCCATGTTCTGAAAACATTACTATGAGTAATAAATAAATACACACACAATTGTGTATGGTAGAGTTATTCATTGTTAATGTTCTGCATTGTTACGGAAAACAATTCATTATATTGTCTCACCACATTTTCATCAACAATATGTTTGAACTAAAACTGTCTCAGCTTTGTTATCACTGCCAAAAAAAAAAAACACACTTTGTTAACAGTTACTTACATCATTACTTTAGTAATCCGATCAACAAAAAGCGTTATTTTCACAAGCAATATTCTGCAAATGCTGGACTGCTATAGTTGCACAAAGTTATCAAACAAGTGTTGACAACAACAGGTACAGTAAGTACGGCTCCCTGTGGTGTCTATGGCAAAGTTAGAGGTTGAAATCAATACCCACCCACCGTCTCCCTCAGCCCAATCCATCACCGCCTCTGTAACACCCTAGGAACCCTGACAGAAAGATGACAAATGGACCCATCATGTCCTCTATGTCCACCATAGCTGGAGTCCATGAGTCCATGGTGCCGTCACTTAGGCACTGACATATATATATTATGACACCACTTTAGACAGAAGGTTGGTTGAACAAGTGTGTGTATAAGCAGAAGTGTGTGTGTGTCATGCCAGGGGTCTGGATGAACTCTCCAGGGACTCGTCAGCTCGGACTCGGTTAGTCCCGTCACCTGGGACGGGCCACAGCATTCATCACGTCCGCCCCCACTCCAGGTGTATGAACACGCAATGGCACATTAGACTCCACTGCGAACCCCAGAGCTCAGATTTACAAAACATTGCTTCAGATTATTTCTGATGAGTGCAACTAGATATGAATTCCTCATTTTAGTGCACAAAAAGACTGTAATCAGTAGTGCAGTGTTATTGAGATACTACTATAGTTTTTATTAATATTTTGAATTCAATCATGACAGCTCTCAGAATAGTTTTAGCATGTTATTGAATATGGCAATGTTAATGTATTTGGACTAGATCTGCTATGAAAATGCACAACTTTACAGCAGAAAAAATATGTTTACAGCCTGGTACAAATTGTGGTTTTGGTCTATTTCGCAAATTTTTCCCTTCATGACAAATGTGAGGGGGTGCATTTTTTTTATAACTCATCCGTTTAAATTATATTAAGCCTTAAAGTTCTGCATAATTAATGGCGTGGCGATTTGAGTGACAGGCAGATTGCCGCTGCTGTCACTATTAGTCTGTTAGCTCCATTATAATTAAAAAAACTGGGATCAGTAAGATTTTTTTTTTAAGAAATTAATACTTTTATTGAGCAAGGATGCTTTAAATTGATCAAAAGTGACTGTAAAGACATTTATAATGATAAAGATTTCCATTTCAAATAAATGCTGTTCTTCTGAACTTTCTATTCATCAAAGAATCCTGTGACACTGACTGAAGTAATGATGCTGAAAATTTATTTTAAATTGCAATCATATTTTACAATATTACTGTATAATTCATCAAATGCATGCAGTATTGATGAGCAGAAGAGACTTTGACTTTGCATTTGTTAAAGACAAAGCATCTCTAAAAAGGGTTAAATTGTTTAAACAGAGTAACAAGTAATAAAATTGCAAAATATGCATACAAATAAAAGAGTTTTGTCAGCTGAATAGACTTAATTGCTGAAATATTGTCCTCAAAATGTAATTTTATAGAGAGTGGCAACACATATTGTACGTAATCAACAAACCACATCTGCATCTCTACTGAGAGATAGTTAAACAATTACCTATTAGTTAAATTTACAGTTTAGAGACGCTGCTGCCCAACACTGTGTGCTGTGAAAGTGACGGGTCATGGTACGGCACAGAGGGCTTTATTGGCTTTCCCATCCTCTGACATTTGACAAACGTCCGTTTTACACTCCAGAGACGACAAGTCAGACTTCACACACGACTACACTGTGAACAAATGCTTTAATGACGGTTTGGCCATCCATACAGACACCTGCAGCATGTAACATGTAAACCCCTCCCGTACGTTTTCTGCAAAAAGATGTCGTTTTGCCAATGTGTCACACACACGGATGCTCTGTTTGCAGCTTTGCGCTGTCCTTTAAATGTCAGCGGTGAATGTGTGAGGTCCAAGCGACGAGGAGTGCTCATGCTCAAAGCCGTGTCAATGAACATGTCACAGTTGCACGGCCCTAAGGAGACGCGTCTGTTACACTTTTAAAGAGGATTTTTGGCCTGTGCTGCGGAGATACCAGAAACAGTCATGTATTGATGTCAACATGAAGAACTAGCAATAAACTAAAGTCACTAGTACACTTTTTAATGTTTAATGTAGAGCACATGGATTCTTGACTCAATTATAAGCCTTTAAGCTTGGACCGGACCAAAAGAACCAAGAGAACCAAGAGAACCGAACACACCCTGTAGAAACAATTTTTTATAGCACCACTATTTGGTAAAAAGGGCATGTAATTGAAAATCCGGCAATATATGTTCCAACATATACATATATAATTGACTCATACAGATTGCATTTCAGACTTTCTTGCGAATTTAAAATGTTTTTTTATCTCTCAATGGGTCTGACTATCTATTCAAGGGTTTTAAAAAGTCTACTTCCAGTTTTATACTTTTACAAATGGTCCCTAACCAAGCATTTCTTGGCAATATCTGGTTCCTAACTCCGAATGTATCCCCAGAGGAAAAGACATTCCTTGTGTATTGCTGTTCTAGCAGAAACTATGCCGCATAGCTAAAATATCATTTTAGAAGTCTCATTAAAATTTCATTAGTCCTGGTCTATTGACGTTTTGAAAACGCATTGTTTTCATAGACCTCATCTGAACCGGATTCATTCATGATGACAGGCCATCCTATTAAACACTAACTGACTTCTGTACGGAGCTGGACAGACCATATCTACATAAGTGTATTATGAAACACACACACACACACACACACACACACACACCCCCATTCACGCACATACACGCACACACACACACAGACACACTCACACTCATACAGACACACGCACGTGTGCGCACACACACACATATACACACACTCACACACACACACAGACACTCACGCACACGCAAACCCACCCACACACACACACACACACCACACACACACACACACACACACACACACACACACACACACACACACGTTCACACACACAGACACTCATGCACATAACCACACACACACACACACACTGTATACATGGGTGTTTATATACCAGAAGTGGATTTTAAAATGTGTTGTAAAACTTTTCTCATGTTGTAAAGACCATTTAAAAATATTAAAATATTTTTATTTTATCTGATAAAGTAAAACATTTCATAAAAATATAAATTTTTAAAACTATGAAAATCTAAAAGAATTAAATAATTTCAATATTTATTGCTTAAAAATAATTTAGCTGTTTTTTACACAAAATATGACTGTCAACTGTACCATTATTTACAATACATTGAAAATAATATGGCGTAGAATTTAGTTATTACAAATAACCAGAAAATAACATACTTAATTAAACATAAAATTATAGTAGAAATAAGAAGTAGAAGTAGAAATAAATAGTATACTTGTGAAATGTAATCCAATACTCTTTGTTTTATTTACAACTTTGAAAAATCAGTAACAGTTTGCAACAAAGTTTCATTAGTTAATGAACAAAACTTCGACAGCATTTATTTATCTTAGATCATGTTAATTTCAACATTTCCTAATACATTATTAAAATCTAGTTGTATTTGTTAACATTAGTTAATGCACTATGAACTAACATGGACAAACAATGAACTGCTGTATTTTTATTAACTAACATTAACAAAATACTGTAACAAATGTATTGCTCATTGTTAGTTCATGGAGTTAATACATTAACTAATGTTAACAAATGAACTTTATTGTAAAGTCTTACAGAAAAAATTTTTTTTAAACCAACAACCAACAAATTTGCTTACTTACGTATTTACTTTACTTACTAAAGAGACAACAGTGTCAGTGAAGAGCCTGTTTGAGATGAAATATGAGGCATGATGTGTGAAGAAAAAGAAAACCATGATAAATATCACAGAATATTTTACAGCGTCACTTCAATCAATCATTGTCAAATTATGCAAAAAGTGTGAATTGTGTTTATTTGGGGTGCAAACAAATTTAACAATGATATTAGCCTTGTGAAAGACAAATGAGTAGGCAGTGTTATTGCAAAAATTATAAAAATGTTATGATAAAAACACTTTTCTCTCTCACACACAACTTAAATGCATGGTTGCAAATTAAACCTTTTAAGCTGCAAACATTATTTTGCTGACATAATAATGTTGATCATTACATCAACTTAATATCATCTGTAATTTAAACTCAAATTTCTGCATTAATTGGCTTTACTGAAGGGAAAGACTTGTTAGTGTTTAATGCTGTTATGTTTGACATTTAAAAGAGTTTCTGTAATGTTGAAGTTTTTGTGTTTATCATTGATCTGAAGAGTAAATACATAAAGGTAAACACTATTGCAATGACTGTGCTAATGACAAGTAATATCTTACTTGTTCATTACATAAGTTATGTTAGCATGTGCTATTATAGCTGCTGATTTGAACTGAAATAGATCAGATTAATTGGTTTCAGAGCCACAACTCTGGCAGTTTTTTGAGTAATCAACTTAAAAATGTGTGTTTATGCTACAAATTATTAAGTTCCTCTATGTAGCTTGTTGGTTGAACATAATTTCACTCAAGGGTGTCATAACTCAAAAAAATATATATGCAAACTATAGCCAACACATTATTTTTTAGAGTGAGTGTACATACAAACTGTCATGATTATGTTGTGTTTAGTTGTTCCTGTGTTCTTGTTTTCGTTCTCTATCTCTTTGGTTACTGATTAGTTTCACCTGCATTTCATTTCACCCAAAAATTAAAATTATGTCATTAATTACTCACCCTCATGTCGTTCCACACCCGTAAGACCTTCGTTCATCTTCTGAACACAAATTAAGATATTTTTGATGAAATCCGAGAGGTATATGACACTTTCAAGGTCCAGAAAGGTACTAAAGACATTGTTAAAACAGTCATGTGACTGCAGTGGTTCAACCTCAATGTTATGAAGAGACGAGAATACTTTTTGTGCGCAAAAACGAAATAAAAATAACAACTTTATTCAACAATCTCTGTTATTATCCTTACGCAGATGACACAGGTGACGCACAGTGAAGGCTTCCGTGTTTACGTCAGAATGCCGGCTCAGTATTGGCCAATGCTGATCATGTGATCAGTACGACGCATGCGTGTGATGCTGACGCAGGAGCCAGCCAATAATGAGTCTGCGTTCTGACGTAGAACCTGGAAGCGCTGGACGTAAACAACATATGAGAATGACACAGAAGAGAAGAGATTGTTGAATAAAGT
This sequence comes from Culter alburnus, assembly GCA_028476615.1. Classification (NCBI taxonomy): domain Eukaryota; kingdom Metazoa; phylum Chordata; class Actinopteri; order Cypriniformes; family Xenocyprididae; genus Culter; species Culter alburnus. The sequence continues at coordinate 903,118 of JAOTNS010003792.1, forward strand.
CATTATTTTTCTTTTGTTTTTGTGCACAAAAAGTATTCTCATCTCTTCATTAAGTTTGAACCACTGCAGTCACATGACTGTTTTAACGATGTACCTTTCTGGACCTTGAAAGTGACCTTGAAAGTGTCATATACCTCTCGGATTTCATCAAAAATATCTTAATTTGTGTTCTGAAGATGAACGAAGGTCTTATGGGTGTGGAACGACATGAGGGTGAGTAATTAATGACTGAATTTTCATTTTTGGGTGAACTAACCCTTTAAGCCTTGTGTTTCTGTTACTCCTGGTCGGTTCTTGTTAATGTTTGGTGTCATTATTGTTCCTGAGTTTATTCTAGTGTTTGTCCTGAGTTTGTAAAGTTTAATAAAGACTGTTCTTGTTACCTCCTTCGTCTTCATCGTGCTCTGCTACTGCACAATACAACAAGAGGCATATTTAAAGGTGGTTGTTAAACCTTCCTGACCTATATTTGCACACACTGAATCATCACCAGCTAAACTGACAGCGTAATCCCTATTAGTGAATGTGCTTCCTCATAAACCCTGACCCACACGCTCTTCTCGCACGCTAGCTCTGCTCGTCGCTCTCAAAGTCCCGCTGACACTCATGCCTCAAAGCAAAACGAACGCAAAGCGAAAAGACATGCCCGACTGTCAGCTCGCAAGCTGTGGGTCGTATGTCTTTTATCACCCTGTCTTTTCAGAACCATCATAAGAATTTCTAATTATTTTCACTCTCCAACCTCATAAAACATGTCGTCCAACAGAGAGACCATATTTTCAGTCCCCGCATTAGCCAGAGATCTCAACGATCCTGTTTGTAATTATCAATTCATTTGGGAATATGGGATTTTCTTTAAAAATAAAGGATTGTTTTTCTCTCGGACGAAACCACATCACACAGTATCAGACATAGGCCTTTATTGTAGCTTCAAAACCAAGAGAATGGAAACTGAACAATAAGGCGCCACTGATGAAGTCTGCGAATCCCTGAGGAAGAGAGTTTGCCGTTTGAAGATAACGGGGTTTTTTTTCCTCTTGCACTCAAAGTTTTTGTCAGAGCATCTCAAATGACACATGAAGTCTGGGCAAATCATTTATGAAACACTTTTCACAGGAAAACATTACATGGTGTGGGCAGAGGAAAAAAACACATACACCCATAATGGAATTCAGAGGAAAAAACATCATACTAATACAATAAGCTGGCTCTCACTTCTGCCTGTATGGCACAGACGGTTTGGGACTTTCTCAACTGCGTCAGAACTGTTTTAGGAGGCCATTTATCACAGTTATGTCTGTGTTTCATGGTTTGGACAGTGTGATATCTATGCATGATTTCCAAGTACCCACCAAAGTAACAAAAGCAGCTGAGAGCATTGAATTAAGTTTATGGAAAGCGTTCTGATGATTTCCTAACACAGCGTTTCTCAAACTGGGGACCGGGGAACCTCTCGAGGGTTTGTTTCAAATTGCCATGGGGTTCGTGAACATTTTCAGAACAAAACTCCAAAGCAAAAAGCAAAACCATGGCAAGCGATATGATAGAGTACACCAGCAATATCATGTGAACAAGAGTGTGATATATTCACACAGAGTTGAATGATTCAAAGACTTGCTCATAAAGTCAATCACTCATTTCCCTTCCTGAATGAATCAGCGTTTTAAACAAACATTCGACTGAATGATTCAATGACTGAATGACTTCCTCAGAAAGCCAATTACTGTGTGAATGATTAAAAACTCATTTACAAAGACAGTCACTTGTTTCATTCCTGAATGAATCAGTGTTTTGAACAAATCATTCGACTGAATGATTCAATGAATCGATCATAAAGACAAATACATGATTTGTTTCCTGAACGAATCAGTATTTTAAACAAATCATTTTACTGAATGATTCAATATTTGACTGAATGATTCAATGACTGAATTACTTGTTCAAAAATACAATTACTGTGTAAATGATTAAAAACTCATTTACAAAGACAGTCACTTGTTTCATTCCTGAATGAATCAGTGTTTTGAACAAATCATATGACTGAATGATTCAATGAATCGATCATAAAGACAAATACATGATTTGTTTCCTGAACAAATCAGTGTTTTAAACAAATCATTTGACCAAATGATTCAATATTTGACTGAATGATTCAATGACTGAATTGTCCAAAAATACAATTACTGTGCAAATGATTATAAACTCATTTACAAAGACAGTCACTTGTTTCATTCCTGAATAAATTAGTGTTTTGAACAAATCATGAATCAGACTGAATGATTCAATGACTTGCTCATAATGACAACTACTTAAGTAGTCCTTCAATGAATCAATGTTTTTTTAAAGAATTGTTTGAGTGAATGATTCAAAAACTCATTCAGAAAGATTGAATCAGTTGAATGAATCAGTGTTTTAAACAAATCATTCGACTGAATGATTCAATGACTGAATGACTTGCTTAAAAAGACAATTACTGTGTGAATGATTAAAAACTCATTTACAAAGACAGTCACTTGTTTCATTCCTGAATAAATTAGTGTTTTAAACAAATCATTTGACTGAATGATTCAATGACATGCTCATAAAGACAAATACATGATTTTTTTCCTGAATGAATCAATGTTTTTAACAAATCATTTGAGTGAATGTTTCAAAAACTCACTTACAAAGATGGTTACTTGTTTCATTACTGAATGAATCAGTGTTTTAAACAAATCATTTTACTGAATGATTCAATATTTGACTGAACGATTCAATGACTGAATTGTTCAAAAATACAATTACTGTGCAAATTATTAAAAACTCATTTACAAAGACAGTCACTTGTTTCATTTCTGAATGAATCAGTGTTTTAAACAAATCATTCGACTGAATGATTCAATGACTGAATGACTTGCTTAAAAAGACAATTACTGTGTGAATGATTAAAAACTCATTTACAACTGAATGATTCAATGACTCACCCATAAAGATAGTCTTTTGTCGCCACCTACAGGCATATTAATGTAAAATTATTCTCAGCTCAACCATAACTCTAATTTGGAAACAGATCAGTTCTTTTATATCAATCCAAGATTATGTTAATCTTCGCTTGCAGCATTAATAATTAGCCATGTCTGTTCGTGTTAAGATGAACTCATTACTATAAACAGAGAGGGCACATCATAGCGGAGAGCTCTGGCGACCGCTGCGAGTGATTACAGAGCATGGCAATACAGATGACGCTCATTGTCATCCTAATCGCAATCAACACAAGGCGCTCTTTGATGATAATACAACTCAACGATGTGCTTCATTATTGCTCGGAGTAGGTCGGGTCATGGGCCGCTGCTCTTGCACATGCAAATGCCAGATGCTCTTGAGGAGAAAGTCCCTGTAAAAGCAGTTTTGAGACACATTTCACCAGCATGCTGTTCTCCTCTCTTCACCTCTGCTGTCTGATGGATCTGATCTGAACAGCGCAGTCCGTTAAATGCCGCTCCCGCCTCCCACTCCGTTGTAAACACAGCTAGTAGCCTGCAAGAAGCCAAAGCTGATGCAGATGAGCCGGCACAAATGAGTATTCTGGTAGAAGAGGTCTTTAATTTTGTTCTGTTTTTTTTTTTCTTTATGTTTGGCTGCCTTTTCCAGAGCATGAGGCAGATGGATGGAAGCAGAGTGCCCACTTGTATGATAAATAAAATTCACATCACTCGGCTCCAGTGAGCTGAAAAGAGGACACCATGTTGAGATGTTTGGACAAATGAAGGCATAGCCCTGCAAACAGGAACATAACATTTTCTCCTTTTGTCTTTCCCTTTCTTTTTTTATCCCTTTTATCCGACCGACAGGTCTACGCAGGGACCAACAAAGGGCCTTTGGCAGTGTTTGGAAAGCTACTTTAAAATTGTACCATGCCAAGCGACAAGCTACTCATACTTCAACAAAAGTCAAGCTACTCTTTTGAGAAAAGAAGGTAGCTACTGAAGCTATTTGAGGAGAAAAATCAGTAAGTTGCAAGGATGCATTAAATTGATCAAAGGTGCTATTTATAATGTAACAAAAACATCAATTTAAATAAACGCTGTTCTTTTGAATGTTCTATTCAGCAAAGAATTTAAACTTAAATTAATTATTAAAACCAAAACTTATAAAACGTTTCTGTTAATTGGGGGGGAAAAGCTGAAAAAATATATAAATATTAATTGAAAAACTTAAACTAAATGAAAATGGCAATAAGCCAAAAGGAGTTTAAGTTAATGCACTAAAATTATTAGCTTGAAATAAATAAAAACTAAAACTGAAATAAAAATGAATGACACACAAAAAGCAATATTAAAAAAAAAAAAATAATAATAATAATAATAATAAAACGACAAAAGCAGATAACAAAATTATTGTAAATTAAACTAAAATTAACATGAAAACTAGAAATATAACATAAAAGCTAATTCAAAATATAAACAAAACAAACAAAAAATTATAGGTCATTTATATATATATATATATATATATATATATTATATATATATATATATATAATTGTGAAATATATGTTTTTTAAAGCTTATTTTGTTATCAAGGTTGAGCCAAAAACCTAGGAATAGTTCGCCAAAGTTGTTTTTTGAAATAATCTCCGAGATTTAACGAATGATTCGATGGACAGAAGCGGTCCTAGCGGCAAAGCTGCTCGGAATGAGTTCTACCATGTAGTATGAATTTTGTGTGCGAAAAATTATTATATTAATACATGATCGTTTGCACACGTGAAAAACACAAAGGGGCCCCCTGGTGGCCAATTTCTTTTGAATTTCTCACGGGCCTCTCCTTGCTGATGTTGTAGATGGTGTGAGTACTACTATCCCTCAAAGTTTCAGGTTTCTATAACTTACGGTTTGGCCTGCCCAATCACTTTTAGTGGAGAATGCTGATCCTTGGAAAATTGAACAATTACAATAGGGTTTCAGCACTTGAACCCCTAAAAATAAAATAACACGTATTGTTTTACACCAAATACAACTAATAAGAAAAGAAATGCCATAATTTCTATAACTATAAAAAAAGTGCCCCTATTTTTCCCACCATAGGTTTTTTGCAATTTTCCTCTTTTATGTCGTCACAATACAACAATTTGGCAACAGAAACATTACAAAAATACATGTATGTCCAAACACACAAACACACACACACTCAACTTGCATCAATAATATCAAATAAAATACAAATAAAACAAAAAGTTCCCTACATTGTTTACAATTTCTTAGCTAATGCCTACATTTTCAGCTTTCATAATGTTCATATGGTTCCCAGAGCTTCCCGCTTAACCAAAGCAAAGTAAGCAAAGTAAAGATAGTCTTTCCAGACCGAAAGTGCCCTATTATGATATTTTAAAGGTTCCTCATTTTGTTTTTACGTCTCCTACAATAGGTTTACATGCGTACAAAGTCAAAAAACACTTAAATTTTCTCAAATTTGCAGCATCACCTCCACAGACTGGAATTACTGATGACTCGTTTCATGCAGTTCAGAATCACTTCTTTCTTTTGGGAGACAATAACTCCATTTATCTGCACTTTGATCTTTGAAATTTTGCAGACCTTTTACATTCAGAATCTGCATGAAAGGTAATGTCCAAAAAAGCATAACAGACTTTAAGAAAGGTAGCATTTCTACTTTAAGTTAGATACTCCCCAATACTGGCACTGATGTGAACAGATTTCTAATACTGTACACACACACGGCTGCACTGGTGCTGAAGAGTTCCACACAAGCACCATAAAGCTCTGAGTGCTGGTGTTATTCATTTGAAATACAGATCCACAACCAGCATGGCATTAACACGGCTTTTGGGACGCGAGTAAAACAGAAAACAGTCTAGTGTACACTCAGCCTGCCATTTATAAATAAATAAACAAACAGAGGCATGAATAAATAATACAAATAATAATAATAAATAAAAAGCCAGTGTGCATTCCCCGAAAGCAAAGTAAGATGCAGCAGAGGTGGTTTTAGATGGCATGTGTTGTGATAACAACTTAAAAAAAAGTTGTGTTGCACTCACTGTCAAGTAGTGCAGAGGAAAGTGTGTGTCATTATATGGGGATTTCGAGACGCTTCAGTACAGTGTGGCTAGGCACCCTTGAATATGAAATGCACTTCTCATCTGAAAGGCTGGCATGACTACTGTATCTTCCATCAGTATATCTCAGGAGGCTTCCCAGCTCATCCGCAGTTTGGATCCAGTACAGCCATCCTGAATGTGTTTTCTGTACACTGCTGGAAGTGCCAGGACAAATAAATCAAAGAAATAGACATGAAAAAACTTGTCATATTTTACTACAAAAAAGAAAGCGTAAAAGAGAAGGGATTTCTGCACAGGGATGAATCAATTTAACCTGTGAATCATTATTTGGAATCATTTGATTCGAATTCAGATTGCTACATATGAGAGAGGACAATTGAATAAAGTGTTTTTGTATGCAATTTGGAATCATTTGATTCAGATAAAATGTTTGAATTCGTAATGTTACATATATGAGAGGACAGTTTAAGAAATTGTTTTTTATGCAATGTGACAAAAAATCTAATGAACCTGTGAATCATTTTTTGAATCATTTGATTATGTTCAAATGAACCAATTCAGACAGTGTTTTTATGCAATATGACATTAAAAAAGATCAAATGAACCTGTGAATCTTTATTTGAATCATTTGATTTGAATTCACATTGCTACATATGAGAGAGGACAATTGAAGAAAGTGTTTTTGTATGCAACATGACAAAAGAATCAAATCAACTTGTGAATCATTTTTTGAATCATTTAATTATGTTCAAATGAACCAATTCACTAAAAGGAAACAGAATTCCAAATGCTACATATCAGAAAGTTAAGAAAGTGTTTTTTTATGCAATGTGACATTTAAAAGAATCAAATGAACCTGTGAATCATTTTTTGGAATCATTTGATTCAGATAAAATGTTTGAATTCGTAATGTTACATATATGAGAGGACAGTTTAAGAAAGTGTTTTTTTTTTATGCAATGTGGCAAAAAATCGAATGAACCTGTGAATCATTTTTGAATCATTTGATTGTTCAAATGAACCAATTCACTAAAAGGAAACAGAATTCCCAATGCTACATATCAGAGAGTTATGACAGTGTTTTTATGCAATATGACATTAAAAAAGATCAAATGAACCTGTGAATCTTTATTTGAATCATTTGATTCAGAAAAACTGTGATTTCACAATGTTACATATGTGAGAGGACAGTTTAAGAAAGTGTTTTTATGCAATTTGATTCAGTTAAACTGTTTGTATGAACCAATTCACTAAAAGGAAACAGAATTCACAATGCTATATATGAGAGAGGACAGTTTAAGAAACTGTTTTTATGCAATGTGACAAAAAAAATCTAATGAACCTGTGAATCAATTTTTGAATCATTTGATTCAGTTACACTGTTTGAATGAACCAATTCAATAAAAGGAAACAGAATTCCCAATGCTACATATGAGAGAGGACCGTTTAAGAAACTGTTTTTATACAATGTGACATTAAAAAATATCAAATGAACCTGTGAATCTTTATTTGAATCATTTGATCCAGATAAACTGTTTAAATTCCCAATGCTACATATGAGAGAGGACAGTTTAAGAAAGTGTTTTTTTATGCAATGTGATGAAAAAAATCTAATGAACCTGTGAAGCCTTTTTTTTATCATTTGATCCAGTTAAACTGTTCGAATAAACCAATTCACTAAAACAGAATTCCCAATGCTACATATGAGAGGTAAGAAAGTGTTTTTATGCAATGTGACATTAAAAAAGATCAAATGAACCTGTGAATCATTATTTGAATCACTTGATTCAGATAAACTGTTTGAATTCGCAATGCTACATAAGTGAGAGGACTGTTTAAGAAATAGTTTTTTATGCAATGTGACATTTTTTAAAAACTGAATGAACCTGTGAATCATTTTTTTAATCATTTGATTCAGTCAAACTGTTCGAATGAACCAATTCACTAAAAGGAAACAGAACTCCCAATGAATTCCCATCACAAGCTTTTATTGCCAAAGCCTGATGATGATAGACTGCACTTTTAAACCGATATTTCACCCCAAGGCGATTCCAGTAATGGCAAATCTCATACAAACCCAATGACATCCATTTTACAACATTATGCATTTATAAACATTGTTAAAATAGTTTACATTCCTCACATTACAAACTTCTCTTCAAGTGGTTGGTTTATAGTATCGCAAAGCCTAGTCATTTTCCAGCGTGTTTCTGAAGCTCCCGACGCCACATGAAAAGACATATGGTTACTCAAATGTCAAAAAAACTCAATTAGTCACTTTATTGCAAGGTCATTTATATGTAAAGCAGATAATTAAAACTACAGCCCCAGAACAACACTGCAACAAAACGGCAATTAATAATGGGAAACAATGGAGATCAGTCAGGATCCTCACGCGATTGACTTCATGTTCGGAGGCGATGCAGCTCTGCGTGAAACACATCAAAGGCTCTGAACATTAAACAAAGCTAAATTTACCGCATGCTTGGCCCTGCATTTACTAAACATGGCAATAACATTCAACAGTCAGATGTTGACTGCAAACATATTGCTCTGCTCTTTCATAGATGATGTAAATATGTTTGAATTTGAGTTCAGAAGATCTTCGAAATATCTTTGACGTTTCGAGGAGTCTAGTTTGTAAAACTAAAATAATAATTAAAAAAATTATATCAACATGGCAGGTTCTTGTGATCATATGGGTCTGATTATTATGATACTGTAAAGGGTTGGAAAAGCGGGTCTGGACCACAAGGAAAATATTCTCAAATTGTGACTTCAATTTGTGGTTTCATTATAGAAAACGGAGACACTTCCTCAACTGCACTAATGTGCTTTTCTGTAAGTGCACTAGAAAATCATTAGGATTCTTGTCTGCTGCTCGGTTTGTTTTTCAGCCTGTCAAAAAACAAACATCATACAAGTAGTTTTATTTCTGCATATGATATTCAATCTCATAATAATAGGCTGGACATCAATGATTTAGGGAAATTGGATTCTGGACTATCCATCAAAACTATGTTTGCATTCAAAGCTGAGAGTTTGACTTATGTGCAAAATTGGAATATCACAGAAAACATTTGTGAAATAAAGCAGCGTTTCCATCACGTCACTTTTGCCTCGATTACTGCTTATTAATAGTTAAGGTAGTTAAGTTCAGGTATTGGGTAGGATTATGGGGATGTAGAATAAGGTCATGCAGAATAAAGCATTAATATGTGCTTTAAGTACTAATAAACAGCCAATATGCAAGCTACTAAGCAACTAGTTATTAAAATTGAGAATTGTTTCCCATACTAAAGTGTTACCGAAGTTATGCACATCTTAGCATTTCCATCCACCATTTTTTTCTCAAAATGTGCATGAAAATATGTAGATGGAAACATTGCTAATGACAGCTGATCCAGTGTTATTGCCAAAGCTCATAGTTGTGAAATGCAGCATATCCTGACCTGATAGATTGATTGGAGCCGAGAAAGGACTGAGTTTACATGTTATATTATAGCATGACTTGTAATAATTAACAATAAAATGACATGCTCAATGTTGACTATGAATAAAATGTGCATATCAAGTCCTATTTTGAAATGGTAGCTTAAAAAAATACTCAGAATTGAAAGCAAAGTCAACTTGCGAATTGCCATTCTCAACCCGAAATGGGTAATCAGATGCATTTCTGAGTGAAATAGGATGTTAAAAAAAAAAAAATACTCATTGGGGAATTGATTGGATCGTGAAAATACTGGAAATTAGTTCTAAACATGAACTAATAGTGAATGGAGTCAAATTTAATTTCATGTTTGGTTTATAAAGTCAAGCTCCTCTTGAAAAAGCACTTCAAAGTACTAAAAAAGTAGCTAAATACTTAAAAATTACAGCGGCATTTAACAAAATATTTCACAATTAAAAGATCTAAATGCTGATGTAGAGACTAATCAGTTTGAGTCACATGAATAAATCAGATTTTTTCAACACAACAATGTAAGGCTGAACACAGTTACTGACAATCCTCGTTTTGGCTGAGTGAGATTCTCCAGCTTTGTTGTTGTTGAGCTGTTAAAGCTCCGCCCTCTTCTGGAAAGGGGCTGGGAGCAGCAGCTCGTTTGCATTTAAAGGGACACACACAAAAATGGCATGTTTTTGCTCACACCCAAATAGGGGGCAAATTTGACAAGCTATAATATATGCTCTGTGGGGGAATTTTTGAGCTGAAACTTATATTATATCTTGTGAAAAGGGGTCCCCTTTAAATATAAAATTCACCGGTCTTTACATAAATAAGTTGGATTTGACAACAAGCATGTAGAATTAAAACTAGAAAGATAATCAAGCACAGCTGTGCACGTGTCAATTAATTTGAAGCAGGCCTACCTTTCTACAACAAAACTGCTGGCTGGAATGAATGACGCTGAGAACCTGACGTCACTAATCTGTCAATCTTGAGTCTGTCCTTCCTGAACCTAATTCGTACAGCAATAAAAACTCTGCATATTTGTGCAGATGGCTGTTTTTTACAGGAGTCTACTGTGTAAGAACACAGCGCTGATTCAGAGCGTCAGGGGCAAGAGCTCCGCTAACACAGCCGTCCCGCACCTGCCTCCCAAACACTTTAACGGGCAATTATCCCACCAACAGGACCAATCAAACCACTGGCCAACTCACACAGAGTACAGATTGACAGAGAGAGAGAGAGAGGGGGAGAGGCTCTAAAACTTTACTCAAAAAGAAGCTAAATAATTGGTTTACTTTTTATTTGAGCGCCATATGATCCACTTTTCCCTCCATTTCAGGCCTAACTGTAGACCATTACATCTACAGGTACAAACAAAATTTGTGTAATTAAAAAAACTATTTAGTATAAACACACACACACACACACACACACACTGTGAAGTATACGGAAGAGGATTAGGGGCCAAGCAATAATAAAAAAATAAAACCATCTTGAGATTAAAGTTGTTAAATTTCGAGAAAAAACTTGTTAAATTTCGAGAAAAAAGTCAAGATAAAATGTTGAGAATAAAGTCATTAAATTACGAGAAAAAAGTCATTAAATTTCGAGAAAAAGTCGAAATAAAATGTTGAGAAATTCGTTAAATTACGAATTTGTTCTCATAATTTAACGACTTTTTTCTCGTAATTTAATGACATTTTTCTCATAATTTAACGAATTTGTTCTCATAATTTAACAACTTTTTTCTCGTAATTTAATGACTTTATTCTCAACATTTTATCTCGACTTTTTTCTCTAAATTTAATGACATTTTTCTCATAATTTAACAATTTGTTCTCGTAATTTACCAACTTTTTTCTCGTAATTTAATTTTTTCTCGTATTTATAGTTTATTCTCAACATTTTATCTCGACTTTTTTCTCAAAATTTAACAACTTTACTCTCGAGATGGTTTTATTCTTTTATTATTGCATGGCCCTAATCCTCTTCCGTAGAAGTACATACTACACACACACACACACACACAAAAAAAATGTTATTTCTACAATAAATAATAGTATTCATTTTGTAGAAATCACATTAATAAATAACTATGGGAATATCTAATAAACAGTGAGGCAGGCAAGGAATTACTACTAATTTCTCTTTAGAACTCTTTACGTTGATCTATAGATACATGGCACTGAATTTTACATAAACATGGCCTGAGGAGAATAGCTGAACTCATTTTTAATTGTTAATCACTTGTTAGCCACAAAACAAACGATGTCTTTCAAGAAGACCTATTAACCTATAACAAATCGCCATCTAAGATCAGCCACTTCCCATGAAAGAGAAGCTGATTCAAATGATTAAAGGTTCAAGGAGGATCTTTCTCCTGGAATTCATTAAGAGAAAGAGAGTCACTACAGGACAGATTTTTTCCATTTTCTTCAATGCAAATCAAAAACATATTCATTAGTATCACAAAACCGACATGCAAATCTCCACCACTTGAAACGCGATGACTAAATATGTACAAGAACATGAACAGAGGAGCCATCTGGTCCCACATTTGGAGGATTCTCTCTTTCCTTTTTTTAAAAAAATCTGGAAACCATTCTCCGCTGCCTTTCCTTTTACGCCTGGCTGCTTGAAGGCTGTGGAGAGTCAGATTAAGCCACTAGTTAAGGATGACATCCAACGATAAGCCAAGTTCTCAGTGCATTTACGTTCTCTCTAAGTTCAAACAGCACTGACACTAAATAACACGTCTTGCCATGCAAGAAATGCACTGAAATGAGGGTCTGTCTGGAGAAAAAAAGTCAATCAAAAAACAGAGAGAGGGAATGCATGCATAAGCAGCCCTTTATTTTACACAATTCATACTGTTTTTGTTTTTTTGTTTTTTTAACTATAGTGTACAGAAATCTGTAAGGACAGATAACATTTTTAGGTTGTGCAAGTGATCAGGAGCATTGTTTCATTTATTTTTATGGCTAACTATAAATCTAAACCCAACCATAACCTTCACTTTTGCTGCACAGGGTTCTTGAGTTCTTGAGTTCTTGAGTTTTGCGATTCATGTGTTCATTAACTGGATTTCTTGTTCGCTGGCTTATGTTAGAAAAGTTATATAACTGATTGTTAGCTAAAGAGAGCAAAGGGGGAAAAATAGGAGTAAAAACAATTAATGTCAGCGTTCAACTACATTAATCTCAAAGAATAAACAGAATGAGGATAATATATGACGTGTAACATTAACTGAATGAATATACTGACCAAAAGCGAGAACGAGGAGTGTTATATCTTGTCCACTATATTTATTTACAAAAAAAAACGACTTAATTACAAAAACACTGTCCTTCTGTATCAAAAAGTATATACTTTTTAGAGAAATATGGTTTCATATACACACATAAAAAATGGTTATTCAGCCGTGTATTTGGAGAGTTGACATGTAAGTTAACATAACTTTTTTATATAAGAATATATAAAAAAATAGTTTCCACAAAAACATTAAACTCCCCCTGCAGTCAATAATTTTATTCCTTAAAACTCATCTTTTATAATCAAAATGATATATTTTATAATATATTTTTATAATCTTTTATAATCAAAATGATATATAAAAAAAAAAAACCTGTGAAAATAATTTCTTCATGCCTTAAAAAGCTTAAATGTAACTCTACACCCTTGCTTCATTTAGTATACGTGGATTCATGAATATGCAAATTAGCCCCGCCTCTACTCAATCTCACCAGCTCGGATTACCTGATAACTGTAGTAAACGCTACACGATAGCAAGTAGAAATATTGGTTTAATTCAGCCATATATGTTTGAACCAGAAACTAATTCAGAGGAAGAGCGAATTATACAAGCAGGGTCATCTACAAGTCTATGCATCAAATCGCTCTACAACGCTCTACAACGCTCTACAACCTCAAACACATAATGATAATTGATACTATTAGCCTTTTGCTTGCATACGTTATCAAACAGCTTGCTAATGTTACTCAAACCATGTTCTCATTCTTCATCTCAGAGTCAGACAGCTGTCTTCTGAAAATCAGCATGCTTAGAAACGCTTTGAACATCATAGAAAGTCAAAAAAGCTCCGCCCACACTTTGACAGGATTGGTTACTTGTTTGTGACGGCAGGAAACAGGGGTGGATTCAAACGGAGTTTTTGGTTCACTGCAGTTTTAAGGAAAAAAATACTCAGCAGTGGTGTTGACTGATACATTTGTACATGGTTTATCTTAAAGTATATTAAAAACACCTCATATAAACAATGTTAACCTGATTTTCACCACAGGGTGTCTTTATAATTGATAAAAACAGAAAAAAGAGACATTTGAAGCATCGCTATATGGATTTCAGTCTTCATAAAGGATGCAAAAGCACCATAAAAGTAGTTCACAGGACGTCTGAAACAATACAATAGAACTTTAGAGCAAATTAAAGTTGTTGTTCAGACACTGATAATCTTCTTTCATCTTAACTGCTGCAACTCATTCATTGAATCAGTGAGTTGAATTCAACCTAGATCAGTCTGATTCCTGAACAATCTTTTTATAACATATCTTTTTTTTAATATATATATATATATATATATATATATATATATATATATTATATATATATATATATATATATAATACTATATATATATATATATATATATATATATATATTATGATTGGTGCTTTTTTTCAAAGCTTGAAACTTTTTAACTTTTGATAATAATAAGATAATAATCTAAATGTTCTTGAGCAGCAAATCATCATATTAGAATGATTTCTGAAGGATCATGTGGAAGACTGGAGTAATGATGCTGAAAATTCAGCTTTGATCACAGGAATAAATTATATTTTAAAATATATTCACATAGAACACAGCTATTTTAAATTGTAATAATATTTCACAATTTTGCTGTTTTTACTGTATTTTTGATCCAATAAATGCAGCCGTGGTGAGTTATTTCAAAAACATAAATCTTACATGCACTTAAATAAATTATTTTGAGACTTTAAGAAAAAGAGATAAGTGATTAGATTGGAGTGGAGTATAGCAAGATCCTGAAAGTATTTCATGGCAACTATCCACACCGGCTTAGCATTTTATGTGTGTGTGAGAGAGAGAGAGAGAGAGAGAGAGAGAGAGTATGGGTAAAGAGGAATCACACAGCCATGTGAACAGTAACAGAAGAAGATCATTTAAATCATATAACGGCGTCTCATCAGATGAGGAGTCTGTGCCCAAATTAGGTGTCGGCCAGCACACGAGAGGAAGAAGAATGCGTTACATCACAGACAGTGACAACGTGGGCACAGCTGGCGGAGTCTGGCTGCTGCGAGTCTCCAGAGAGAGATTTACCCTGCGTCTGGCACGAGCACATCAGAACTGGATGATCTGCCTTTCCCATAAACGTCTCCTCCCTCCGAGTGCCGGACAGCGGGGGTGTCAGTGATGGCACGTATCTCATCAGTCACGCTGAGCTCTGTCTGCCAAGATGGAGACGCAACCCTTTTTCTCTTCCTCCACCCTAACACCGCCTTAATCCAACCAGCTTCACTTTTAAAGAGTGCTTTATTACATGTTCAACTTTCTTTGCTGTTTGAGCATGAAAAGGCTCTGAAGTTCTTCTCTATATCAGTGTCACTGTTTCTGAACTCCTGAAACGCTTCCATTGTAGTCTTGAGTTTTCTTCCAGGAACGAACACGTCACTATATTCCTCATTTAAATAATTCATATGCAGAATAAAGGGGTGGGGCCTGGTTGAGTTAGTTAGTAGTGTGTTGAAACTGGCGGTTATGGTAAAGGGCGGGGCATTTCCTTCATAGAGACAGGAACTAAACAGAGCGTTACTGACAGACTGGGAAGAGAGGAGCTGCAACAATGGAGAATGCTAGGAAAATAATCAACATTCAAGCAGGAAAACCAGAATTAATTGCATTTGTCAGACACCAACGCGGCGCTGCATTGAGTCAAACTCACCTACTGTCTGTTCTCTGCCAGATCATAAGAAGCAAAAAAGAGAGCGAAAGAAACAGAGAAGGGAAAAGGATATGTTATACCCAGTATGTTAAATTCATCTCTTTCTTCATTCTCATTTTGGAGCAGCAGACGGCCAAAAATCGCACTCAGCTACTTCAGGCTGCCTTTTAACCCCGGCCAACAGGGCTGGACCCACAGGCATCAGAGGAATCAGACGGAGTGGAAAGCCGTCGCTCAGCCCCTAATTTGTTTACGTGCCGATTTTACTCATACGAGGGCTGAAAACGCAAGGCCAAACAGCTTTTATCTTGCTCACCCCAGCTGACTTTACCACAGACAGCCTGTAGTTTTCAACAGCCACAGTTAACACACACACACACACACACACACACACACACACACACACACACACACACACACACACACACACACACACACACACAGACGTACATCACAGACAGAGATAGACAAACCACTGGGCACTGTCTGCCAGAAAAGACATATTTAGGGAGCTTGAGAGATCTCAAAGACAGTATTATGTGACATAAAGAGACACCTGATGGGTATACAGTGGTCTTAAAGGGAACCCCTGATATTAAGACTTGTATGGCTTAATATAATGTAAATGATGTCTTTTATTGAAAACCCATGAAAGATTTACGTTATTTAAAAAATGCATGACATATTTGGACAATGGGGGGCACAATTTTGTTTAACTGCACAGTGCGATGTCGGTGACGTCAAATGGTTGCACTCTGTGAGCTACTAACACTACCCTGTTGTTATTTTTACCGCAACACAACTCAGAATATAATATACAATGCCACATTGTGCAGCTTATGGTTTTAATTTTCAGTCGAAGGGTAACAAAAGAAGCGATGCAAGTCTTCACTGTGTTACTAGAGGTACGAGGAGAAAAGAATGGGAAGTTGTGAATAATACAAACCCGATTCCAAAAAAGTTGGGACACTGTACAAATTGTGAATAAAAAAGGAATGCAATAATTCACAAAACTCATAAACTTATATTTTATTCACAATAGAATATAGATAACATATCAAATGTTGAAAGTGAGTCATTTTGAAATGTCATGCCAAATATTGGCTCATTTTGGATTTCATGAGAGCTACACATTCCAAAAAAGTTGGGACAGGTAGCAATAAAAGGCCGGAAAAGTTAAATGTACATATAAGGAACAGCTGAAGGACCAATTTGCAACTTATTAGGTCAATTGGCAACATGATTGGGTATAAAAAGAGCCTCTCAGAGTGGCAGTGTCTCTCAGAAGTCAAGATGGGCAGAGGATCACCAATTCCCCCAATGCTGCGGCGAAAAATAGTGGAGCAATATATCAGAAAGGAGTTTCTCAGAGAAAAATTGCAAAGAGTTATCATCATCTACAGTGCATAATATCATCCAAAGATTCAGAGAATCTGGAACAATCTCTGTGCGTAAGGGTCAAGGCTGGAAAACCATACTGGATGCCCGTGATCTTCGGGCCCTTAGACGGCACTGCATCACATACAGGAATGCTACTGTAATGGAAATCACAACATGGGCTCAGGAATACTTCCAGAAAACATTGTCGGTGAACACAATCCACCGTGCCATTCGCCGTTGCCGGCTAAAACTCTATAGGTCAAAACAGAAGCCATATCTAAACATGATCCAGAAGCGCATGCATTTTCTCTGGGCCAAGGCTCATTTAAAATGGACTGTGGCAAAGTGGAAAACTGTTCTGTGGTCAGACGAATCAAAATTTGAAGTTCTTTTTGGAAAACTGGGATGCCATGTGATCCGGACTAAAGAGGACAAGGACAACCCAAGTTGTTATCAGCGCTCAGTTCAGAAGCCTGCATCTTTGACGGTATGGGGTTGCATGAGTGCGTGTGGCATGGGCAGCTTACACATCTGGAAAGGCACCATCAATGCTGAAAGGTATATCCAAGTTCTAGAACAACATATGCTCCCATCCAGACGTCGTCTCTTTCAGGGAAGACCTTGCATTTTCCAACATGACAATGCCAGACCACATACTGCATCAATTACAACATCATGGCTGCGTAGAAGAAGGATCCAGGTACTGAAATGGCCAGCCTGCAGTCCAGATCTTTCACCTATAGAAAACATTTGGCGCATCATAAAGAGGAAGATGCGACAAAGAAGACCTAAGACAGTTGAGCAACTAGAAGCCTGTATTAGACAAGAATGGGACAACATTCCTATTCCTAAACTTGAGCAACTTGTCTCCTCAGTCCCCAGACGTTTGCAGACTGTTATAAAAAGAAGAGGGGATGCCACACAGTGGTAAACATGGCCTTGTCCCAACTTTTTTGAGATGTGTTGATGCCATGAAATTTAAAATCAACTAATTTTTCCCTTAAAATGATGATACATTTTCTCAGTTTAAACATTTGATATGTCATCTATGTTGTATTCTGAATAAAACATTGAAATTTGAAACTTCCACATCATTGCATTCTGTTTTTATTCACAATTTGTACAGTGTCCCAATTTTTTTGGAATCGGATTTGTACTTCCTAAAGACCCACGTCTTTGTTCTCTTCACTTTAGCCCTGGTGCCTTTGAGGCTTTTAGTAGACCACAGCTGAAAGAGCTTACAGTTGCCGATGGATGCTTTAACCAAATGCCGCGCCTGTCATGGAGCCTGACGAAGGTAAGCCTATAACAGATCTCGATTGACACAGACTGCCTCAAAGCTTGTGTGTGCTGTGATGCACGAGATATCTGTGATCACATAAAACATGTCAATCATACAACAGTAGTTGGAATAGCCACAGAGATATTGCACATCTTTGATGTTTTCATCCTCACTAATTTTGCACTCTGGCTCAAATTGAAAAGGCTGATCGGGCTTTAAAAGGAACCCCGCAGATATTAAAACTTGTATGTGTTACTAGATCACCGTTGCACCAAAACATTCACCGTTGCACCAAAACATACAGATGAAAAGCCTCAAAG
Organism: Culter alburnus; assembly: GCA_028476615.1. Taxonomy (NCBI): domain Eukaryota; kingdom Metazoa; phylum Chordata; class Actinopteri; order Cypriniformes; family Xenocyprididae; genus Culter; species Culter alburnus. The sequence goes on from JAOTNS010003792.1 coordinate 921,596, forward strand.
GCATCAGGGCTGAAGTGGAGAGAACAAAGACGCAGTAGTATTATTCATCCATATTCTTCACAACTTCCCATTCTTTTCTCCTCGTATCACTAGTAAAGCAGTGAAGACTTGCATCGCTTCTCGTTGCCCTTTGACTGGAAATTACAACCAAAAGCTGCACAATGTGGCATCATATACAATATTCTGAGTTGTGTTGCAGTAAAAATAACAACAGGGTAGCATTAGTAGCTCACTGAGTGCAACCATTTGACATCATTGACATAGCACTGTGCAGCTAAACAAAATTGCGTCCCCCATTGTCCAAATATGTCATGCATTTTTTAAATAATGTAAATCTTTCATGGGTTTTCTACTACATATTTCAGTAAGAGACATCATTTACATTATAATAAACCATACAAGTCTTAACACCAGGGGTTCCCTTTAAAATAATATTTGGACACTTCATGTAAAATGTATGAACATCATTGCATTAGATATCGAAATTATTTTTAATCAACTGTTTTCTTCAAGTTCATGCAGGTGTTCACAGGTGTAGTTCATCACATTAACTATGAACATGATCCATATTTGTTTTAATTTTGAACAATGTATATATTGCTTTATCATTTCAAACCTAGACTCTTTGAAAATGGACAAATCCATTAGGTTGTTTTAACCCAGAGGTTGGGTTAAATGTTTGACCAACGTGCTGGACACTTTTATTTAACTCAACAATTGTTTGAAAATGACTTTATAGCTGGCTTAAAATGAACCAAAAATGTATTGGAAATTAAAAATCAGACATAATTACTAGAGGCAACAATAATAATCAAAATATAAGCAATTTAATAAATGTTTATTGTTTAATTATTATTCATTAAACATATTTTGGGTTCATTTTAAGCAAGAAATACAGTAATTTTTAAGAAAAAGGCTTGTCTAACGTCCATCTATCACAACATGTTCTCAAACACACAAATCTCTCCTGTTAAAATGAAGTAGTACATTGTTGAAATGTTCCTAACGTCTACCTGTACATGCATCACATTAGCGTCCTTGACTTACTTTCATGGGAGAATAGCATTTGTTCTGCTTTAGCTGACAGTCTCTGAGGGACTATTTCCCACACGCCTTTTCATTTTATCACTATTAGCTCTTAGAGGGCATTCAATAGCTGGAAGCCGTTTTGAGTGTTGCCCATGGGCACTGTGATGCAAGGCCAGCCTTTTGGAAGTGTTTTTGTAAGGCTAAGACATTAGAAAAAGCACACTCACCCGCAACAGTCTCCATGGTTGCTTAGGGATGAAGGGAGGACGGATCAGACGACAGCATAAGTTACTATGTTTGTTATTTCTGTGTCATGAGTTAGAAAAGGCAAGCGTCATTACATCATGAATGATGCGATCGTGTGTTTGTGCTCATGATATGAGTTTCTCCCATTATACAGTGTCACGAGTTTAGACATAATATATTTATATAATGTAATTGCTACTTTATATCTCACAATTGAGATGTTATATTTACAGTTATACCTTATTTCTTATAAATACAAACTTATTTTATGAAATTGTGATTTGTTGTGGTTGTATGCAGGCTATTTCTCATTCCTTTTTTTTTTCTTCTTTAAACTCTGGGATGGAAACAGGTTCCATACTTGAAATTATATTTATGTCATTGCATTAGATACAAAATACTGGCAAATTCCAAATGCCATTTGTTTTTAGAGAAATATGCAGTGTACAAAATATTGAGCCAAAATATGAAATATTACTATAACCAGTCTTCAGTGTCACATGATGCTTCATAAATCATTCTAATATGTTGATTTGCTGCTCAAGAAACATTTATGATTATTATTATCATCAATAATGTTGGAGGATTAGAATAGAAAGCTCAAAAAAAGCATTTATTTAAAATATACATTTAAAAAAAAAAAAAAAAAAAATTGTAAACATCTTTACACACTTTTCAAGCTAAATATTTCACAAAAAGAAGATACACTGGGTTAAAAACAACCCAAATTGGGTTGAAAATGGACAAACCTAGCAGCTGGGATAAATGTTTTCTTAACCTGCTGGGTAGTTTTATTTAACTCAACTATTGTTTAAAAATTACTGTATTACTTGCTTAAAATGAACCCAAAGTATGTTGGGAATTAACATTTACTAATATGTTTAATAAATGAACATAAATAAATAATAATTAAACAATAAAAATGTATTAAATTGCTTATTAATAAATGTTCACCTTTTGATTATTATTGTTTCCTCTAGTAATTATGTGTCTGATTTTTAATTTCCAACCTATTTTGGGTTCATTTTAATCCAGCCATATAGTCATTTTTAAACAATAGTTGAGTTAAATAAAACTGCCCAGCAGGTTGGGCAAACATTTAACCCAACGACTGGGTCAAAACAACCCAATAGCTGGGTTTTTCCATTTTCAACCCAACTTGGGTTGTTTTTAACCCAGCATTTTTTACAGTGTACATTAAACAATGTTGCACTGCAATAATAAACTATTTTTAACATTCAAGCACAGTTGAATTATTATGTAATATTATGCAATTTTCCTTGACTGTAAAAAGTTGGAGTACAAAACTGCATAACACAAAGCTCGTGTCCTGTAGCTGTATTTGTTGTTCATGCTGTGCTGAAACATTCCTGTGAGGTAAAACACTTGAAACTTTGCTTTGTCTAGTGCACAGCAGTCTACTATTTTCATAAATCCGCTGCAGCAAACAATAATTGTGCCTTTCTAAACATCCTAAATCCTTGTTTCTATGACAGCATGATTCAATTTTGCAAGCACATTACTCCATAATTTCATTTTTTCAAGCAATCCACTCAACTCCACACATGTTTCTTCAATTTGATTATTTCAAACAATAAATAATAAGCACAGGAAGACCAAAAATGGCAAGCCCACATGGCAAATGATGAAGCAATTATGTTTGTTTGCAGATATGCTCACGATATGTGCATCTTCTCTGCAAATATGGCTCATTTACTGTTCACCAGGACAAAATGATGTGATAAAGATATCTTAAGAAGAGCTAAAGACACAGCAGTGGCAAAAAGTGATGTTTTAATGAGCCTAAAAGTTCGATAAAATCATTTAAAAATGAGGAAAATATTTTTTAAAACACTAAACTTGGTTTAAAAACAACCCATGTTGGGTTGAAAATGGACAAACCCAGCGATTGGGTTGTTTTAATCCAGCATTTGGGTTAAATGTTTGCCCAACCTGCTGGATAGTTTTATTTAACTCAACTATTGTTTAAAAATGACTATGGCTAGATTAAAATGAACTCCAAAATTTTTCCAAAATAGGTTGGAAATTAAAAACCAGACACATAATTACTAGAGGCAACAATAATAATCAAAAGGTGAACATTTATTAATAAGCAATTTAATAAATGTTTGTTTAATTGTTATTCATTAAACTTATTAATGAAAGTTAATTCATTAAACATACTTTGGGTTCATTTCAGGCAAGAAATACAGTCATTTTTAAACAATAGTTGAGTTAAATAAAACTACCCAGCAGGTTGGTCAAACATTTAACCCAATCGCTAGGTTAAAACAACCCATTCGCTGAGTTAAAATGACCCAATTGCAGGGTTTGTACAATTTCAACCCAACTTGGGTAGTAGTATTTATCTGACAAAATTATTTGGCAAAAAATGCAAACTAAAGATACTTTTTCTATGTAAAAAAATGCATAGAAAAACAATAAGTTATTAATATGTCATTGGTTCTCTCTTGTTTTGCATCATTTCTTTGTGTGACAGCCTGGACAAAAATTATGTTATGGCACAATTTGGCATGTTTCTTTGCATTATTATGACAAATAAAAGAATTGACTCCATGCATAACTACACAAAATGCTCATAAAATCGATTTTCATCTTTTGGCCACTAATGTAGTTACAGAACAAAGTAATCTTCAGGGTCCAGTTGTTCAAAAAGTTTAATCTGGATCAGAATGATCTGGATTTGGAAATCCCATGTTTTTCTATCCAGGATCATGCAATCCATCTTACTTTTGTGCAGGTTTTTCAATGCAAAATTAGATTGGATCACCCTGATCCAGATACACACTTTTTCAGATTACCAAATCTGGATTACTAGTGTTCTACGGAGCCCCTAAAGGGACAGGGTGATGGAAGGAATATGAAAGAAAAAAAAAATCGTGCCAATGTGGTTTACAAACTGTCATAAACACTTTGAATCAAATATAATATTTTTTGTTTGATATTTACAGATGTTTGGGGATTATTTTATGGCACCAAAATCTTTTTTTTTTTTTTACTTTACAGTAGGTTACCGAAAGGCTAAATATGTAGCCTAATGTCTGCTTTTAATTTATTACTTTAGCAGTTAAACTAATCAAGAGCAAAATAAAAATGTTGAATGTTTTGTCCTGTTTTAAAGGTTTATTACATTTTGTTCCTGAAATCCACCCTTCTGATGGGATCAGTATAATCCAGATTTTTTTGGATCAAAGGTATCCCAATCTTACTAAAAAGTTTTGAACAACACAAACTGATGATTTTATCCAGATCAAAATCAAGGCTGGATTTTGTGATCTAATCTGATTTCAGAATCCTTTTTTTCCTTTTGAACAACTGATTTTCAAGATTTGATCCAATCCGATAGCCGAAATCTGATAAGACTACTTTTCAACAACTGGCCTCAGAACCTTAAGTCAGTTTTATTTAAAAAAATAAAAATAATAAGATAAGATAATTTAATTCTACACAGCAAAATCTCCAGAGTTAAATCAACTCTGCTCAGAGTACATATGGTCCCTCTCTAAATAGTGTTAAAGTAACACTGAAGCAGAGTTAAAGTTAATGAGATAATTATACAATTAAATAAGTGATGATTGAGCATTAGTGATGAACACCTGCTGTTAACAAGCAGAATCACTGAAGAAAAGAGAAAAACAAAAACTACAACTGACTTTAACTCTACTTCAGTGTTACTTTAACACTATTCAGAGAGGGACCATATGTACTCTGAGCAGAGTTGATTTAACTCTGGGGATTTTGCTGTGTAATAAAATTATATAATAAAATAAAATAATATAATTATAATACATTTTATTTAAATAATATTATAAATAATAAATAAATTATAAATTAGATATAAATTAGAATTTAAAATAAATAAATTTAAAAACAAAAAACAAAAATATTGGACAAATAGTCTTACGACATCATCAAAAAAACATGAAAAATGTGCATTTGTTATTGTTTTCCCCTGCTGTCCATGACCCATCAAAACATACATGGGATCCATTTTTGGGTTGCGATCCAACAGTACATGCGGTAAAGCAATGACATCACCCCTCTTCCTGTGCAAATGACCAGCACTTCCTTTAATGGGCCAGATCTCTCATATCAAAATGCATGAGGGTTGTTATGATCCGCTGTAATAGCTCGTCTCCTCATGTGATCCCGCATGACAGTGAAGATGGGAAAATTCCCTCTCTCAAGTGGATGTTGGGTGTAATCTCTTCATCTGGATGTGTCACTGACATACAGTAAGAAAAGCCCTGAACATTGCAGACTTTCAAAAAGCTTTGTGCGGATAAATCCGGAGATGATGGGTTCTAGCCGACGATTGAAAGGTATTTTCTTCGTTTCTTCGCACACACTCGGCAAAGTAAAGCTCTGAATGTCTGTATCTTTGACATGGTAAGTTATTTAGTGACACATCTTACGCGAAGAGAGAAAAACGTGCTTAGAAATCTCTCTGCCTGACATCCAGAGAGAAGGAGAGAGAGAGAGAGAGCGTTCGCCTCAGGAAACTTGGGTTGAAGAACTGAAGGAAAATTCTATTTCGGTTCTTCCAAAAAAAAGAAAGAGGGGAGTTTGCAAAACACAGACAGTAAGATTCTGTGTGCAATAAAACCAAGAGGAATGTTGGTCCGACACTGTTCACATTTTGTCCACAAAACAACAACGCCATTGGCTGATTTAGTTTAATTTGCTACAAAATCTGATTAATTCTTCAGTCCAGCAAATTACACACTCCTTAGAGGTAAAAAGAGACTGCATGAGGCCTTCGGTAGACAGTTAACATTACATTTAGAGCAATTCAACTTTAACCAAATATTATAAGAACAGCCGACAGCCAAAAGAAACAATACCTAACAAGCCAATAATCATTTTGTCTCCACATCAAATAGCCTCCAACAGGGTTAGCAACACGTCCAAATTCTGTACAGTTGAACAAATAGTCTACTAGTTGGTCTGGGCCTGCTGTGCTTCTGTCTGCTCAGATTACCAGCTCTAGAGTCAGTAAGGCATGACCCATCTGTTCAGTTACACTGACCCCAGATCTGCAGCGCACAGAGACACTGTCTGACTTCATTTCTCACACTAGAGAGCTTGTCAAAAACACTAGAGTATTTATAGCACCCCCATGTGGACAAATCACTACTCTGCTCTACTTGTTAAACATCATACTTTCTTTAGTACTTCCTAGTAAAACACATTCACCCTGTATTAAATGGAAGCAAGTTCAAATTATAGTAGTGTGCTATGTTCCTGAATGAACCAGACTATAGTGCAATAATAATAATAACAAAAGCAGTTGCCTGAAGTCAATGACAGCTAGAGGAATATAAATGAATAAATGTCATTATTTATTTTAACTAGATCAGAAGATAATAATCACATTCATTGTATTAAGTAGAAATCTTTTTAAAATGTATAATATAGCTTCAGGGGTCTCCTGAGGGAAGCGTATAGCTGCAGGGGAATTATGCTAATTCTTCATTGCATTTTTTCATACTGTTAAAGTCATGTTTTTCTGTTGTTTTGTTGAATCATGAATGCATGTGATGGTACCGTAAAAATCAGGGCATGTTATCTGCTTCAACAGGAGACACAAAAGCAGCCTCCAAATGACACTTTACACTAAGGTAGCCTGCTAAACATGTGGATATTCTACAGACATAATGATTTTTATACTGTACAAACTGTATATTCTGTCCCCTAAATTCAGAAAACTTTCTGAATTTTTACATTTTCAAAAAATAACCTTTATAAGCTGTTTTTCTCATGGGGACCAAAACACACAAACACACGCACACGTGCACGCACATGTGTGTATTTGGGTGTGTGTGTGTTTGTGTGTGCATACGCACACCCTCACACACACACACACCACACACAAGCATACACTCACACACGCACACACAAACACACACACTTACTCACACATACATGCACACAGACACACACACATGCACACACAAATACACGCACACACACATACACGTTTGTTTTTGTGAATTGTGGGGACATTCCATAGACGTTATGGTTTTTATACTGTACAAACCGTATTTTCTATCCCCCTACACTACCCCTAACCCTAAACATACCTATCACAGGAAACTGTGCACATTTTTACTGTCTCACAAAACTCATTCTGTATGATTTATAAGCCTTTTGAAAAGTGGGGACATGGGGTAATGTCACCCTCTCCTTGTAATACCTGTCATACCCATGTAATTATACACATTTGTGTCCTGATATGTCACAAAAACACGTACACGCACATGCACAAACACACACACACACACAAAACATACGCACTCTCAGTCGCAAATACACACGCACACACAAACTCACACACACAAACGCACGTGCACACAAATACACATACAAACACACATACAAACACACAAACACTCACTCACACACACACACAAACACATATTTGCTTTCCTATCCTGGTGGGGACTTTCCAGTGAGTTTTATTGGTGTGTGTTTTTTTTTTTTTACATTTATTATATTATTGAATTACATTCATATTCAATTTCATACAGATTATAATTAAATTGTAATAATTATTTTATAATGATCATTTCCATCCTTAAACCTAACCTTCAACAAACACAAATTTTTACATTTTCATTAAGACATATTCCAGTTCCACCTCATATTTATATTTCAAAAATTATATATACATATAAAGATATTTAAGTGCATTTATTGAGCTGTTTTGCTGTTTTCTCATAGACATCCCAGGTGAAGAAAGTATGTACTTAAAGTGCTCTATTTTCATGCACTAATTTTGTACTGAAAATTCTTCTTTAGTACTTTTAAGATAATCTTAAGAACATCTAAGTGTACTCAACTGTGCTATTTTGAGACACCATGAATATGAACTAAAATGTGCTTTTAATATACTATCTCTGTATTAAAAAATTTAGTTTACACTTGTAGTACACTTGAACCCACCTTTCATACACAAGTGCACTACAACTGCTAACTAAATGCATTTTTTAATACAGAGAAAGTATATTAAAAGCACACTTTGGTTCATATTCATGGTCTCTCAAAATAGCACAGTTGAGTACACTTAGATGTTCTTAAGATTATCTTAAAAAGTACTAAAGAAGAATTTTCAGTACAAAATTAGTGTGTGAACTTTAAGTACATTATTGAAATGTAATTTTTCTTCACCTGGGATAACAATGAATGTGATTTTAACTTTTACTCTCCTTGTGGGGTTATTGATCACATAATGTATGACACACACACACACACGACTTTGAGGATATACTTGAAAGCTTGAAAAAAATCAAACTAAAAGTGTAAAATAATTGATGTTACAGCTGGTGTAATATGTGGATCAATGGAAGTCCTTCATGAAGCACAGTAGAAAAATCTGTGTATACATGTTACATAAAGTGACAGGTGACAATATGTTGGCTCCGTTTACTGACTTTCCTGATTGAACAGGTAATCTATTCATGATTCACTCAATGCATTTTAACATAAGCACTCTCCACTGACTTCTCTGTCCACAGAGTTATGATAATACAAAACAATTATCATGCACTACACCCGACAACATACACAAAACATCATGATAGACTGAGAAGAGGCGAAACCAGAATGATACATATAAAGCAATCAACTCAAACGTAAACGACATCATCTGATTGCAATCAGCCCCAGAACTGAGATTGTAATAAAATTGATTCATTCATGTGTTTTTGATTCATCTTGCTTGCACTTTCTCTAGCTTTATTTTTTCTTTTCACCGATGAGTAATGACGCTGCATTATGTCTTTTAACCATGAGCGATAGACATAGGGGTGAAACATTGCCACTTAAAATGTTTGCGGCTGCTAAAGCGTGATTAATTATCAAACTCAAAGACGCTTAAATAATTCAACAAACGCCTTAAATGTGAACAAAAATTACAGTACGCAATAAAGACAATATGTGAAAACAAAAAGGACATATACAGTGGTGGAGGAGGAAAGCCCAAATCATTAAAATGGAACAGTGGCTGTAACACAGCGTATCCAACATTTTTTCCCTTCCCTTGTCACAGCTCTAGCATATCATATAATGTACAAGTTGTGCTTTTATATACTCTGGCACGGATGCAAAAATAACAATCTCTCAGGTTGGACTGAGCCTAATCACATTTCTCATTGGCATGTTCCCTCATAGGAGAGCAGCTGAAATAAATGAGCGACACGCAGTTCTATGTTTAGAAGGGAAAGGAAAACCCTTCTGAAAGGAATAAATACGGGATCTCTGAAGGCTATAGATGGAGAGTCAGGTCCGTAATGCACTTACAGTCAGGGGTTCATCGCTCAATCTGTGATGAAGGGACACAGGAGTGTGTCCAAACCCATGTGCTGGATCCATTACCTGCGCGGAGGGATGAGTAATATATTCCTATACATCGCTGTATATATTATTATGTATTTCCTGGCAATGGCACTCTATTGCCAGTATAATAAACATATTATTCTATCCGGCGTAGACAACTGTACTACTATTCAGTTCACTTTTTTAACGGTCACAGCAGCAGCTGGTTTTGATTTGAGGATTGAGTCCACATATATGCAACATATGGACCACAGGTTTGGATGCATTAATAAAATCATCGCAGCAGTTTTCATCATATTAACAGGCACAAGACAAAGGCGTGACAGGAGGGTTGAGAGGCGACGTGTAACGGGGTTCGCAAACATATGCTGAAGAGCTTTCAGTACCTCTGCAGCTGTGTGACATTTTTAGTGTCATTTTTATCATGCGTTTCCTCATATTTTTTAACAGGTACAGTGGCCATGAACTGTATTTACACACATAAGCACTTAAAAAGTGTGAATTTAATGGCCTCAGATAACAAAATATCAAGTTATCTGCAAAAAAAAGTGATGCTTTTCTGAACTTTACTTTAAAATCAACAAGACATTTCCCATCAAAATCATACTTTTAAGGAGATTCATATGCTTATTGTTCAGTATTGCCATCTGATATCACAGTACTGTAAAAATAGTGCTTCTTTGCAATATAAAGGTTTCCTCCAAAAAAGCACTAGGGGAAAAAAAAAAAGTTTATTAAGTGATTTCATCAAATTCACACAGGTGTCCAAACAGACTTACTATATGTTTCACTAAAATTTAAAAACCAAAACATGTCTAAACAGATTTATACTTTTGAACAACATACACTACTGTATGGAACATTGTTTCCACCATGAAATAAAAAAAATATATATATGATAATTGTGACTTTTTTTCTCAGTATTGCGAAAAAAAAGTCAGAATTGCGACTGACTTTATAACTCACAATTCTGACTTTATATCTCACAATTCTGACTTTATATCACAATTCTGACTTTATATCACACAATTCTGACTTTATATCACACAATTCTGACTTTATATCTCACAATTCTGACTTTATACACAATCTGACTTATCACACAATTCTGACTTTATATCTCACATTCTGGACTTGACTCACTCAATTCGGACTTTATATCACACAATTCTGACTTTATATCTCACAATTCTGACTTATATCTCACAATTTGACTTTATATTTCTGACTTATATCTCACAATTCTGACTTTAATCTGACTTTATATCACTCAATTCTGACTTTATATCGACACTTTATATCACAATTCTGACTTATATCTCCGACTTATATCACAATTCTGACTTTATATCACTCAATTCTGACTTTATATCTCACAATTCTGACTTTATATCACACAATTCTGACTTTAATATTCTGACTTATATCTCGCAATTCGACTTTAAATTCTGACTTATATCACAATTTGACTCTTCTGACTTTATCAATCTGACTTATATCTCTTCTGACTTATATCTCGCAATTCTGACTTAAATTCTGACTTTATATCAAATTCTGACTTTATCTCACAATTCTGACTTTATATCAATTTGACTTTATATCACTTTATATCACTTCTGACTTCTTTCTGCAATTCTGACTTTATATCACTCAATCATGACTTTATATCTCAATTCTGACTTTATATCTCGCAATTCTGACTTTATATCTCACAATTCTGACTTTATATCTCACAATTCTGACTTTATATCTCACAATTCTGACTTATATCTCAAATTCTGACTTTATAGCTTAATCTCGCAATTCTTTATATCACTCATCTGACTTTATATCACTCAATTCTGTCTTTATAACTCGCATTTCAGAGAAAAATTCAGAATTGTGAGATAAAAAGTTGCATTTACCTTTTTTATTTTGTTTTAGTGGCGGAAACAAGCTTCCAAACTACTGTTCAAAACTTTAGAACAGTAGTGTGTACATTTTTTCTTTTTTATTGATTATAAAATTTAATTATACCAATTAAATATTTAATTATAGTAGTGTGCCATATTTATTTAAAACAAATAATCTGTATCTAATTAAATTTTGGCCAGGTACCATGGAAGTACCACAGCATTCTTGGAATAAATATCATGGTATATGAATTTTAGTGACATAATATTTCAAAGTACAAGACCAGTATTACCATGTGAGACCATCACAGTACCGGCACAGTATTTCTTTTAAGGGTTATGGTACATGCATATGGCCTATCTATCTCTGTACTACCATACTGCCACAGTACTGTAAAAATGTAATATAAAGTTTTCTACTTTTATACAACAAAAAGCCTACTACAATCCTATAAACAGTGTCTATCAGTTAGTGTGTGTCTTGCGTTTTTAGAGACTGCCTCTGTGTTTTAAATTGGTCACAGCATGGAGGTGTTTGGCAGTGTTTGCTGTCTTTCTCTGGGTCGATCTTCATCGGGCAGTGTCAGGGCAGCCCTGTCTTATCAGCAGGGTCCTGTAGCAGAAGCAGACAAACCTTCTCAAACAGGGAGCAGCAGGGTGCCACAAGGTCACCGCCGGCCCGCTACCTCAGAGAGAACAATGCAACGGAGCCAAATATATACACACATCGCTTAAGTAAATAAATACGTCTCCCAGCCCAAGAGCCATCCCAGTTCTGCTGCCTTTCAAAATACACACTTGTACTCACCATTGTTTATTATCAGTGGAGTCTCACTTGTATCTCTCTCTCACACACACATCCTGATGAACTACTCACATCCCCGAATCAACTACCCTGCTGTTTTCATTATCGAAACTGCTAATGAAATTTGTTACACATTCACATTTCAGAAGAAATTCAGCGAAAGATCTATGCTTTCAATATGTGACTATTGATTAGCCATAGAGCTGAGGAAAATAGAAACTTAACAGACAGCCATAAAACGAAAACAAAGGCCCGTAAATATACCATCTTCAGCTAGTTTAAACGCTTATTTATAGCCATGGCTGCCTAGGTAGAAAACAACAGCTCTGCGTGTTATTATGAGGTTTATTGGGCTTGTCTGTGCCTGTGGAAATTGCAAATCTGTACACTTCATCACAAGGACCAGGGCAACAGAAAAGCGACATGCCATTTACCCTCGTCAATTTATTTTATGGACTCTTGTTCAACCCTGTCTATTTTGTATGCAATCAGTTTTTTTCCAAATGCATTTTTTTTTCTTTTCTATTTTTTTTTTGAAAATGGGATTTTGTGCAGTTTAAAATTTCAATGCAAAAGCAAGAGAATAAATACAAGTTGAGGGGTTTCCATTTGTTGAGGCCAGCTTTTTTATTTAAAACTGACAGAAAGGCTGGAATCTCTTGTCCCAGTGGTTCATGGTTAAAGTGTGTGGGCAGATGGAAGGACTGAAAGTATAGACGATAAAAGTCTATAAAAGCTTAGTGTCTCGGGTCTGGTGGTTTAGGAAAGCTCTCTGGACATACTGTAAGTGCTGTTTTGATTCAATGGATTGGCAGGTTCTGTACGCGATGTTTCATTCTAGAACTTCCACCAGATTTTAGACACGCCCTCTCTCTCTACAACCCCATGTCAACATAATGTACAAGCAGTTTATTTACCTGTCAAGCAGAAGTAACACAATTTTGGCGTCTGTTTTCAGATGCTTTGCATCTCTCAGTTCATCCAGCGCTGAAAAGCTTTCTCGTGTCCATCGCGTTTTGGTCCTCCTACTCCTTTTGGGATGTTTGGATGTGTAAGCTGCGTGACAGATGACAAATCATAAAATTGGTTGTTTGCACATGACGTCATTGCTGTGGCACAAAATGCAGCTGGAGGGCAGGAAGTGATTTTTCTATACAGGAATCGCAATCACAAACTCAAAATTTATATGTTTTGCGTCATTTATGGTTGCTCAAATCAATCAAACCAGGAAACCACAAGAAGCTTTTATCTTTTATGTAACTTGCATCGTTTTTTAACTTTAAAAGTTGTCTCCTTTAATAGCATTTTGCGTCTGCTGACACTGAAATTAATATGGATTTGACTTTGTTTTTGACTTGGTTAAATATTCACATTCTTCATGGTGACTGTAGTTTTAATGTCGCCACGGAGGAGAATTGGAGATTCTACTAGGGTTGCCAACTTCTGGAAAGGAAAATAAGGGACAGCCGTGGTTCTTTATAGGAAAATAAGGGACAGAATAAGGGACACTCAAAATATTTGTACTGTACCACTCAATGATTGTCATCTCAGTATCTGCAGTTAAGCATGTGTATAAAAGATGTATAAAAGGTTCTCAGACAAACACATTTGTGTAATTTCGTGTCAAAATCAACCAAATTTCAGAAACTTTCCCTGCTCAAATTTTTGATTTTCTTTTCTTTTTTTTTTCTGAAGAAAGACAAACATAAATGAAGAAGAAAGCCAAAATATTAAATGTCACAGATGTATATTTACTGAGTAATCCAATATTTTGTAGAGGAGCATCAATTTTCACCTGAGATTTGGAGTCAGATTACAGGGGGGTAAAATGACTTTAGAACAACATCATTATTTTATTTTTTACACATTTTTAGTAAAATCTGGTGATATTAGCAATCTTTGTTACATTATATGCCAACAGTTCAAAAATGGCAAAAAGCACTTCTTGTGTTTTTCGCCCAAAGTTTGCATTTCTGTAATTCATATTACAGATATCTTAATATCCTTTTCGATTTTAATTCTTAACAAACTTTTCTTTCCTTATTTTTTAAGGCCCAATATGGTTAATTTCTAGAGATAGGAATCCCAATGCGCCTCCATGAGTAAATTGGTACACATTTTCAATGGTTGCACATTTTTCTGAAGAACAAAATAATGGTGAAACTAGAAATGCATCTCGTTTTTTCTGCCAACACAATTGAACATTCCTGTCTGAGTGCCATAGGCCTAAAAACTCATATTTTTCAATTAAAGAGAAGTAGAGAACTTAGAAAATTAGCCTAGTGTGGGCTGCTTTTGGTGCATGAGACCTTATTATTTTGTGTTTCAATAATGAGGTCCAAGAATAGCCTACTCTACAAGTTAGGCTACTTAAAATCGCTCCTCTTCATAGCATAAGAATCACGACCAACATATGGGATGATTTTTGTTTATATCTTTTGAAAAAATGTCTAAACCGCTACAATACAGACTTTCATCTATGTATTCAATTACTTCTTGCCCTCCAGCTAAATCTTGCATGTTATCAGAACCACGTGATTGCAAAGCTACCAAATTTTCAAAATGCTCCAAGTTCATGTATCATGAGTTTCATGTTTCCCATATAAGGATTGTGAACTCATTAAATGATTGACAGGTGGAAAGTGAATGAAAAGCCTGTTGATTTGTGTATCTGACGCACGTTTTATTTTACTGTTTCCAGAGAGTAGGTCTGTCACAAGCAGTGTTGGGTGTAATTAATTAGGCTTACTGTAATTTAATTACTTTTCCCTTGAAACAGTAAAGAGATTAAGCCCCGTTCACACCAAGAATGATAACTATGTTAGCGTCCACACCAGCGAACGACAACGGTCTGTTTATTCTAAGCTCACGCGCTGCAGTTTCAAAGTGTGTACAACATGTTTTTGCTGTTCTTGTTGCATTTACACGACTTTAACCAGCAGATGTCCTCAGCATACTATGTTTTGAGTGAATAGCTAGTGTAATCGATCTAATCTAACAGTGAATTTAGCTGAGGAAGTCAATATAGTGGAATAAAAACAACACATAAGGTGCGTCCCAATTCGCGTACTTATGCACTATTCTATGACGTTTTTTAAGTATAAATAGTGCGAGTAGTGCGTTCACACTGAAAATTCCAAAAAGAAAAAGTACACTTTAAATACCCGGATGATGCACTAAATTAACGGGAAAAATAAAGTGTGGAATGTTGGACACTTCATGCACTCAACTGTCGCAGCTTTCAGACTCCGATGTTAAATGACAAAATAACCTTATACAATTCACGCACTACATGGATGAGTACATAGTGCATAATACATAGCAGAGATGGGCACTCGAGTTAGAGACTCGGACTCGAGTCACACTCGAGTCGCATTTTAACAGACTCCAGACTCGGACTCGGACTCGACCTGAAATGACTTCAGACTTGACTCGACTCGGCACAAAAGACTCGTAATATTTTAAAAACGACAAGTCTTTTACCCTTAACTACTGATATAATAAAGAATTTGTGTTGTTTAAATAGTTTTATAATATCTGCGTCTCATATATTTCCTTACGTGTTGTGGTAGATCTGACTCATGTCATGCACTTTGATTACGTATGTCCGTGCACGTAAACTCCGTATTGTCATAAGAATCCCATGAAACATGAAGGGAGCCACCATGCCATATGTTCTTTCATTTGAGTTTTTGTAAGATCGGCTAGATGCACAGAATGTGGGAAAACAATTAAAGACACCGGAACAACATCATCAAATTTTATGAGACGTCGCATCCACAAAGGTTAGTCACATAAACTCACGCAGCTAGCTATTATACTGTGGTGTAGCTGCATGGCTCATTTGGATTGCCAGCCTGTTAAAATATGAACAAAAAAAAAAAGAACCTAAACTTTAAACCTAGTACTACGTTTTATCAATCTTTTAGTATTATATGCAGCTTTTCTATTTCTTAATGTATGTCCATAAGAGAGAGAGATAGAAAGAGATTTTAATCCATTTATTACTTAAAGCTCATATTTTAACGTATCACAATCAGCATGTGTAGAGTTTTCTATTGATATTTTTAAACATTCCGAAGTTTGATATTTTCTGATAATGACTGTTGTTACTAATAACGAAGCTGTATAACAAACCGTGACTCATTGGCGCCATCTTGCGTCCACTTAGCGACTGTATTGAAAATGACTACTCGTGTTGCCAGGACGACTGTTTTGTACATTGTAATGGAATATAAAGTAACAAGCTGGATGTACATTATCCCTTACATCACAGGACCTTAATTTCAAATAAAACAGATGATAAAAAGATCATATTATTTTGTCTATATAATACAACTAGGATTAAAAATAGGATTTGATTATGAGAAGAAAAAAAAATTAATGACTCGAGACTCGACTCGGACTCATGACAAAAGACTCCAGACTTGACTCAGACTCCAGCTTAAAGACTTCAGACTTGACTCGGACTCCAGATAAAAGACTCGTGAACATCTCTGATACATAGTGCATAAGTGCATAGTTTATAGTGCGTCATTTGGGACTCAACTCTAGTCTTTTTCACTGCAACTTCAAAGGAGGTAAAACAATGTCGAAACTAGCGCTGGATATCTGAAGTAATTTTATTTTACACAGTTTGCAATCCTCTCATAATGATCTCATAATTAATACTTCTCATCATTTATTCTGAGGGTATGACCGATTGTTTTCCATTGATCCATTCTCTTTAAAGTATCCTTTGACTTGTCAAACAGTGGTGGCTTTTTTTGGACCTCCGCAATCAACTTCTCCGCAATGTCGTAGGCCATTTTAAATGCGCGAGCGCTTAAATTAGAACGGATTCTGATTGGCTGTCAGTGTTTAATCGTTCAACAGCTGGAAAAAAATCATTCTGAAAGTGATCCTAATGATATCGATATCATTATAGCTGTGGTGTGGCAGTGCTATTCTTTTATATTTAACAATTTTTAGAACTATATTATCGTTATCTTTATAGGTATCATTCTTGGACAGGCCTTTACTCTTAAGTTTTCTGTAATTTAATTACAGTTACTTCTGATGTAATTGCATTAAATACTGTGTATACAATTCTATATAAAACAATAATGGATTTAACATCAAAATTTAATGTTAAAATGTATGTTTTAATGTAATCTTCTCCCTTTACACACTTTGGTCAGTTCAAGAATAATTTATGCAATTGAATATTTGTTTATTTGAGAGAATTTAAAGTGCAGTTTTGTGTCTGTCCCTGTATTGTACAACTGCTCAAGGTTATTTATAAAGTAATCGCATACTTTTTAAAGAGAGAGATTAGTCACAAAGGCCGAAAAATATCTCAGGTTCCTGAAAAAAAGTCAATTCTTATGGCATAAATTCTTATTTCATTTAAATATACTATAAACATTTTTAGGAATCATTAGCATTTCATTACAGAATATTACATTCACTGTATAACTAAAATACCCTTGAATGATTGTGATTAAAAATTAATAGTTTACTTGGAGTTTGCTTGGGGGGCGGGTTGTTAGGCTTGAAATTAATATAACTGGCTGCTTTATGACAGTTTCAAAACTAAAAATAATATGGCACTTATTTTGAGCAGATGGCTCTTCAAACAACAAGAGTCCTCAGAGAAGTTTTAGATATTTTTGGAAGCATTTCGTAGCATTAATTTAATATTTAAGGCTCGTCTAAAACACATTTCATCAAATAAAAACGAACTTGTATAAAAATAAAACTGGTTATTTTGTATCTAAAGCCACACATCTCAGTGCAGAGTAATTCAATTCTCTTAAAAAGCAATGCTGGACCTCTTTAGCTCTTTGCAATGCATTTATCTCGATTAACAGTTCCCTCCTTTTTTTTCTCCTCCATTTGTCGTGGTTGCACTGTCAGAGCTGTTTAGACGAACAAAAAGCCTGCTTGTTTTGACATATGGTTTCTCGGTTTTGTTTTTGTTGATAATGAGAAACATGTTCCTTGGCTTGCAGCGCCAAAGCCTGAGGGTTTGCAGTTGTGGAGCGCCTGAAAGAAACTGCGAGGAAATTACCTGAGGCACACGCCTCTTTTGTTTCAGTGCTAACGCTGGCCTTAATTACTGAAAATTGAAAACTGAATTTTTTTCAAACTGAAAATGTCGAGATGTACGATGCACTGGACCGCTGATGCCGTCTCATTATATTGTGGTATCATGCTAGATTTTATGACTGGACTGTAGTGCACTTGTTTTTCTTCACCTCATGTACTTTTACGAGCACCTGTGCGGCTAAGCATACTTCATAATGTCAGCTATCAAAGATAATCTGACGCTGCTGTAATCAACAATGCATGTAGAATCACAAAAAAATTTTTTAAAAGGATTTTAAAAGTGCATGCACCATTTCTAGTACATGCATCAGGATTTATAAAAACCTACAATCTAAAAAATGCTGGGTTAAAAACAACCCCTGCTGGGTTGAAAATGGACAAACCCGGCAATTGGGTTGTTTTTAACCCAGTGATTGGGTTAAATGTTTGACCCAACCTGCTGGGTAGTTTTATTTAATTCAACTATTGCTTAAAAATTACTGTATTTCTTGCTTAAAATGAACCCAAAATATGTTGGAAATGAACATTTATTAATACATTTAATGAATAATAATTAAACAATAAACATATTAAATTGCTTGTTAATAAATGTGCACCTTTTGATAACAATTGTTGGCTCTAGTAATTATGTGTCTGATTTTTAATTTCCAACCCATTTGAATCCAGCCACATAGTCATTTTTAAACAATAGTTAAGTTAAATAAAACTACCCAGCACATTGGGCAAACATTTAACCCAACCGCTGGGTTAAAACAACCCAATCGCTGGGTTTGCCCATTTTTTTAGAGTGTAATCTGATTTGGACAACCAATCTTTTGACACTTAAGTTTAGTGACCCAGTTAATTGAACTAAAAGATGTAGTTTGCGTCACTGAATTCAACAGTCACAATCCAAAAAGCAATTTGCAGGGAGCTCGGGTTTTACAAATGTTATCGGCGCAATCAACTACACTCGTGTTTTAAGGCACCGGAAAAGATTGAATTCACTTTCATCAACACAAGTCACATTGGTTTCATCAGTGCGCAATAAACCTGTATTGAGTAAATGGCTCTGGCCAGCAAGCACCTTCATTTTATCCAACAGTGGGGGTTGGTAAGTTGTGCTTGATGCTTTCCTCATTGGCGAGAGAGCGTACGTGTGAAGCAGATTCATCTGTATTCTACTAGGGTGACCTTGTACAATCTTTTATTCATTCTCCACTCAGGTAAGAGAGGGAACCCACTCAAAGCCTCGATTGACCTCAGGGTCAATCAGGTGATAATCACCCTCTTCGCAAGGCCATAGATCTGGTGAGAGCTGGAATAGAGAGGAAAGAGGAAAGAGAGGAGTCGAATGTAACGAGGAAAGTCAGGTGTCCTTGTTTTGCAAGTATAGTTAATTTGTGGAAATCTATTCACAATCTGAATTCTGGTAAAACTGTGTTTGTATAAAATATAAACAGAACATCATCTTTAAACAGTGAATATCATGTTTGCAAAAATATGCATCCATATGGATTTGCCTAATGCTAATGGTGTGTTCAAAGACAGACTGTGTGTCATTTGTCGAAACAATCTGTGTTCATCTCTATTCTCACTTATATGATAGACTAGATATTCAGTAGTGCTGTCATAATGGTTAAACGTGATTAATTGCATCTAACAGAAAAGTTTGTTTATATAATATTTGTGTGTGTACATAATATATCGTGTGTGTGTGTGTGTGTGTGTATATTATATATATATATATATATATATATATATATATGGGTCAAAGACGTGACAGGTCATTTTTTGTCCAAAGGCCTTAATAATAATAAAAAACAAAGATATGACATCCAAAGTATGTAAGGTAGTACAACTAGATCTCCTTTATTGAATCCAAAAGGTTTTAATTATATTTTGCTACATATAAAGGTATTTTATAGATTTTGAAGTGTCAAAAGATCATTCGGTTTAACCGTCCAAAGCCCAAAACAGCCATTTCATCTATGATTAAAATATCTTAAAATGTAATGCAAAATGGTGTTAAAATGGTGCAAAATTATGTGTAGAAGTCATTGCTTTGTTATGAGAAAGAATGTCCGGAAAAATGAATTTCATTGATGTCATTCGGGGGAACCAATATAAAGGGACCATTTTGGGACCATTAAGTCATGCATCAATATCATGTGACAGGATGTGACATCATTCAGACACCTGCAAAGGACCACATGGTCATGAAGCAAAGTAACTAACTCTCTCTTAACTATTTGAAAAATTCATGTTTTCACGTGCTGAAACATCAGGTCATTCGGTACAACCGCTATAAAACATGGAAAATGTTGAAATATTTTAAAAACTTGGACTAAATATAAAAGGTTTGATTGTCCTTTTGCTAGATATCAGCCTGTTAGCATTGTTTGAAAATATCATCATTTGGTAAAACCGAAATTTTGGTTAAACCGAATGACTTTTTTTAGTGGCAAATTTTGTCCATCTTGTAAAAAAATGACAAAAGCAGTGTTAATTGATCATAAAAAAACACATAATATCATTGTTAACACTTAATAAAACTTCAAAATTAATTATATCTCCATTATGTTTTTTTACACTTTTAAAAACCTTATTCATCAATGACCCATATGTGTGAGTGTGTGTGTGTATATGTACATACACACACTAATGCTGTGATTATTTGCATCTAACATAAAAGTTTATATATATATATATATATATATATATATTATATATATATATATATATGCATAATCGATTGACAGCACTAATATTCAGGTAAATGCAAATTTGTCCATATCAATTACGTGCACTGAAAAATATATTCAATAATCAAGTGCTTTTTTCAGTGGAAAATTTTTGTATGCCCTTTGATAAATAAAGAGATCAGACTAAACAAGTACACTGTTCAAATAAACTACAAAATTTCCTCTAACACACACTTTAATGCCCTCATGCTAAACCTTCAGGGGGTTTTCACATCTAAAAACATTACATTGCCAGAATTTCCCTCCCTTATAGCAATAAAGATCTCTTATTATGCTTCTGGTGGTTGCCTTCATGAAGCAAATGTAGGATTTTGTGTCTGTGAATCCGAGTGTATGTTTACATTAGGCTTGCTGGTTAAGAAGCCGATAAATTATCCACCAACACAAGGCCGGGAAGAATAAGAGAGTGAGAGAAAGAGGGCAATTTTTCTATGAATAAGGCAGCGAGAAGAGCTGACATCAGCAGTCTCTGGGCTGAAGATCACAACAGTCTGATGTTGTGTTCGAGCGCCGACACCTAAAACCCCCTCATAACATACAAAACTCACTCCTGTTAACTGCTCCAAGCAGGTTTTCTCATAAATGGGTCTTTAATGTCACTGTAGATAGACATTAGAATAAGACTTTTTACTCAGGGTGGGTTTATTTTGTATAGTCGCGTTCCTCAAAGTCTTGCTTTAGCTTTTGAACATTTCCACCATTTGGGGTATGTGACAACATGCCCCAGCAGCAGAATACATTGTCCCAATGGAACCTGTCATTACACAGCCTACAACTTGCCACAATTCAGTTTAACTTTTAATCTTATTAGCCTATAAAATGTATGCTTTCCTTATACATCTTTGTGCCATTCCACAGTGCACATTTTATAGATATCTCTCTCATGGTTGGGACAATTAAAATATATAGCAGTATAAGCAGGAAGATTGGAGTACTCTGTACTTAAAAAACACGCTTCATATGCCAATAGAGGAAATCAGCAGGATAAATTCTGAAAGGCTCCATAGAAATCCACATCAGATAAGACCGTAGAGAGCAGATGCCAGCACAGAGGTCTCACATTATGGCATCGCCATTCAGACACAAATCATTATGGCTACAATTTTAAGCGGCTGCGTGAGTGACTCTCTGCAGGCATGATTATAAACAAAGACTTGATATTAAAGCCTTCCATTCATGCATGCATAAAGTAAACATGCACAGAGGAAAAAGTCTATTTTGAAAAAAATTATACTGCCCACTGCGGAGGAGGAGGAGGGCTGGGAACATTTTTCCATCTCTTGGTCCCGAATTGGTGTCTAATTATCGCATCATAATGAGAAGTTAAAATAACTTTCAACTTGTTCATTCCTGGCCAAGGACCAGTAAGAAGACGCAAGTCTCTCCATAACCGACTGCCTTTGTGACTTCTGGCTTGTTCCTGCTGTCCACTAGTTAACCTCCAAAATACAAGTCAAGTTGCGTATTTCTGAAACGGTTTGTGCTTGAAAAGTATATACTAAATAAAGTGTGGAGTGACACTTTGGCTGTGTGATATAAGGTTCAAACAGACAAAGAGCAAAATAAACTTAAAACACATTTTGTCACAAAGGAAAATTTTCCTGACCGAGTTCTTCTGTGCTCTAAATCACTCACAAATCTTTTAATTGTTCGATAATATTCAGTTTTTGCTAAATATTAGCTGTTTTTATGCTTTTTGCAAGACCATTTCATACTTTTCATCTTCAGAAAAATCTTTCTTCCTCCCCATAGTGCATGAGAGCTGTGACTTGCTTAATAATGTGGAACAACCTCTTTAAGGAAGTTTTCCATTTACCTAAAAAGACCTGGAAAACTACTTAAACCTGTCTGAGATTGATAACGGTTATCTAAAAATATATGGAGAAATATAACAAGCACTTTCATTTGTTGCACTGAAATCCTACTGATATGTCACTTGCTATATATATATATATATTACTGTATTTTATTTACTGTATTTTAATTATTTATTTATTTTTATCTATTGTTTAAAAATATTGTTATTGTTATTGTATTTGTTTATTGTTTTATCTCATTTTATCTATTGTTTAAAAATGAGTGTATTGTTTGCTTAAAATGAACCTAAAATATGTTGGAAATTGACATTTATTCATTTGTTTAATAAATGAACTTTCATTAATAAGTTAAATGAATAATAATAAACAATAAACATGTTTTAAATTGCTTATTAATAAATGTCCACCTTTTGATTATTGTTGTCTCTAGTAATTATGTGTCTGATTTTTAATTTCCAACCTATTTTGGCTTAATTTTAAGCCAGACATATAGTCATTATTAAACAATAGTTGAGTTAAATAAAACTACCCAGCAGGTTGTGTCAAATATTTAACCCATATATTATATGTAATAATAACTTGTTTATGAACAACTCGCAATTGTGAGTTGACAGACCACAGATTCAGTGACTGTAAATGAACAGATACATTAAAACAGCCTAAATCCATTAAAACCAACCTACATATTTTTCAGGGACATTTCAAGATTTAGTACATAAAGTATTTGAAAATCATTTTCAGTATGTCAACATCAAATATGAAGGAGTAATTGCAATCGTTTACTTTATGGACCTCATGCTCCGTGACACCTCATCATTTCAGCGGCGTTTTCTTCACAAGTTACAGCCATGAAGTGACACATTTTACAGTCCTCTAAAGGAGCCTGTTGTATACAAGCTCTGCTGGCATCATGGAAAACATAAAGTGGGAATAATGTTGGCAGATTTCAGAAACACTCCATCGGTTTGGATATTTCAAGAGCAGCGGTGCTTCTCTGATCCTAAAGAAACCATGACTTCCACCCTTACAGCCACCGTCATCAGCCCTAAAACGGCTCAGAGAGGCGGCCATTGATCATTTTGCTGATAAAATACTTTCCACAAGGACCTGGCACAAGTTGGGCCCATTTGGCAAGCCCTCCCACTATGAAACAAATCTGTATGTAACACTGAATGCATATGGCTTTTCAGAGATAAATACTACACAAGCTGAATTCAGAGCGGCCAGGATGGTTGGATCACCAAGCAAGCTTTTAAAGGGCCGGTCCAATGCTGCTTTGGGGCTCTTTGACAGCTCACATGCCTCATTATCATTCATATGTAACCTTATTTTGCAACAGGGAAGTAAGCTATTTTCTGTGAATGTGTGAGATTTGTCATTCATTATAGGTAAATAACTAAAAAGTGCAGTAAACTGTAAAACTATTTGCACTAACAAGTGTGTTTATAATTACAACAATACATTAAAATAATATGGTAGGAAATACCAGTCTGCAATATCAAGCAGCATAACGAGCGGTTTTGTACAGCTATAAAATAACTGGAAGCAAATGACACAAGAAGACAGACACATTTGATTTATAAATATGTTAAAACTATTCAATTCAATTCACATTTTATTTGTATAATGCTTTTCACGATACATATCGTTTCAAAGCAGCTTTACAGAGAATGCATGTTAACATTACAATTTAGAGAATGCAGTTAGCAAATGATGTAATAATTTAGGCAATTAATTTACAATCACTGTTAGCAGTTTAACTGAAGGTAGAAGCAATGAGCTCCTGGAAAAATGTATTACATATTAACAATAATTAGGATATACAGAAATTTGGGAATGTGCATGATGGATACAACTTGTAAACCTTAATAAGCTGAACTCAAATAATGTAATTCAGTGGTAAGAAATAAATGTACTGATATCCTACATTAATTTTTTAATGTCTATGAATAAATTTCATATTTTAAAAACCATAGATTGTGTTGAAGTCACTGTTATTTGGTGTTGAAGAAATGTAAAATCTGGGTACACCATGAAATCTCTAAATCTTACATATTAATGGCCAAATTTAATCTTATTTAATCTTGGTTGATGTGCTCGGATTATTTCTATTAATTAAACAATCTAAGAATGAAAAAAAAAAAAAAAAAAAAAAATCTGCCAAAAAGCTCATATCAATGTATTATACAGAGGCAAAATATACATCAAAAGTGCAAAAAATGGGTTAAATCTGCCTTTTTTGGATGTGTGCAGATCTTTTTTCATTCTTGGATTGTTTAATCGTTTGGATCTGTGCGCCTAAAGACAATTGTTTGGTGCTACGACCTTCTCTGTTTATTATTAATTAACTATTAACTATTAATTAAACAATAAATAAAAATAAGATATGGTTTTTACACTGTAAAAATTATTTTCATGATTTATCACAACATTTTTTCTTTTGTCAAATCAACTTTAATAATTAATGTGGTTCAGATAACATAATATTTTGAGTTTCTCTTGATTAAACCATTCACCTTCATTGTATTAACTCAAATTTTTAATTTCAATGAACTCAATTTTAAGGCAAACAGGTAACTTACTTTATTAAGTTAAACCAACAATTCTTTACTGATTATGGATGATCACTGAAATACAGCAGGGAAATTATATTGGCGTAAAGAGGTTAAGGGAACGTTCTGGGAATGTTAGAATAACGTTAGAGGAATGTTAAAGTAACATTAGAATAACGTTCTACAAACCAAAAACTAATGTTCTATTTCCGTTAAGACAAATTTCCTGGCTAACTACAAACACGTTCTGGGAACGTTTTGGGAATGTTCTGGACACCAAAAATTGTAAGTTGGGAGTAGGCATTGCAAAATAACAATGAGCAATACTTTAACGGTATTTACTGACCTAGATTGATGTAAGTAAATACATTTCTCGAAAACAATGCGGTATTTAACCCTTCAAAATCATAATTTTATGGATTTTGAAGTTCATCTTCACCACTTGTTTGTTTTTATCATTGAAATCAGAGGCAAGTCAGATACAAGCATCAAAGAATGTTCTGCGAACAGCTAATGTCTGCGTTCAGTGACTTCACACACTTCGAGAGGAGTATATCGTAATGCCGAACGCCCACTGGTTCCTGCTCCGGTCGCCCACTCTGCCATCCGTCTGTCCCTCCCACCTTCCTCCATCACATCACACCGCACATCTCCTCCACCAGCCTTTCATGAGGGTAGGATCCAATTAGTCCAGATTCATGAGGAAGCACTGACAAGCGGCACTGCAACAGGAAGTCTTCAAAGCCGAAGAGGGGGGAGGGCGGGCAACAGAGGAAAACGGATAATGAAAAGAACGCACGTGTAGGTGGCTGGTGACTCAGACGTGTCCTTAAAGCTTCAAACTTAAATCTATAGGAGAAAACTCATCTGAAAGCCATTCTTCATGCTGCTATGGCCACCATAACCCAGGCTGATGCTCATAGAGGTCTCGCCCTCTCGTGGTCTTGAACTGTCAATCACTGTTTACTGGCAGATTTTATGTTGTCGATGAAGTTTAGATGACGTTTTATTGTTTATTGTTTACAATCAAGTTCAAATAAGCATAGAGTGTGGGGTCACTCATTTTGCTTTATTTGAAGTCAGATTTTTTTTTTATTCTCTGTATCAGTTTCGAACTCCCTGAAACACCTATGTGCTAACGAACACATCACTATATTCCTCATTTAAATAATTAATACGCAGAACAAAGGGGCGGGGCCTGGTTGAGTTAGTTAGTAGTGCGTTGAAACTGGCGGTTATGGTAAGGGGCAGGACATTTCTCAAACATGCTCAAAGCGCTTGACCAATCACAACACACTGGTCCAGCTGACCAATCAGAGCACGTTGTGCTTTATAGAAGGAGGGGCTTTATAGAGACAGGAACTAAACAGAGCGTTACTGACAGACTGGGAAGAGAGGAGCTGCAACAATGGAGAATATGAGGAAAATAATCAACATTCAAGCAGGAAAACCTGTTCTAGTAGAGCCCAAAAACTATATCAAGACTTTGTAAAATAGCATAATAGGTCCTCTTGATTATGATTTCACTTTTTTAACTTTAGTTAGTGTGTAATGTTGCTGTTTGAGCATAAACAACATCTGCAAAGTTACAACACTCAAAGTTCAATGCAAAGGGAGATATTTTCTTTCACAGAATTTGCTGTTTAAGGACTACAACAAACGGCTGGTAGGCATTACAACAAGCTTCTTCCTGAGTTTGTGACATCACTAACCCTAAAATTTATATAAACCCCGCCCCCGAGAACACACAACAAAGGGGGTGAGGCCATGTTGGTCTGCTTTAGAGAAGAGGAAGAGTTCACAAAAGAGGGTCAATTCAACGCTGGATTTGCACAAAAGATTAACATGACGGCACATGCTAGTGGATGAGTTGAATCAACTCCACAGCAACTACATAAATTTATCCACTAACCATTCAGAAACGTCCAGTTTCATTCTAAAAGTTGTAACTTCCTGAGTCTCTCCATCAGTGTCGACTCCGGTTTGAACAATGTAAGGCTGAACACCGTCGTCATTTTGTCTGCGTGAGATTCTCCAGCTTTGTTGTTGTTGAGCTGTTAAAGCTCCACCCTCTTCTGGAAAGGGGGCTGGGAGCAGCAGCTCATTTGCATTTAAAGGGACACACACAAAAACGGCGTGTTTTTGCTCACACCCAAATAGAGGCAAATTTGACAAGCTATAATAAATGATCTGTGGGGTATTTTGAGCTGAAACTTCACAGACACATTCTGGGAGACTTATATTACATCTTGTAAAAGGGGCGTTATAGGTCCCCTTTAAGAAAGCAATATTGCTATAAAAAGTTCAAAACAGTTTATAACTGAAACGTTAAAAGAGCACATTAGTATGCAAGTCGCTTTGGTGCAACTCTAATACATGTGTATCTAAAAGAGGCGTTCATGGTCTTAAATTGATCCATACTGCATAGGCTAGAGCCACAAATTACACTCCTAACTCTCTAACTGAATATATAATACAAAGAGGACCTCCTGGCGTCAGTGTGAATTTACAATTTCCTCTGCTGTGATGTTCTGACCTGAGAAAAACTCTCATATTGTGCAGATATTCCATCTGTATCGCTCCCCTGTGGCCGTATCTCTAACCTTGAGTACAAAGATTTCGTTTAAACATGCGTAACCATGGTTTCCTTTGCCCATTAGATCACAGGGCCGCTCTCTCGCCTAGCAATCAATAGTTTGCAGGTTTTTGGGATATTCAGATGTGAGGGGGCTGGTTTCACATCACTCACACTGAACAACCCCGAAACCCTCTGAGCTTAGAGTTTTGCAGTTTCCATGGTAATATGCGTGTGATTGAAAAAAAGAAAATAGATAGTAATGGAAGGAAGAGTGACATTCTATATGCGCATACATGTGAGAGAAAGCAGCAGAATAGATGAAAGCAAGAAAGAAAGAAATCTCTATGTGCTAAAAAGGAGGCAAGGTGAGGCCCGGATCATTCACCTTTCTTCACTATCGATGAAACGCTGCTCTCTTCCATCAAACCTGTGGCAGACTGACACCGCATACTGATAGACTACAGACGACCTGTGGTCTTGAGAGACAGTCCAAAGTGGCTGTGTGAATGAATAATGTCTGACGGACTGGGAATGTGGAGGGAACGAATATTAGATAAAATATCGAAACCAAGTGGATTTATTTAAATGGAAGTTTCTGTAATACAGCCCCTGATCTTCAAATCACTGGCTGAGCGTGGGTAAAATTGTGAATACTTAGTCTAACAGCCCTATGAAGGACTGAATCTGACCCTTAGTCTGTTTCTGCAGGTTTACTTCATTACGCCAGTAGGTGGCTGTCTTATGAGCGAGTCATTTAAATCAATCTCTCCAATGATTTGTTTATAAACACTGATTCATTCGGTAAAAAATGCATCTGAAATTGCATACTACTTTCACCTACATGCATAGTAGTTCGTTCAAATTCAAAGTATTAATAAAATACTAGGCTAAAAGTACCTTGATGATTTACTAGTTCTGGTGAGATTCTGAAGTGTGCATATGATAACACTTTACTATCCCATGAGGCCAATGGAGAAGATTTGTGAATGGCAGTGGATGTGAAGCAACACAACTAACGCTGGTAGGTCACATGACAATGCAACGGATGTAGTACGTACTGATTTCATTCATCTTTCACACTTTCATACTAAATAGAACTTTGTTTTTTAATGGTCGCAAAATAAGTACTTACTCAAGAGAAGAAGGCTGCCTATTCAAACAGTACGTGATTTAGGACGCAGCCTGATTCACTGAGTAACAAACAGAGTCAATGAATCAGAAATTTAAATGATTCATTGCTTAAAGACTCATTGTTGATTCTTCTGTTGCTGCAGGGCTGTTTACATAACACTGTTTAAAACTAAAAACGTAAACATTTTTATGTGTTTTGGCCATTCATTTACACGTAAACGGTGTTTTGGGGGCCTGAAAATGCAAACTTTCAAAACGGGTTTCAAAAAGCACTTTTCATAAAACGAAAGAGTTGTCTACGTGTAAACTACAAAACTGTGAATTTGTGAAAGCGGTAATGTCATGTGCATGCGTATTACGTGTTCAGTCTGTAAGCATGAAGTGTTTCTTTAAAAAGTGACATCGCCATCTACTGGCCTGGCATGAATAATACAACGTTATCATCTTTACGCGAAAAATGCAAAGAAAGAACTTTTCAGTTTTTTAATACATCGTTATCGTGCAAACATACGCTACGTTTGGAACTATTTTCATTGGCGGAATTAAACTAGACAAAGTAACTGGCAATATTGTGTCTGAAATGAAAATTAGTTAATATACATTTTTTTATTGAACTGTGATGTAAAAGCTCGAGGGAAAATAACTTAATAAATCTGCTAAAATCACATTCAATGAAATTAAAAAGAAATCTACCAACTCAGTATGCGATTTAGGACACAGCCTGATTCAATGAGTAACGAATACAGCGACCGTTTTTATGAGCGAGTCAATGAATCAATAATTCAAATGATTCTTCTGTGGCTTCGTTTGGAACTATTTTCGTAAAAATAGACAAAGTAACTGTTTCTGTATAAGCTTGAGGGGAAATAACTTAATACATCCACTGAAATCACATTCACTGAAAGCGTCATTGTCATTTTTTATGTTGTACAATGAAATAAATACATTTAAAGATCTAAATTTGCCTACTTTGAGACCACAGAGCGTACAGTATAAAGGAAAGCGTCTATAGAGTTTTTCATCTGATCGCCTTTCAGCTTTTTGCACTTCACTTGGTACTGTAGTGTGAGAATTACTGACTTTCATATAGAAGTTTTAAATGAACTACAGCATGTCACACCACAGGAGACTGCTGACGCCGCTTGAAATTTCATGTCGACCACCCGCACGCATTGATAAAGATTTTTTTTCCCTTAAAAGAAGCTCAGGAAGCACATCCACGTACACACAGGAGACTTGGCTCGTTAATTCCATCCTCCCCTGTATCATCCTCTTAAAACAAATTGCTCGGGCTTATTTCAATATCGACAGCACTTCGCCTGCAGAGGACTTAGAGAGCGAGTGTGTGAGTCTGTATAAGCAGCGTGTTGTGCATGAGAGGTCAGAGGCATTTCCACTGCCTCTGCTCACAATTTACGGTCCGCCGGCTAATTCTGAACCAAGGTTATCAGGCGCTCGGTCTTAGGTGGCATTGATTTGAAGTAATGCTTTCCTCTCCTCCACACATAAGTCTTCATTAGCTGATCCTTCTGACCTGCACTAAACCCTATGTCATTACCTCCAGAGCTGTCATCAATATCCTCCCCCGTCCTAAAGGCAGGGCCCTGCTCTTCCACCTTCTGCCCAGCTTTAATCTCAGCCCTGTCAGGTGGCATTAACATTGGTCCAGCTCAATGCCATTCACAACGCAGAATCCTCCGGATCCATTAGAGAAGTGTCCTTCCTCAAAAGCATGGGAACATGAGGGACGGTTCGCTGCCGCCGCTGTCATTTCACAGTTATGAAAGGGACCAAGAAAACAAAATAGATAATATTAGAAAAGCAGGAGAACCAGAGAGAAACATGATTGCAACAAGGGAAAAATTTGTTACACTGCCATTTAAGAATTTTTGTAAAGAAAATTATACTTTTATTCAGCAAGGATGCATTAAATTAATCAAAAGTGACAGTCAACTAATCAACTAAATGTATCCTTGGTGAGTATGAGAGAAAAAAAAAATGTTTTGAAAGATATATTTTACTGTGTTTTGATGTAAAAATTATTAGGCGATGTCATGAGAAAAAAAGTTTTCAATGTTTTAATGTGCATATCTCATTCATTTGCATCTGTATATGATTCTAAAAGGGGACATGTCATGAAAATATGACTTTTTCAGTGCTTAAATACTATAATCGGGTCCCTGGTGCATCTACCAACCCAGAAAACGTGAAAAAGGACAACCCAGTAACGTTGTTTTAGCAAACCTTTCTCTGCAAGAATGTGAAAAAAATGAGCCGCTCTGATTTCGGGGATCTTATTATAATATCACCGCCCCTTAATCTGCACATTTCCAGTTTGAACAATGTAAGGCTGAACACCATCATCATTTTGGCTGCATGAGATTCTCCAGCTTTGTTGTTGTTGAGCTGTTAAAGCTCCACCCTCTTCTGGAAAGGGGGCCGATGAACAGCAGCTCATTTGCATTTAAAGGGACACACACAAAAACGGTGTGTTTTTGCTCACACCCAAATAGAGGCAAATTTGGCAAGTTATAATAAATGATCTGTGGAGTATTTTGAGCCGAAACTTCACAGACACATTCTGGAGACACCAGAGACTTATTTAACATCTTGTGAAAAGAGGCATTATAGGACCCTTTTGAAATATAAAATAATTGCAATTTTCTATTCTGAAATCTTACACTCACACGTTCTCCCAACACAACATGTTATATGCAAATGAATGTAACTAAAGCATCACACATGGTTTGAACTTCCAGACAAGAAAGTCAAGCATACGCCAATGGATAAACAAATGTTTTGCCAATCTTACCTAAAGTCACCCTGTATAATGCACATTTCCATTGCAGATGTGCGGCATGTATCTCTACACATCATACAGAACGGCAGCCGTGTGTTTTCCTGCTGTAACTCACAGAGGTGTGTTTACATTACAACTGCTATGAGCTCATAACTGCGAGGCTTTACCAGCAAACCTTTCAGTTCTTGTTACCCTGAACCTGACCAGTAGTACAGAATTCTCCAAAACCACTACTGATGTTTATAACATTTAGAGTAATGGGCCCTGTTTATTGATACATGGCTAAATTTGCTTGAGAAATGTAATTAAGTTTTTCTTTAAAAAAAGAAAAGGACAGAAAAAAACATTGCTTAAATCATCATGGGTCTTTATTACTTCAATTTACATAACTTAATTTCATGCAATGTCTTATTCATGTAGATGTTACCTCAGATTTTCCTCTTTTTTTGACAGAAATACTTGTCCTAAATGCACTTTTTAAAAATACTACATTAAACAAATGACTATCGGTTTATAACATACCATAAGAAATATTTTTAGATTTATCTGCTGTAGTTCAACTGTTGGATTTTTTTTATTTATTTTGCATTCTTTAAGAGTACAAACATCTAAACATTCTTAAATCAAGATACTTTCTGATTTAAGAAAAAAAGAAATCTCTTATTTTCTTTAAAATGTATCAAAATTAAGTGACTTTAAACTTAAATTTGTCAGAAAAGTAATCTTGTTTTCCCTTAGAATTAGATTATTTTTCAGACCCCATTAGCAGACATTTTGTCATGTTTTAAACATTTAATCACTTAATTTTGAATCATTAATCATACATGTCTGAAGTCATTTTGCGTCTCCAGTAAATATATCTTGATTTCAGAACATTTAGATGTTTTTACTGGAAAACAAGACAAAAATACTGAGGAAGATACAGACAGACAGACAGGATCCGTCACTGACCGACAGTCATGAGGGAGGAAGAACAGGGTTGAGGATGAGCTCCAGTGATTTAACAGCAGAAAGATCTGCAGCGATGACTAGAAGCCATTTAGCTTATAGCTCTATCAATTTATACTGAGCGCACTATTAGTAAGAGTTTAAATGGGTTTCAGGTTAATAGCATTTGCAATTATTTACCGTACGCCATCATTTCTGACTTCACTTAGTCCGTACACAGCCTGCTGCTTTTTCAAGGCTACTGAGAGCTTTTCCCCCTCAATAATAAGGACTTTTAATAGTGGGTTATTAAATACAGGTGTTCACCGATAACAAGCACTCAATTAATAGAAAATGACATTTACGAGCACACGTAATTTGTTAAATTCACATAACAAGTTTAAAATTAGCTTAATGTGAAACACCTGACAAAAAGAACATTTTCTAAACAACAGCCTTGACATCAGAATGTTATTAGTTATTTAGTTATATATATATATATATATATATATATATATATATATATATATATATATATATAATATATATATATATATATATATATATAAGTTGTGTTTTAGGAGTATAATATAAATTTTATTAAACAATATTCATAAACATTCATAAATATGTTGATGTGGTTCAGTTCTCCAGAAGCCGTTTGTTTTAAGTGATTAGCATGAACTCTCTTCTGCACAGACTTGTTGGTGTCAGAGTTCAGATTTTGTTATCTAAAAAAGCAGGTGCTAATGTTTAAAACTGATTTCAGCTGTTTCATCACAGATGCTTTTCACCATCTGCCGCTGCGAGACCCTCTGGTGGGCCAGAAATACGGTTCAAGCATTCAGTCCATCTTGCCAAACAAAATACAGGGAAGCTTCTGACAAAAAGTGCTGGAGGAAAAATCATGGAAAAGTGTGAGTTATCAAGACTGGGTGAGTGTGTATACTACAGACAGGTACTTATTACAGAACTTATATTACAGTGGAAAAGTAGGAATTTCCTGTTTGAAGAAAATTGTGGCAAGAACTGCACCGGAGGAACCGGATAGCTACTCTCGAAACTTTTCAAGGGTTCAGTTTTCATCGGAGCTTCAAGTTCGAGTGCAGCCAGCCCTGCATTTATGTGGGTTTTGTGTGGGTCTATGTTTCGTCAAGAGGAAGCAAAGTGACCATAGTGGTTTTAAAGAACATCTTGACATTGCTTCCTCAAAAAATGTATAATTTTTTTTGATGACCTCCTGCCTAAAACGTACCATTATTTGAGTCTTCTTGGAATCAAGGACTGAGCATTAACAGGATAAAAGCTGAAAAATGTCTTAAAACTACTTCAATGACAATTTCACCTTTACTAAGAGGCACTTTCCACAAATTGTTTACAAAATAGGATCAGGAACTTTAAAAAAAAAAAAAATAAATAACAATCAGTGAAAGGAAGTGCTTAACTTTCAGAAAATGTGGAATAATAATCAAAGAAATAATATGAGCTTTTTTATATATATATATATATATATATATATATATATATATATATATATATATATATATATATGTATGTATGAGCAATATCACACGAGTAGCCGTGCGATATGGCTGTATATTAGCACAGCTGTGATTCGTCCGTAGGCACGAGGCCGCAGGCCGAGTGCTGACATATTTATATAAAATAATATTTATTGAACAACAAATAAACACAATTGTTCAGTCAAACATAAAGCACTACTGTGCCCGTGACGGTTGTCAAGTGTGCCGTGGATAATTACCAAAATGCCAAAAAAAAAAAAAAAAAAAACAATAAATAAATGCTACACCTTGTAGCCTATCTCTATATTTCCTAATTTTTGTTTTAATATTTTAAAAAAAACAATGATATAGGTCACCCTTTTCGCTTGTATGTGGGTTTTTACAAATATTTAACGAATGAAAAGCATTTTAAAGAGCTTGTGCCAAAAACTTTTAACTCCATTGGATCCTCAAACTGTCAGTCAAACCTCATAAATCCGCCTCACCTCGTGAATGAAGTGCGCACACAATTTGGACATCTCGTCTATGCAATGCAAAGGTAAATAAAGATCTGCTGTTTGAAAAAAATTTGTAAAGCGTTTTCTTTACTCAAAACAACACTATGTCTATAAAGGGTATGTATTTAAAGGGAGCAAGAAGAGGAAGCGGAGAAGAGTCTTCGTCTGATATGTCCCGTCTAGTTGTAGCCAATATGCTATATAAATGATAAGGTAATTATTATCAAATTAAACATAGCACAATTCGACTTGCTCTGGAACAAATAATAGATTAATAAGACCAAAGATTGCCCGTTTAATGTACTCAACTTGAATTATGTCTCGTGTTTACCCACTATAAGAGCCAGAAGCACTGGACGAGATTAAGCTGTTCTCGGCACGTGCACAAGCACTGAACGGCCGCTGACGCTCTGGAGCTCGCATCTCCGAAACAAAACAAATTGTAAAATAGGCGCCATTATTAAATATAAGTCACATAATTCAGGTCTAAACAACTACATTCTCGCCTAAAAAACTATTAAAACTACAGTTCGTGGTACAACAAGTAGTATTTGTAAAAATTACGGTTGATTTGATCGGCCGCCATGACGGTCACTTCAAGCGGAGTGATACAAACGGTGAAAAGGCAGTAGGAGTGCTGTTATCACTGAAATATCGCATGGCTATCAGCCAATCAGATTCGAGAATCAGACAGAACTGTTGTATAAATATAAATATATATATATTAGTGGTGGGCCGTTATCGGCGTTAACGTGCTGCGTTAACGTGAGACTCTTATCGGGCGATAAAAAAAATATCGCCGTTAATCTATTCTCAAAGTTGGGTTGGGAGCTGGGTCTATACTACGCAAGCTATGATGACTTTCACCTTGATAGTTTAGCGCGGATGTATACCTAGCCGAATTGACCCTTCGCAAAGACCCGCCCCCCTTAGTTACTGTTGCTTTGTCCGACAAGCAGTGGCGCTGTCACGCCAAACACAGTGATTAATGCATCACGGAGCAAAGAGGGCACTGAAAACACGTCGACAGACAAGACAGAGCAGGTTACTTATGATATTTAACAAAGTCCCAGCTTTAAAACTGTGTAGTTTAAGAAATTCAAACAATAAAACCCGTTTTCTTTAATGTGTCGTGACCATGGTCGTGACAGATTGCTGTAATGCCTCAACTCAAGAGGCTTGTAAACCGATCATCTCTTACTACGAGTCCATTTATAGCATCAAATAAACATGAATGAACATGAGAATCAATGTTGTTTCAAACGCGGAAAGATTTCAATATACAAAATATAGCTGCGAGCAGCGATGACGGGCCAAAGCCCGGTGGCACCGCCACCCCGGTGGCTTCAGGGCAACTGTGCACAGTGGACAGTGGGCATTTAAAACGGTTACACATTTACTGCAGTGGCTGATGCTTTTATGATAACAAACCACAAAAGCCACATCCATGATCATTTAAATTGAAATGACTTTCATGTCACAGAATGTTATAAATCAATTTCAAATGAGTGCAGAATATCATCCTAATCTGAATTGTCTGGGTTTTTTCTCAGGCAACCCCTATAAAAATTCTAGACCAAATTACATGTTATTTGTGCAAACTCCACAGTGCTCTGAAAAAACTAATCCAGCCTTAATGCGAATGTCTGTGATTGCTGATGTTGTATAATCCTCACATTTCTCTTCATGCGTTTTTTGACTTCCCTGAGCTGTTGTTTGTGCACCAATCTTATGCACCAAAAGCATGCTTTCATTTAATTTTAATATGTGTGGTATAAGACAAAAAATAAAATGAAAAAAAAATAAATAGAGCCAAATCACAGAACCCGCAAAGACAATTTTAATGTCATTCTCAGGTAATAATAAGGTACATGTCTAAGTTTATTTTAAACAGCCACTTTTATAATCTTGTGAAATGTACTTAAAGATTTTATTATAATTTTAATATAATTTGAATTATATCAATAATTTATTTTAAAAGTAATTTAATTGTAAAAATAATAATTGTAACTCGAACATTTAGAAAACTAGTCCTGTAACAATAGTGATATAGTGTCATAGTTCAAATTCAAATGAGTGTGAAGTTATCTTTTGCAGTGTTTTTAAATTTGAATTAACCTAATTATCAAACTAATAAACGTAATATTATGTTGTCAGTGGCCTACAAATAAACTGGCCTGATTAGCTGCTTCAGGTGTGTTTGATTAGAGTTGGCAAACTCTGAAGCACAGTGAGTCTGCAATAAAAGGGTTAAAAGGTAAAGCTCATTGTTACACCACTTTCAACAATTAAAAAAAAAAAGGCTTGCAAATGTTTTTTTTTTTTTTTTTCTCTCAAGACCACATTTACATAGTTAATGGGTTCTACTGTTTGTCCTCACAATGCTATTGGATAGAAGAAGTGTTTATATGTCCGGTCATCTGACCATGAAATCACTCTACCTGCAAACTTCGCATCAAGCTCATCTCCTTTTTTTTTTTACATGACTGGATTTGTCAAGATTCAAGTAAGTAAAATTCCTTTTTTTGTGTGTGTGTGTTTTACAATGTCTAGAACACAGGTATATTTAGTTATTTTGGAAAACATTAATCAAATTTGATTTAGAGATTGTTATACCATGTCGTAATTCTACAACGTTGGGCTAGAGTGGTAGTCAAAATAGCCTGTGCTCCTACACATCACATAAGGACACTGCACTTCTCACATGGTCACAAATTTAAATTTAAACTGTTAGATTCATTGTTACTAAGTTCTAAATGTGCTTTTCTGTTAAATTTGTACTTAGTTTAGTTTAGACCATAATTAAACACAGGAATAAATTGTATGTGGAATTTGAAACTCCATCATCCAGAGCAGTATCTGAAACTCCCTGTATCCTTGTAGTTTATTTGTTTTTTAACTTCTAAATGTTCCTGAGATTTTTTTATGAGTGTTGCCCAGGTAGCAGTTTATAGCATTAGGATATAAAAAACAGGCTCTGAATGTCTGTGAATGGTCTTGAATATGAACCTGTAAGTACTCTGGGGGTATGCATGTGTTACTTTTAGTATGATATGTAGAAAGCATAATAGGTGATCCAGACAGTATTTTGATTAGAATTTTGATTAGCATTTGCATTGAAATTATAATACTTTGATGGATAATTCTTAGATCTCTACCCTCAACACATGGTCTACCACCCTGTCTATTTTTTCAGTTTATCTACTACAATATAAGACCCATATGTATTATTCACTTATTTATTTTTTTTAACTTTTTCCATTTCAGAATGCCAAGATGTCATCGGACCACCCCGTCTGGATGTACACAAAGACATGACTGCACATTTACCAGTAAAAACGAAGAGAGGAATGCTGCAGACACTGCAATAATGGATACACAAATACACTGTATCAAGTGCATGTTCGCCTGTATTGTTGTGTGATTATTACTCATGATATATACTGTTATGGGGTCCAAAAAAATAAAATAAATACAATTTAAATTTTCCTACCAGTTGATGATTTCAAAGCAGTTCAAAGTGGAACCAGGTCCATGGGTAGCTCACCATTGTGCACATTTAATTGTGTCTGATACACAGACAATTCTTCTCCAAAAGGATTAATGGTGCGTCCAAGTCCTCCTGGGAAGTTCGTATTTACGAGGTGGGAAGTCGTGTGTACGACTGTAGGTACGTTCAAGTCACTTTTGTCTGAGTATGATGGCGGTGTGCCTTCTCTAAATTAATTACACAAAATAACAACACTTCTGCTTCTAAAAAATGTAGAGCAAAGAATGTGCATTAGTTGTATGTTGCTTTTTTTTATTATTAATTTATGAAGCCATTGTAAACTTTATTGTTACATATTACATTTTTATATTGTGATGCATTCGTATTTTTTTACTGGTAATCAGCTTACTTCATTGTAAACAGAAAAGCCTGACAATGTCACTGCTAAATACCTGTAAGTATTGTGGTATTTCACTATGTTTCTGACTGACACGCCCCCAACTCGTACAGATCGGAGCTTAAAGAAAATTACGAGCTTCCCACTGGTATTTACGACATTGTGGTGGCGTTCATGTCGGTTCTGCTCGTAAATACGATCTTTCCGACATGACTTGAACGCACCATAAATATGGCACAAAACAGTAAACTCGCGCAGGAGATCACGTAGAAATAAACATAGGAAAAAAACCTAGCCTTGCATAAACAAAACAATTAATATCAAATTCAAACATCAACAGCAAATATCTTGTATACACTTCAAATAATACATTAACTCATCATTTCAACACTTTTTGAACTTATTGACACTTAATCATCACACTTCATGACATCTCATTAGCTCATTAGCACTTTCACACGAGTTAGCTTTAGTCCTTGTGCTATTACTACAGCGCATATAAATCGGCATATATATGTCACTTCTCATATCAATTTACTTATTGAGTTAGTGACTCTTTTCTCACATAATATGATATGACTTGGAATGAAACTCACCAAGGCAATAACTTCACATATATTCAAAGAAACAAGCTCATTTGCAACACTCCGATTCTCCGTTGGTGCCTCGTCGACTTCTCACCCCGATGACAGCTTCATGTGGCCACATCCGTTCAGAAATATGATCTATTTATTGCATTTAATCTCTTTTCTCTCTATATTAAAAGCTTTTACGGAGGGTCTCTGCTTCGTCAGACTCGTTCTCTCTCTCTCTGCCTCTCACGCAGTGCAACAGCGCCGGCGCAGCCTGTGGGCGGGCCTTATGAGAGTGCTGCTAACATTGGCTCTTAGGAGAGTCAGGGTGCGTCCGAAATCGCATACTACATGAGTAGGTACTACATTTGAATTTGAACGTACTTCCCGACCGTTAAAACAGTACGTTCTATATAGTATGAATATGGGTAGTATGAATGGAATTCGGACGTACTACATCCGCCATGTTAATATTGTCACGTGTCATGCGTCGTCACAACAGCGCGAAAATTTAAAGGGCCTGCTCTACTCCGCTTTCATCAGCAATGTTTTTATTAATGCTTACCGCTTCCATCTGTGTTTTAATGTCGATTCAATCAACAGCTCAAAGGAGGCGTCGGTCAGCTGCTCGCAGATCACGCTTTCTTCAACAGCTTGTTAAATATGTCAAAGTATAATCACCTAACGTATTTAGCTAGGAAATTTTACCTCAGAATAAAAATACATCTGAATATCACGACAGAGGCTGATTTGAAGCAACGAAATTAAGTAATTTATTGTTAAAAATGATTGCATATAAAAATACATGAGAAACAAAAGACATGAAATCAATAAACAAACTTGAATACATTATATATAAATAAATAATGTGTAGATAGACAGAGAGGGAGAGAGAAATACACAACATACATAATATACATAATAATATACAAAAAAAAAACAAACTACAAACTGAGCTCTACAATCTACTGCCGCCTGAATGTCCGTTAACTGCTGTCCGTTAAGTTTTCTAATCTCATTAAACTGCTTAACAACGGCTGTAACGTTATCTCGACCTGTTCGTTAGCTTGATGTGCTTTCAGTAATAATGATTAAACATCTTTTTACAGCCGACTCTTAATCTTCTCATTACATTGTTTAAACTTTCAATAAGTCAGCCGTTTACTTACATTATGTTAAACAAGTGCAATTTAACCACAAACACCGTTTTTCCCTGAGGTACTTAAGGACTTGAATGAGCTGCATATCGCCGCTTTCCGCCATTTTCGAATTTGAAGAATCCTCTCCTGTGGCATCACGGGATAGCGCAGCGTCCATCGTATGCCTACTACAGAATTCGGGCGGAAGCAGTAGGTCATCCGGGTACTTCTCGCCTACTGTTTTTCGAATACTATGAATTCGGACATACTACTCGCTTCGCATACTGTTTTTCGCATACTATATAGTAGGGAAGTATGCGATTTCGGACGTAGCTTCAGTCACTGAAATGAGAGCCGTCATTGGACAAAACAGTTTTCCTTCTTGAACTTTTCTCTTTTTTTTTTTTTTCTTTTCTTTAGCTTTCTTTATATCAACCTGATTACCCGAGTTACAAGTGTCATAGTTCAATTTCAAATG
Source organism: Culter alburnus (assembly GCA_028476615.1). Taxonomy (NCBI): domain Eukaryota; kingdom Metazoa; phylum Chordata; class Actinopteri; order Cypriniformes; family Xenocyprididae; genus Culter; species Culter alburnus. The sequence goes on from JAOTNS010003792.1 coordinate 962,661, forward strand.
AGTGTGAAGTTATCATTTGCAGTGTGTTTTTATATTTTAATTAACCTAATTATCAAACTAATAATGTAATACTATGTTGTCAGTGGCCTACAAATAAGATTCGCTGCTTCAGGTGTTTGATCAGGGTTGGGATTAAACTCACAGTGAGTCTACAATAAAAGAGTTAACTGATCAAGGGTGTAAACACTCTCACTCTCTCTCTCTCTCTCACTCTCACTCACTCACTCACTCACTCACTCACTCACTCACTCACACACACCACACACACACACAGACTGGTGTGAGGAGTTAGGAGGAGGGAGGGGGTAGGGGGGTTGGACAGAGAGACCCTACGTCTATGTGAGTTTATGAAAAATCCACATTCAAACCAAAATATCTGACTTCCTGTTGGTCACAGCTAATGACTGTAAATTAGAAAGTTGTCCAGCTTAATGAGAACAATATGTGTCCTGAGTTTGGTGACTGTAGGTTAAACTAACCCCCCCACTTTTGTCAAAAGATGGCGCTATAGAGGCCCTGCTCCCCACCTGTTTCTACGGCTTTGCCCATGTATACTGGTTGGCATCTCTGACGTATCGAGTTTCATGCAATTTGAAGCATGCTAAGTGTCTCAAAAGCATCCATAACGAAAATTAAAGTTTGATGCGTTGCCATGGCAACAGTGTTTGAGATATCACGATTCTTTTCACAGGTCTACATCTGCTGTGTATTGACATTACACTGATGAAGTTTGAAACAAAACAGGTAAAAAAAATAGGGTGATCTCAAAGCATTTTGAAAGTGACACACTTCCTGCTGCCAATTGGTGGCGCTATAACTTTGACTCACAGTAGTCACATTCATGTGATCTGACTCCTATAACAAACACACTGCTGAAGTTTCATTAACATCAATCAATGTATGCCGACGTTATAACACATTTCGTGTTTCCCTTTTCTCGCCATAAATTCGTTGCCTCGCCATGGCCAAACCGTTTGAGATATCAAAAATCCGCTCGCAATTTTGCATCCTCAATGTCTTGAGTTCATGCTGACCGAGTTTGGTGGCAATCAGATTAATCGCCTAGGAGGAGTATATCAAATTCCAGAGCATGCGTTTTTCAAACAACCCATAATAGCTGACTTCCTGTTGAGGTGACGTATAACTTAGAGTACGAATGTTTGGCCCGATGAGGTCTATATGTGTACCGAGATTTATATTTGTATGTGCAAGCGTGTTTGATATATGGACCAAGTTTTCGGACCCAATTCAAGGGGGCGCTGTCGAGCCCCCCTGCCATGCCCGGGTACCAGCTTCTGCCCGGCCCTGATGGCCGCGGATTCCAATGTGTGTGCAAATTTTCAAGAGTTTTTGAGCATGGTAAGGGCCCCAAAAATGCCCGAATAGTCGGAAAAAAATAATTTCCTAAAGTTCCCTAAAGAAAACAAAAGGGCCTTCAGCCCCTTGGGCTTTGGCCCTAAATATAATATACAAAAGTATAACTCCACCGAGGTTAATCTTCTAACTCCTATCTGCTTTGTCGGACAAAATGGCGGATTACTTTTAGTCATTTCCTGCATCCCAATTTGGGGACAATTTGGGTATCTCACATATTCTGAATGTCTTCGGCAGAATTCAAATGAGCCATTTTAATCTAGATTAATTCCAAAATCACACACACATATATATATATATAATATATATATATACATACATACACACATATACACATATATATATTTATACAACAGTTCTGTCTGGTTCTCGAATCTGATTAGCTGATAGCCGTGCGATATTTCAGTGTTATATTTCATATAACAGCACTCCTCCTTTTCACCGTTTGTATCACTCCGCTTGAAGTGACCGTCATGGCGGACAAGCAAATCCACCATAATTTTTGAGAATACTACTTGTTGTACCACAAACTGTAGTTTTAATAGTTTTTTAGACGAGAATGTAGTTGTTTAGACCTGAAATATGTGATTCATATTTAATAATAGCGCCCATTTTACAATTTGTTTTGACGTTTTCGGAGATGTGAGCTCCAGGCCGTCAGCGGCCGTTCAGGGGTCATGTACGCGCCAAAAACTGCTTCATCTCGGCCAGTGCTTCGGGGATTTACCGCTGGCTCTTATAGTGGTTAAACATGAGACATAATTCAATTTGAGTACATAAAACGGGCAATCTTTGGTCTTATTAATCTATTATTTGTTCCAGAGCAAGTCGAATTGTGCTATGTTAAATTTGATAATAATTAATGTTACCTTACATCCTTTATATAGCATATTGGCTACAACTAGATGGGAAATATCAGACGAAGACTCTTCTCCGCTCTTCAAATACGTAAAACATTAAACTTTA
>JAOTNS010003792.1:972500-1097500 GCA_028476615.1 Culter alburnus
GCCCGCTCACACACACAGATCAATGAGGCCTTGGGGAGAAATTCATCCCTCCATTATTGCAGATTCAAACACAGCTCATCACCTGTGAGGAGTCAAGTTAGCTAAACTCTAGATTAACCGTCAGGGAAATACAATGGGCTTTTAAATGTTCTGAAATCATGCAGTAGGGTAAATCTTAGGGTAAAGGTACTTACTTGATGCACATCAATTCCATGATATATATATGTATACAACAGTTATTTCTGGTTCTCAAATCTGATTGGCTGAGAGCCATGTGATATTCTAGTGATAACAGCACTCTTACCTTTGTTCCGTTTGTATCACTCTACTTTAAGCAACTGTCATGGCGGCCGAGCAAATCCACCGTAATTTTTACAAATATTACACTTGTACCATGAACTGTAGCTTTAAGAGTTTTTAGGTGAGAATGTAGTTGTTTAGACCTGAAACATGTGACTCATATTTAAACATAGTGCGCATTTTACGGTTTGTTTAGACGTTTTCGGAGATGTGAGCTCCAGGCCGTCAGCGGCCGTTCAGTGCTCGAGTACCCGTCGAAAACAGCTTCATCTATTATTATATTCTAACGTCTTATAGTGGTTAAACATGAGATATAATTCATTTTGGGTACATAAAACTGGCAATCTTTGCTCTTATTAATCTACTACTTGTTCCTGAGCATGTCAAATTGCGTGATGTTAAATTTAATAATTTAATATTAAGGCTATATTTAACTTACATCCTGTAGAGCACTGCTTTTGTATGTTTCATGACATATATTTCATATTGTCATTTATAATGGATATTGTTATTCATTTAAATATTGTTGTTCAATAAATATTTTACATAATATGTTGTATTTGGTACTGAGAAAGGGTCCATTAGTGCATAATATGGATTGAGTGAAAGTTATATTAATACGCCACTAGATGGCGGCAAACTTTACGAGTGAATGAGTCAGTCGCAAGAGACTTTTAAATTGAAAGGGACTTTTGTAAACAAAGGATGTTGTTTTAGTGCTGTTATGGAAAATTCCCTTAAAGGGTTAGTTCACCCAAAAATTACTCGCCCTTATGTTGTTCTACACCTGTAAGACCTTCGCTCATTTTCAGAACACAAATAAGATATTTTTGATGAAATCCGATGGCTCAGTAAGGCCTGCATAGACAGCAATGCCATTAAACTACTCAAGATCCACAAAGGTAATCAAAACATATTTAAAACAGTTCATGTGGGTTCAATCGTAATATTATAAAGTGACGAGAAAACTTTGAGCACCAAAAAAAAACCAAAATAACTTTTTTACAATGATATCTAGTGATGGCCGATTTCAAAACACTGCTTCATGAAGCTTCAAAGCTTTACGAATCTTTTGTTTCGAATCAGTGATTCAGAGCGCCAAAGTCAAGATTCGAAGCAGTGTTTTAAAATCGCCAAATACAAAAGGACAAATACAAAGATCGCTTTCCTCAGTGGACATTCAAACAGATCTTTATAATGGATATAATATTATGGACATCGACCTGAAGAATGAATGTTATATCAGACACAGGTAATGCTCACTCTCTCAATAATACTGTACAAAATACAATGCGTTTCAATGAAGCGACTAAACATTCCTTCGTTACTAATTCTAAAGTGACGTTTTAGAATTAGTAACAGAGTCTTGGTCAAACGGTCAACTTGAGATTTGAATCTGTGGCAGAAGGAAGTAGTTCTGCACAAAAGAGGGTTTTTAAAGACAATCCGTTGTTTCTTATTTATTAACATATTTGTGCAACTGTTGTAGCCGTGCAATATGGCTGATTACCTACAGCCGTGCTGATATACAGCCATATCGCATGACTACGAGTGTGACATTGCTCATATATATATATTATATATATATATATATATATATATATATATTTTATATTATATATATATATATATATATATATATATATATATATATATATATATATATATATAAATATAAAAATTCTGAAATTAGCATTTATGGTAGAAAACATAGAAATTTATTTTTTAATTCTAAAAATATACCTGTACCTGAAAAGATGTCAGTCATGAGACCCCTGACTGATCTATTAAAGATGATCATTTCTAGTATTTGTCATTAACTGTATCTTTTACCTGTATCCTTCTTGATTCCATAAAATGGAATAATTTCCATCATGACAGGATATAGTATTTAATTATAAGGGTACAGGTCTGACTGTGATTACTGTCATTCATCTGCAGAAGGTGACATGGAATGTATCTAGAGGTAAAAAAGGACATTAAAAAATAGAACTTTTTTGCATTTAATTTTTTTCTTCTTCATGCTGCTGGAGTTTAATGGTATGCTCGAACATTCCTCTTTGAAAGGCTGGGCACGTTGTTATGTGTCAAAAGCTCATCGCTGCAATTACGACTCAAACTCTTTGCAATCATCCATCAGAGCGGCTGGAGTTCAAGAGTTTTATTGTCATGGTTTATCTGCTTTAATCACCTGAAGTGAAGTGGAAATAAATTTAAAAATACATTCTGTGAAGGCTAATGACTGTAGCGGGGAGCTCGTGGGTGGACGAAGGTGGGCGGCACACGTCACGCAAACCCCAGTGTCGCTTTACAACAGGGAACGGTGGGTTGAAATGGATGTCCGGTACCAGACTCCTGGTGTAAAGTGACAGGGTTACAGCACTGTACTGTAATTATAACTGTTCACATACATATTTGCTAAAAGAACACAGTGATCCGCACAAAAGGCCTGACTGTTTTGATCCCGAAAATTGCTCCTTTCCCATTTAACTTAATTAGAGTGTGATTTCTAACTAAATCATTTTAAGGAAAAGGAAAATCTGTCACTGCCTGGCAAAAACATTTCAGTCCCTGGTGATACTACTGGTTCCTGTTCATATACTGGGTTATTAAAATCAAATTCAAGGCTTTTTAAGACCTTTTTTTTTTTTTTTTTTTTTTTTTTTAGGAGCTGCACGGATAAATGAATATTGTATGAGCAAGTAGGGTCTATGATAACATGCCAAATCTTAAATGACTGTATATATATATAAAAACACATTTCAAATACAGGTTTTGACCCAAAAAAAAAAAATTATAAACCTCACGTTTTAGCCTTTAAGCTATTTTTAAAACCATTTTTAGGGAAAAAATGTCCCTGCAAACAACAGTGCCTTTAAAAAAAAAGTGACTTTGAAACATGCATCTCACAATTATTTCATAATTTTATTAATCATCATCACCTTAAATTTAATTAGCAAATCAATCCATATTGCAATTCCTGTTTTCAGTCCTCAAATTTAAGAGCTCGACCGTAATTCTTATAGCATTTACTGTAAACGTTTTATGGCCTTAAATTTAATAAAGCTGCATTTAAGAGTTTTTAAGAACCCCAAAAAAGGAGCAGAAAAGGCATAAAATACAGTTCTGCTCAAGTTTAAATACTCTTTAAAAAAATAACTGTAAAAAAAAAAAAGAAACAAATGTACACAGTTAAATACAATTTCCACTGAAACAGTAATATACTGTAAAAACAATGCATTCAGGGTAAATTGATAAAATGACAAATATTACTCGGTGCATTGTTTTTTTTTTTTTTACAGTATATTACTTCTGTATATTACAGTGCATTCTGGGTAATATTATTTGTCGTTTTCGAGAAAGTAGCCTGTAGGCCTCTTTTCTTAAAATGACAAATATGACCTAGAATGCATTGTTTTTATGGAATATTACTAAAATGGTATTTTACTGTAAACATTTGTTTCGTATTTTTTATTTATTTATTTTTTTTAAAGTGTAGGGCTTCAAAAATAATGTTGTTCAGTTCTGTCATACTCATTTACACTTATCTCTCTCTTTAATGAGAACTTCAAACCACAAAGTGGACACGATCCAATTTATTACCAAATCCCTTTTCACACATTATTGACAGATACATGGGTTCACAGTTTGGTTCATGCTGACACACATAACATGCGCTTTATACTGTACATGCTTAAATAAAATGACTAATCTGATGGGAAATGAAACACCTATTAAGCTTATACTTGGGTTTTGGTCTGGTAATGTGGAAATAAAAACATCCAATCAATTGGATGTATTAAAATGAGCCAGAGAAAATGACTCTTGGCCAATCACATGACTCTAACTGCTTGGTCCTTGAAGAGCTTCAGCCATGAACAGCTTTCCCAGGTTCTGAGATGTGAACTCCTTGATGGTTTGGCAGTACGTGTTGATTTGACCTAAAGAGTAGATGGGGAAAAAAAAAAAAACACATTTAGAAAGATTAAAAAAACAAAGCAAATAAACACCGTGAGAAGAGTGAGAAATCACAAAGTGAGATGAAGAGAGGAGAAATAAATCTTGAGGGAGCTGAAGAAGTAGAGAGAAACTGCCGTGAAGAGCCTCAGTTAATGTTCTCCATCATGTACTGACGGCTGCCGCGGAGCTCTCGGTGATTGGCTTTCCGCTCGGCAGAGCTGCTGCTCGCGCCACTGAGGAGTTTAGATTTTAAAAGACCTTAAGAGATCGTGAGAGATGAGCTGCTCCCTCCTCACACCTACGAGCGTTTCATCCAGCCATAGACCAAGACATTACTCCACAAACACTCTGACTTGAAGCCATGGTGCATATATCTTATATCTTGATGGTAAATGTTACAGCTGGCTCCAATTAAGCTGGGATATGGTTTTATCATTTTTATATGTTATAGAATTTATTTGAATAATGTATTTAATATTTATCATATTTATAAAAAGAAAATACATATTTATTTATAATCACATATTTATCATATTATTATATTATTATTATTATTAGTGTACATATACATATAATCCAATGCTAAATTAAAATAAATAAAATTAAATATTTTCAAGCAAAATTACATAATTTTAAGTATTATATACTTAATAAATAAATGTGTGAGTGTCTGTGTATATATATATATATATATATATATATATATATATATATAATATATAATATATCTATAGAATATATATCTATATATATATATATATACACACTCGTTCCGGCAAATACTATACAATAATAAATGAATTCAAATAAATTTCTTTCATTTAAATATTTTTACTAATTATTACACATTTATTATACATTACATTTAAATATTATATAGTCAATATTTATCACATATTTAATAATATTACTATTTAATTATTTAATAAATCTTTTTTTTGTTTTTAAATATTTAATACTATCCATATTATTATTTAATATTTGTGAACATATCATATAGATAATAATACAGACAATAAATAAATAAAAAGAAAATTACATGCATCAATTTTGAAATGCCCTTATTTAAATGATTGGATTTTGAAGCGCACAAAGGTTGCCGTAACCTCAAATAATCACAACTAGATCAAACTTCTCACTAGCTGTGCCTCCATCCAAAGATCCAAACATTGATGCAAACATTTGCGAATGAAGCAGCATTTCCATCCCATATGTTCAAGAAAATAAAATCATCACTTCCTGGGAAATTGGTGCAAAATATCTGTAATAAAAAATTGCAATCAGGCATTTCAGAACCACCAAACTAACATTTGAGATGCTGCAATACCATTGGTCCACTGGTTAGTCCAATCACATTCTCCGTTGAGGCAAAGTCGCATGAGGTTTTTGTTGCACTTCGAGGGATTTATTCAGTAAATGTGTTTCCATTTTAGTTTACTGGATATAAAAAGTTGTCAAACTAAATTGAGCGCATTTATGCTAATTTTGGCATTTCAATCCAGCGTTTTTTATGCAATATCCCAAAATTCACATTAAAATAGGTGGATGAAAACAGCTACTGTCAGCTACTTATTAGAAAAATCACATTTTTGTTTGATTGCAAATACTTCCCATATAGTCCCTTTGAAAGGCTGAACATTCAGAATGGGACGCAGCATGTTTCTGGGTAAACAGCAGGGCTCTAGAGTTACATAACGTCTACATAAAGTCCAGCAGCTCAGGATACAAGATGACATGACAGACACATCACCCTCCTCCAGCTATTTTCTCTCAGACGGCAGCTGATCTATAATATACTACCACCATAACAAGTTAGAAACAATTGCTTTAAATCAATCTCTGGCAAGGCCTCTGTAATGTTCCTCATAAATTACACGTCCTCCCTCCTTCCCTTCCATCTCAGCTCCACGGGAGAGAAAAAAACGGACAAGTCCAAATCTTTTCAGATCCAAATGAGATGAAATGAGGAGGAGATGGTTAACACTGTGTTGGGATGTCTCGCATCGCTCAAGAGCAGAGATTTGGCTTCCATTACTGAGCAGACACTAATCATCCACTGAACGCTGGTGTGAAGGTGTAAACATTATATACTTCTGCTTAACCCTGTGAAGTCTGACATATGACATAATAGTAAGGAAAATATCATTTTTTTAATAAATGGAACAGTTTATTGAACCTTTAGACAAAATCTAAAAGAAAGTTTGCATGTGTTTTTTTGAGCGTCATATTTAATACATCAGGCTTTTATGGCTCATATAGTATGATATAGTGAGAATATGGAGCTCAAACTCGAGGAGTATATGTAATTTAAATATGTAATTTAGTGCAGTTGCTGATATTTGTATGGCCAAAAAGTACAGACTACTTAAATAAAATGGATATAAATATCAGTTGTCATGCTATATGTGCCAATAATGTCATGGTATATAATAGTCGTTATAATCATATATCTATCATATATATATAGTAAAAACTAATTTATGTTAATGAATGGCTGAAAAAATTAAATAAAATATAAATATTAGTTGAAAACTTAAACTAAACGAAATTAAATGTTGCCTTGGCAATAAACTGAAGTTTAAATTGAAGCACTAAAATTTTTAATTGGAATTAAATGAAAACTAAAATTACCTAAAACTAAATGGAAATAAAAATAAATTAAACGTAAAATATTTTAAACCTAAGCAATATTTAAAAAAAAAAAAAAAAAAAAAAAAAAATAATAAAATGACAAAAAGCACATAATGAAATTACTAAAAAATTAATTAAAATTAATATAAAAGTAAAATATAAAAATAAAAGCTAATTCAAAATATTAATAAAACTATAATAAAACTAAAATAACACTATAAACCATATATAATAATAATAATTAAATATATTTTTTTAAAAACAATTTTTATTACAATATTGTATTTTTATTTTTCCCAGGTTCTTTATTTTCACTATTTAATTGAAATTATATTTCACATAAAAATTTAAAATATATTAATTATTATTTATATTTATTATTACCTAAAACTAAAATGGAAATAAATATAAATTTAAATATTTTAAACCTACGCAATGTTAACAGACAAAAAGCACATAATGAAATTACTAAAAAAAAGAAATAATATTAACATTAAACTAAAATATAAAAATAAAAGCTTATTCAAAATAATAATACAACTATAATAAAAATAATAAAATAACACTATATACCAATATAATAATAATAATAATAATAAATATATATATATATATATATATATATATATATATATATATATATATATATATATATATTTAATTATTTATTTTTATTTTCCACAGGTTATTTTATTTGTCACTATTTTAGTTGTTATTTAAATAATATTTAAAAATATATTAATTATTATTTTAAAATATGAATATGAATGAAAGTGACTGCAGGAAGGATCACATACTGGCGATGAGCAGGGTGTCCATGCGTGGAGGCGGCTGAGGAGGCTTGAACATCTTGCTCAGGTCTTCCTCAGGAAGCGGAGGCTCCCCTCGGCTCTGTCTCTGGGCGTTCTCCTGCTGACGTCTCTGAACGTACTGCAGCACAGGGATGAAGAGCACACGGTTATTCTGAACTTTAACCTCTGAATTAAAGCTTCTAAAGATGGCCATGACAGGCCAGAAGAGGAGGACGAAAGAGAAGACTGATGTTGTATTTAACAGCAGGTGAAGATGATTAGATTTGATCAAAGAAATGAGTAAATAAAGAGAGAATCGCTGTGTCACTACGGTATCAGAGGAATTTGGGAGGTCGCGTGTACTTCAATCAATCAGGAAGTTCAGAGTCCAGCGCAGAGCGAGGCCATTACCGTCTCATTCAGACCTTGATACACAGCCACCCAATAATCTCTTCTAACTTCACTGACTTTATAGAGTCAGTCGGGCCGATTCTGAACGATGCTAGTGATTGCCTTGGCACAAAAATCCCAGACACTCTCGGTTAAATAGGAAAATTTGCAGCCTTGACAAGCCTAAACTTGGGTGAATCTCATGCTTCACACTAAAAGTCAAGAAATTATATTTAAATAAAAAAGAAATCATATCACTTTGCATGTATAGAAACTATTTTTAGGACCATTACGAGGTTTTGTTAGTTTCTTTTGTTAATTAAAATCAGCTTAAAGGGGTCATGAATTAAGAAATCAACTTTTCCTTGAGCTTTTGATATACAAGAGGTCATCTTACTATAGGAAAATCCTGTGAGTTTCAGAACTGAAAACTTCCTTGTTAGTCCAATAAAAGCTTTAATTGACTCGTCCCAGAATGTGCCTATCTATGGTGAAACTCCGCCTTCGCAGAAGAAATCACGCCTACTTCATCATTACAGCGTTAGCCCCGCCCACTGGTGTGTTAGTGAGATGAGGAGGAGAGAAGAGCGATACAGGACTAAAATAACATTACCTTTCAAAGCACCCTAATGCTAGGAATATGGTTATTTATTTTCAACAATGTGAATGTCTGAGTTGAGCTTTATTTATTTGTATTTGGTACATTTAGATTCTTTGGTGAATCAATCACATTTCGGCACAAACAGACTTTTACGATATGAACTCGACAGTAATGCAACAACATGTCAGTAACTGTGTTCATTCTAATGCCTGATCTGATATTAATGATTCATGTACAGTCAGATGATCTTTGTCTGTGTGTCAGTAAATCAAATCAGTGACTAAACGCTCAACTTCACCTTGTTTCTCTTATAGTAGGATGAAAATAATCCGTTATTTAAACGGTGATTAAATTATATATAGAAAGCGATCAAAGAACGCTCCCTTTACAATCGCTGGAGCTGTCAATCAAACAGCACGAGTTTATCAGTGACTCCATTAAAACTCTCATTTTATTCAACAAATCTCTTAGTTATATCATGTTTGCACTGTTAGTTACAATGAAAGCATTTGTTAGTGTGCAGAAATTGAGTTGCAATTACGAGATCACTGCTTTCATGAGCTCAACAACATGTCTGTGATCGACTACATGTTCATCACTGCAACCTTTCATGCCACAATCTAAATATAATGCTTTTCACGATTAGTTAACCTTGAGAGCTGTAATAATAAAAATGTGCTAAAAGTTTTTGAGAGAGTAATACTTAGCTATATTAAAATGGAAAGATGTCAGCCAATCACAGCAGTGGGCGTTTACACTGAAGTCTCACAGCAGACATGCCCCTTAAAACAGAGCGTTCAAATAAAATTAGAGTAGGAAAAATGCCTTATTTCTAAATTATGACCATTTTTGATGTTAAAAACATACTAACATTATAAGTGCACCCCAGGAAACATTATAAAACAATAAAACAACGCAGTTCATGACCCCTTTAAATACTTTACAAAATTACAACTTTGGGTCTGTCAGATTTTTTATTTTTTTATTTAAATAAATTAATACTTCAATTCAGCATGGATGCACTAAATTGATCAAAAATGACAGTAAAGACATTTAAAATGTTACAAAATATTTCTATTTCAAATAAATGCTGTTCTTTTGAACTTTCTATTAATCAATGAATACTGAAAAAAACGAGTGATAACAAATGTTACTTCAGCAAAATATTTTTTTATTATTATTTAATATTTGAAATATTTAGGGCCCGAGCACCGATGGTGTGAGGACCCTATTGGAATTGCTCAGCCAATTATTCTTCTTCTCCAAAATGAATCGCATTTTTGAGGGCCTAAACATTCTCAAAAACTCATGAAACTTTGCACACGCATCAGAAGTGGTGAAAATTTACATCTGATATGGGTTTCAGAATTAGGTGTGGCAAAATGGCTCGACAGCGCCACCTACAAAATTTCAATTAAGCGCCCTTCGTGCTACGTTTCACGTACAGTTATGAAATTCGGTAGACAGATGTAACAGCCCAATACCTACAAAAAAGCCCCTGGGTGCAAAGTTTGTAAACCCAACAGGAAGTGAGATATTTAGAATTTTCTCTACAAAATTTTGGCAGTTTTTGTCATTTCCACATGTTGTACTTTAACGAACTCCTCCTAGAGCTTTAATCAGATCAACATCATATTTGGTCAGTCTAATCTAAAGGCCTTTGAGATGTTAAATTGCGAAGATCTAGAGTTTTCGCTGAAGGGTGTGTCTGTGGCAGCCTGGCAAAGTTCGATGTTTCGCCATGAAAAAGGAAGTTGTTGTAACTCGGGCATACAATGTCTGATCTGCCCCAAACTTCACATGTTTTATTAGAGTCCTGACCTGAAGACATCTATATGACAATATTCAGTTACAGTCATAGCGCCACCTGGGGGCAACAGGAAATGGCATGTTTTACACTGTGATTAACTCCTTATAGAGATTAAACCAGAAGCACATCATATATGGCCAGTCTAATCTTAAGGCCTTTGAGATGTTAAATATCAAAGATCTTGAGTTTTCGTTGAAGGGCGTGTCCGTGGTGGCCTGACAAATTCTGATGTTTCGCCATGAATGATGAAGCTGTTGTAACTCAAGCATACAATATCCGATCTGCTCCAAACTTCACATGTGTGATAGGAGTCCTGGCCTAAAGACATCTATATGACAATATTCAGTTAGCCATAGCGCCACCTGCTGGCAACCGGAAATGGCATGCTTTACACTGTAATTCACTACCAGATTCACGTTTCATTATGCCACAAAGTACCAAACATGCTAGAAACACGTTAAATTATGCAACACTTAGCTGAGTGCTAATGTATGCAAATAACGCCACGAAAGAAACAGGAAGTTGTTGTAACTCAGGCATACAATGTCCGATCTGTTTCAAACTTCACATGTTCGATGATAGTCCTTGCCTGAAGACATCAACATGGCAATATTCAGTGACGGTCAAAGCGCCACCTGTTGGCCACAGGAAGTGTGGCATTTCGAAATGACTTTGGCATAATTCTCCTGTATTCACTCGCTTACATGCATGTCGCCCACTGTTCACTGTTTTCCTAAGGCCAATGGGTGGCGGTGAGCCCGGGTGTGAGGGCCCTTTCATCGCTGCTTGCAGCTTTAATTCATTTTATATTTATATTAAATTTGTATAAAATTAATTTTGTGTATGTATTTATTCATCGGTGTAAATAGGGGAAAATGCGTTTAAATGTCACAATGCAAGTATTCCTAGATTTCTTTATGTAAAAATAACATTTCTTATTTTTGTATTTTTGGGGTGAAATATGATCCAAATATTTCTTGACAGTTTTCATGAGAAACACACTTTATAGTGCATATTAACAAATAAGCACTGATTTAAGAGTAAAATCTTTAATTGCTAAAACTGCCAACAATCCTCTAAAGTGCAGCCCTGTGTCTCTCAAACAAAGCTTTGATTATAGCCTCAGAGCTAATTCCTGGGTTTGAGTTGCAGAGTTTCATCAATTACGACTGTGATATAATTATATCTTCCAGAGAATAACATCAAGAGTGAAACATCAAGCCTCATCAGCCGCTCATTCAGCGTAAGCCCCTTATTGTGATCTTTGTGGTGACAACCTGTTTTCCACCAGCAGACATCAGGATAGTAAAGCTACCATTAACGGTAACTAGCGTTTACATGCTTATGATGGCTCTCATCCAACCAGAACATCAAAGCATTTAAAAGTGAGCGGTGTATGAGCGTCACACTCGTCACAGCACGCTCCCATGTCTCTGTTCCTCGTTTTATCCCAATTCTTCAGTCTGACAGCTGAAAATCCCATCACTTGAAAGCAGGGTTATTATCATTAACTAAAAATAAACATAAAATATATATATATATATATATATATATATATATATATATAATATATATATAAATAAAAATTTTAAATAAAAGCTAATTCAAAACTAAAACAACACTGCATTAAAGTACGAGCACACTTTTCTCACCAGCAGCATGATTTGAGGCATCATGACACAAACGGTGAAATCTCTACATGAAAAGACAGGTGTCTGCGTTTGATGGATCACCTGATGTTTCTGTTGCTGCTGCTTGCTGAGACTGCGGCAGTGGTTGTTGTACTTGACGATGTCCTGACTCATGTCGTCCACGCGGTCCATCAGCATCTGCAGGCTCTTCTCTAGATGAGAACTGTAGAGGAACAACAAAATATAAAATATTTATATATATAAAATAGGCTGGTCTGCCTCAGCGCTCTAACAGTGCTCGTCAATGTCAAAATGACAGCCAATCAGATCAAAGAAGGCGGGACTTAATCTTAAAGTGTGAATTCCAATGCAACATTTTAGTTTTTACAGTGAAAGAGTACGTGCGTGGTAAGATTTAAGTAGCTAAACATTAAATATATGACAACTGTTTTAGGATGGATATGTTTAACGACCCACAATAACACACAGTGATGCAAACTACTCAACTTTTTTATGGCATTTCTCCATTTTGAATTGAAAATATGCCATCATTTACCTGAATGTGACGAGACGAGATGTTTTTTACATTTCTGACATACAAACAAGAGTGAACGTGTGCATATTTTTAAATAAAATATTATTGGCGAAGAATGGACTTGGAACTTCTTTTACTGTTCTTATTTCTTCTTTATTCCCTTAAATCCCTTTTAATCCTTTATTTAATTTCTTTAAATAAAAAAAAAATAAAAAACTTTGGTCACCCCCAATGTTCAAGACATGGTTACGTCCTTGTAACACGCTATGGAGAAACTCGAGTTAAACCAAAAGGATATCTGGCTAATTCTTGCATTCACAGGTCATCCATAAAATTACCTTTATATTATCGTCCAAATTATATTTTCGTCCAGGCTACAAACATCCTGACTGTTTGATGTGTAATGACATACATAAAAAAAACAAAAACAAAAAAAAAAACAAAGCCATACTGCTAAAAAAAAAAAAAAAATAATAATAATAATTTAAAAAATTAAGAAAAAGACTTTCTTTTCCATTGCAAATTAAATTAAAGTTTACATTAAAATTGTTTTTTTTTTTTTTTTTTTTTTTATGTTTTAGAATATAATTTTTATGGTTGCATTTATTTGATTAAAAATACACTTGATAAAAAAAATAACCATAAAATAATATATATTTTCTTTTTTATATACTTTATTATATACTTTATTTACTTTATTTTAAAATATCATGTTTTAAAAATATTTAGGAAGATTGGAATCACAGGAATATATATATGGAAATAAAGTATATAGACAATAAAATAAATATTAAAATAAAACTTATTTTTGATCAATTTGTATAAAGTTATTTATATATATTACACACACATACATATACACATATATATATTATATATATATATATATATATACATATATATATATACATACATACATATATATATATACATATTATATATATATATATATATATATATATATATATATATAAACATTTATACAAATTTGATCAAAAATAAGTTTTATATTTTAATATTTATTTTATTGTCTATATACTTTATTTCCATATATATATTCCTGTGATTCCAATCTTCCTAAATATTTTTAAAACATGATTTTTTTTTTTTTTTTTTTTTTTTTTTGCCCCCATGTTTTGAACTCAACACTAAATTTGGTTTAGAAAAATTAGGCAGATAAAAGTCTTTATCTTATACAATTTTGCTAAAACTTTATTTTGTTTTGAATAACATTTACCTGAAAACAAGACACAAATACTGCAAATGATCATTTTTAATTTCTATAGTAATAATATTGTTTATTCATTGCTGGAGAATAACAGGTTTTGCTCATAGCACATTACTATTGAAAAGTCAGCATGCTCAAATTCACTTATGAATGATCAGAAATGTAAAACTGTGCCAGTATCTTGCCAACGCCAAAAAGATGAAAATCTTATGGGAATGTCAAATGATCAAAGCACATCTTAACCATCAACAGAGTAACACAGAATTAAAAAAAGCTGATAGCATGGATTCCTCATTAATAATTCATCCAATTCCGCATACATCAAAAACATTTGCATGTATCATGTGATATGCAAATCAGGTCCCACTGTAACTGTAGTAGAATGATATCCATATTTTATATCAGGACAGCAGGGATGAGGAAAATGTCTTCAAAAGTGGTTTATCTGTTCTTGGTAAACCCCATTAACAACAAATTAGCCTCGCCAGCATGTTCCATTAATCTTGTAGAAATGTGCTGGACGTATGTGGGGAAGTGAGATCCCGCGGGTGCGGACAAACCCAGGAGCAGCTCTCTATCATGCATGAACATGTATACCCTGGTGCACATCCACACAGAGATTGATGTTAACACCAAGTCAACTAGTAAGGTCCATGTGAAACAACACTACAAAGAAATCTCTCATTAGCCGCTGGAAAAATCCAGATAAAACCAGTTTAGTCTTTTGCAACTTGTCAAAGTTGGTCATTATCCAGTCCACGCTAGTAGATCTTGGACAGCAACAAATTTAACCTGGTCAACAAGCCCCGAACAGCTAATGAACTTTATTACTTGCCATATCTGTTTCTGTATGTATGTATGTATGTATGTACACTGACATTCAGAAATTTGGGCTCAGTATGTGTTTTTTTTTATTCAGCAAGGACGCGTTAAACTGATCAAAAGTGGAAATAAAGACATTTTACAACAACTGCTTTCAACACTGGTTTATAAAAAGAAAATGTTTCTTGAGCAGCAAATCAGCATATTAGAACGATTTCTGGAGGATCATGTGACACTGAAGACTGGAGTAATGATGCTGAAAATTCAGAGGAAAAATTGATATTTTAAAATATATTCAAAAAGAAAACATTTAGTTATTTCGCAACATTACAGTTTTTACTATTTTTCATCAAATAAATGCAGCCTTGTTGAGCATGAGACTTCTTTTAAATATATATATATATAATATATATATATATATATAATATATATATAAAAATCCTAAAATTCAGCATTAGTAACTTACTTTTCACGGCATCAGTTGCACGCACACTCAATCTCAGAGAATCTCCCGTTCTTGGTTCATTTTGAGTCAGACTTCAGAACAATTCAGTGAATCGTTCACTGAAGAATCGTTCTGACCGGATCATGTGAATCAGTGAGCTGTTGAATCGAGTTCAGGTGACGATTTCTTCAGTTCAACACAATGTGGAACAACATGAACTGTAGTAGAGTGAAAAGTACGATATGCTTTGGAATTAAGTGAAGTAAAAGTTTCTAAATTAAAAATACTTGGATAAATACTCTTGAAAAAAGTACAGTAACAAAATAAAAATACTTCATTACCGTCCAACCACTGATATTGACCAATATATTATTATGCCCTTTGTGGTTTATTGCTTTAGTATACACAGATGTATTCAACAAATAAATGCCAAAATGGGTCTGTTAACAGGTAATGTGACAGAAAGCAAACCGTCTGAATACTAAAATAAAATGTTTCACAATAGCAAGACTCTGCTCCTTTGCAAAATGTTGATTTACATTTGATATACGATGTTGTGACACTTCAGAAATGCGGCGGCAAACCGTAGACACACCTTCACAACATTTACAAAACACAGAGAACAAGACCCAGAGGTCTGTGCGTCGAGAAAGAACACGAATTCAGATTAGTGCTGATGATGACCGCAAAAAATGGCAGTGAACAAAAAAGACAACATCACTTTAGGGAAGAAGAATGTACAGTACTGTAAACCACATCTTAACTGGACTTTGAACAGCAAAAAAATAAAAATCACATAGATTTTTTTCCTTTAACTGCCCCTACAGGGCAACTTATAGAGTTTGCTGGCTCTGCAAGTTTGGCAACAAAGCAAGCTTGTGGAGAAAGAAAGAAAGAAAAGTGTGTGTGTGTGTGTGTGTGTGTGTGTGTGTGTGTGTGTGTGTGTGTGTGTGTGTGTGTGTGTGTGTGTGTGTGCGTGTGGCCCTGGAAGCAGTTTTTAATGTTTCTTAGAGTCTTTCTGTGGAGGCGTGCCAGCTCTGATGAATGAGGGCAAGCATCCCTGTATGACCTCCATCTTTTACCATGCACCTCATTATTCAGAGTCCAATGAGCTCTATGGATCTTCCCCTGAACACACACACACACACACACACACACACACACGTTTACTGTATATACCCACATACGACACACACTCCTGCTGTATGTATTCATAACCAAACACACTCTAAAAATGTTGGGTTGTTTCAACCCATGTTTGGGTCAAATATGGACAAACCCAACCGTTGGGTTTAAAAAAAAAATTATTTAAGAACATTTTAAACCAACAGTTGGGTTTGTCCATAGTTGACACAAACATGGGATAAAACAACCCAGGATTTTTTAGAGTGCACAACAATAATACAGGTTCACTTACACACACGCCAAAATTTCACCAATTATTAATTGATCTCATACATTTTTTTTTGTACACTGAAAAATCCCGGGTTAAAAATGGACAAACCCAGTGGTTGTTTTGACCCAGTGGTTGGGTTAAATGTGTGCTCAACCTGCTGGTTTTAAAAATTACTGTATTTCTTGCTTTAAATGAACCAAAAATATGTTGGAAATTAACATTTATTAATGTTTAATAAATAACAATTAAATTGCTTATTAATAAATGTTCACCTTTTGATTGTTATTGTTGTCTCTAGTAATTATGTGTCTGATGATGTTTAATTTCCAACATATTTTGGGTTCATTTTAAGCCATATTTTTAAACAATAGTTGAGTTTTAAATAAAACTACCCGGCAGGTTGAGCGAACATTTAACCCAACCACTGGTTTTGTCCATTTTCAACCCAACTTGGGTTGTTTTTGACCCAGCATTTTTTTAGTGTAGAAAAAAAAAGGTAAATATGTAATCAATTAATAAATATATACACCATTAACAATGATTGTATTTTTATTTATTACAGCAATAATAAAATGTTAATTATTAATTATATTAATAATAAAAAATAATAGTTAACTTCACCTTGCTATTAAACTGAGAACATACCATAAACTGCAACTGTTTTTGTGACTTATTGTGATTATTATTATAAATTAGAATTAGCTTTAACTTTAATATTTTTAGTTTTCATGTTAATTTTAATCATTTCATTATGTGCTTTAGTTTTTTGTTTGTTTGTTTTTTATTTAGTTTTTATTTATTTCCAGTTAATAATTTTAGTGCTTCAGTTTATTGCCAAGTCAACATTTCTAATCTTCTATTATTTTCAACTAATATTTTTATTTTATTTCAGCTTTATTTCAAATAAACAGAAATGCTTTTAATAGTTTTAATTAACTATAATAACTTTGATTATAACAACAAACCAACCAACCCATAATGTTTAGTATTTTAAGAATAATTAAAAAAAAAAAAAAAAAAAATACTTTATTCATAATTTTTACTTTCAAGGATGTCTCCAACATGATTTATCTAATGTAGTCCCTAATTTACAGAGAGCGAGAGCTCAGTAATACACACACACATACAGCCCTATCTGCATCTCCTGGCTTTCATTAGCATATTTAATAACATTTCACCATTTCTTTTTCTCGCTCTGTCTGAAACAAACACAAACAAATCAAAACAAAACTCTGCTGATCTAAAACGGGCTTCATGAATAAACCGCCGGCGACTGCGGTCTCAAATGATTCACTGAATATTAGCATCCCTTAAAAAACAGTTGGAAGTTGTTTATCTTCTATTTGATTGGGAAGGAAAACACCTTCCATGACGGAAAGTGGAGCCTGTTAGTGATGTGGCGTCACACGGGGGAACGTGGTGTCCCAGTAAAAGCTGAACCGCAGGAGAAAGGTGACTCATTAAAATCACACCGTCCTATTTCAGAGCACTATTGATGGAAGGTTTGGGTCATCTGGAGTCAGCGAGACAGCATAACACAACACACACCGGCCAAAACACACAACCAACAGTCTAAAGCACTTCTCTGAACACGTGACGGTAATGTGACACAGACAACGAGAGCTGCAGGTCAACCATGAGAACTTGTGCTTTGGGAAACGATTACAACAAAGCAGACAAATCCAGATGTGACGTGAAGAGTCATCGAATCAGATTGGATTTATCCAAACAAGACAGGATGAAACTCACAATATTTGTTCATCTACACTAAAAGAAAAATATATTAAGGCACCCAAAAAAGAAATTCATATTCATACAACAAATGTATTTTTAAATAATATTCTGGTATCTCTTTTCAATACGATAGATTTGTGTAAGGAAAAAAACACATTTAAGTAGCTATTTAATGAATAATTATTTAATCTTGACATACACCCTAGTTAGCACATCTGATTCAGGAACAAATAATTGTTTTGAGTCAGATCTTTTCAATGAATCCGTTGATTCAGTTCACAAAACAAGTCTAAATGATTTGCTTGTGATTTAGAATGATTCGGTTCTTGAGTTCAACTCACTGGACGAGAAGATCACTTCAATTTTGAGGTATTCTTAAAACAAATCATGTGACTTCAGACTTTGAATATTTCAAGGATTATAATCTACACTTTAAAAAATGCTGGGTTAAAAACAACCCAAGTTGGGTTGAAAATGGAGAAACCCAGCGGTTGGGTTAAATGTTTGCAGTTTTATTTAACTCAACTATTGTTTAAAAATGACTATATGTCTGTCTTAAAATTAAACTAAAATAGGTTGGAAATTAAAAATCAGACACATAATTACTAGAGGCAACAATAATAATCAAAAGTTGAACATTTATTAATAAGCAATTTAATAAATGTTTATTGTTTAATTATTATTCATTAAACTTATTAATAAATGTTCATTTCCAACATATTTTGGGTTCATTTTAAAGGGTTAGTTCACCCAAAAATGAAAATTATGTCATTAATGACTCACCCTCATGTCGTTCCAAACCCGTAAGACCTCCGTTCATCTTCGGAACACAGTTTAAGATATTTTAGATTTAGTCCGAGAGCTTTCTGTCCCTCCTTTGAAAATGTATGTACGGTATACTGTCCATGTCCAGAAAGGTAATAAAAACATCATCAAAGTAGTCTATGTGACATCAGTGGGTTAGTTAGAATTTGTTGAAGCATCGAAAATACATTTTGGTCCAAAAATAACAAAAAATACGACTTTATTCAGCATTGTCTTCTCTTCCGGAATCCTTTCCATTGAATTGATTCCATTGAATCCTTTCATCTGTCGGCGTTGGTAATGCACTTTTATGTCGCCGTGGTTGTTTTTAGCGATTAGGACATCCGCAACATTTTGAAGCATCGAAAATACATTGAAATATCTGTTGTCAATCCGCATTCACGACTCCGCTTCTTCTTCTTCTTTCCTGTTTTACGGCGGTTGGCATCCAGCTTATTGGTGCATTGCCGCCCCCTTCTGCTCCGGAGTGTGGTTCACGACGTGTTATCTAGTGCGCCAGAGCTTTGTTTACAGTCTGAGGGAGACGCACGCTGTATTCAAGCTATTCTACATTGTTTGTATTTTGGTATTGCTATATTTTTTAAAATGGTGCGCAAGTGTGCATGTCGCGGATGTCCTAATCGGCAAAAACAACCACGGCGACGTAAAAGTGCATTACCAATGCCGACAGATGAAAGGATTCAATGGAATCAATTCAATGGAAAGGATTCCGGAAGAGAAGACAATGCTGAATAAAGTCGTAGTTTTTGTTATTTTTGGACCAAAATGTATTTTAGATGCTTCAAAAACTTCTAACTAACCCACTGATGTCACATGGACTACTTTGATAATGTTTTTATTACCTTTCTGGACATGGACAGTCTACCGCACATACATTTTCAATGGAGGGACAGAAAGCTCTCGGACTAAATCTAAAATATCTTAAACTATCTTAAACGGGTGTGGAACGACATGAGGGTGAGTCATTAATGACATCATTTTCATTTTTTGGTGAACTAACCCTTTAAGCAAGAAATACAGTCATTTTTAAACAATAGTTGAGTTAAATAAAACTAACCAGCACAATGGGCAAACATTGAACCCAACCACTGGGTTTGTCCATTTTCAACCCAACTTGGGTTGTTTTTAACCCAGCATTGTTAGACTGTAATATTAAGTGAATATTATATTCTAATAAATATTAAATTATATAAAGTATTTAAGTCGCTTTATATAAAAGTTTTAATTCACTAAATTTTTGTCCACTGTATTTTTATGAAATCCAGCCCTCAATTAAATTAAAATTAATTAATAAAAAAAAATGAAAAAATTAAATAAAATACTTTGGATATAACATATATCACTACTGTTGGGCGGAAACCTCATCTCTCCAAAATCGCTATTTTCTGGAATTTTTCTGAAAGTTACAAGGTTTTTGACCAGCGAAATGTCGGACATACGTGTTTTTTCCATCATTAGAACGGCCACATCTGAGGCAGTAAGTGAATCAAATTACATTTTCATCAACTTACAGATTATAAAGTTTATGTGGACGCTCAATTTTTTCTGTCATTTGGCAAAAATCACGTTATAAAAGATGAAGTGCTTCACACAGGCTGTTTAAAGAGCCGTTCACACAGAACACGTTTTTCTATTCCAACACACTACTTTTCCATGGTTTTTCTATGTAAACCCACGCTAGACAGATGTGTATGACCTTTACGCTCGCACGAGCGCCACGTTTTTAAGACACCATGTCAAGTTAAAAGAATTTCAACTTTTACACGCAGCGCCGCTCATCAATGTCAGTTCCAAAACAGTGGACCAATCAGAAGAACTTGGAGGCGGGGCAAGCGTTGCGAGTTTCCGTTTACAGCAGCAAGTTGCCATGGCAACTGTTTTATTTGTTTGTTATTGCATAATGTCACAAAAGCGCGTCTCAAGATCCTTGCGCTCTGTGCGACACTTTCTTTAAAACCATTGCTGAGCGCTGGGTCTCACGTTTTTAGACACAAAGAACTCGTTCTGTGTGAACGAGCCCTAAGACAGTATTGGCTGTGACTTAATGACAAATGCTAGACTAAATACATATATACATAAATACATAAAACATCAGTCTTTAAAGAAAACACTGAACTTATTCAGTCAACCGGTTCTTAATTCACGATTGCATTGCAAACAAGCAAAGATGTTACACTTCATTCATGATAGAGGTGGGCGGAGTTATGAGGTTTGACTGACAGTTTAAGGAGCCAATGGAGTTACAAACTTTAGTCACAAGCTCTTTTTAATACTTTTCACTGGTTAAATACTTGCAAAACCCACAGACAGACGTAAAGGATGACCAATAGTAATGATTTTTTAAAAAATAAAAACGACTAAATGTGGAGAACTGTCCAATAAAGCTAAATATATACTTTTATGGTAATTAGCTGGTTAGGACAACAACACAGGCATCAATGAAAGAGATAGCTATCATCACTTCATGTTTTATGGCATTATGTCTGGTTAGGATAAACACAAAAGCATTGTGGGCTCACAGACACACTCTTATTCTAATAGAGCAACTGTGCTCTAGTGTTCCTGGAGTCAACCAGAGTGAGGACTGCTTGGATTTATGTCGAGGAAATGATCAGAGGCGCCCGCTCTCATTCCTGGCCAATTAAAGGGAGGCTTAAGGCCAAACAGATTCCAATGATGTGTCCAGATCATTGAGGAGAGTCAATGAAGTCCAGCAGAGCACTCTGGGATAGCGGATCATGGAGTTTAGTGGTTTCAGCCCAATACCACTGCATTGACAGCCATGATGGATTCGCTCAACTCAAGGGGGCTGATTTTGTTTTCAGATTAAGCATGAGCCCCATCCTGAGTATCCAAGCACAGATATATATCTGGGAGGTGATCTACAGTCTGAATCACTGTGGATCTGGGCTTCCCCCTGCTACACACACAAACACACACTACCAGGGTGCCAAGAACACGAGAAAAGGTGGAGAAGAAAATAATAAAAGGAACAGAAAAGGGTTAGCACTGGACCCACCAGAGGGTTGAGCTCATTTTAAACTGGGGCCTTTGCCGTCCCAGACGTACAGATTCTCACACACCCACCCAAATCACGGCTCCACGCCAAAGTACTGTAAAACTCATAATTCTTTTTTTATTTCACTAAAAAAATGCAATTTGATTTCACCCCCAGAAGAGGAGGGTAGGTTTGCTGGGAAGGGAAGGATGAGAGAGAGAGAGAGAGAGAGAGAGAGAGAGGAAAGACAGGGAGGTATTGTGTTAGTGAGGCTGCGGTGGTTCAGTGTTTGCTTTGGTTTCTAGGGTAACACCAGACTGCAAAGAGATAACTTAAACAGATGTGGAGGGAGAGACGAAAAAAAGAAATCAGGAAAAATAACGAAACAGAAAAGCCACAGATAAATCCGCCTTGTCTGAGAGTGTTTCTGGTATTTTGGTGTTTAAAGAGAGCCAATCATGTCCAGAGAGAGAGAGAGAGAAACCAGCGACAGACAGAGGAGAGATTCAAAGGAAAGAAAAAAAAGAAAAAAAAACTGAAGAAAGAATTGTAAGAAATTCATCTGTTTTACTGATTAAAAGAAAAATCTGAGTATATAAATATACAAAGGAGGGTAGGCATGCAGTTATGGCTGTCAGAATCATGAAAAAGTGCTGCAATAATGAAAATTGACAGTAATTTATTTGTTCATGTCATGTGCAGTGTAAGCAACATGGAAATATGATTTGATGATTTTCTTTAAAGATTGTAAACAATTATTTGGTAATATGACAAGAATATAATAATCTAAATATTAATTCATTAAATATTATTAGAAATTATAGAATTTATGTCCATTTCAATTTTCCACAGTATTTTTATGGAACCTAGTCCTTCTAAAATAAAATAAAATAATAAAATAAAATAAAATAAAATAAAATAATAAATAAAAAAGAATTTATGTCCACTTCAATTTTCCACAGTATTTTATGGAACCTATCCCAAATAAAATAAAATAAAATAAAATATATTAATTAATTTAATATTATTAGAAATAAAGAGTTTATGTCCACTTCATTTTTAATAAAAAAATAAAATTAATTAATTAATTTAATATTATTAGAAATTAAAGAATTTATGTCCACTTTAATTTTCCACAGTATTTTTTATGGAAACTAGCCCTTCTAAAATAAAAATAAATAAAATAAATAAATAATATTCATTAAATTAATATTATTAGAAATTAAAGAATTCATGTCCACTTCAATTTTCCACAGTATTTGTAAAGGGTTAGTTCACCCAAAAATGAAAATAATGTCATTAATAACTCACCCTCATGTTGTTCCACACCCGTAAGACCTTCATTCATCTTCAGAACACAAATTAAGATATTTTTGTTGAAATCCAATGGCTCAGTGAGGCCTGCATAGGGAGCAATGACATTTCCTCTCTCAAGATCCATTAATGTACTAAAAACATATTTAAATCAGTTCATGTGAGTACAGTGGTTCAATATTAATATTATAAAGCCACGAGAATACTAAAAAACAAAATAACGACTTATAATAGTGATGGCCGATTTCAAAACACTGCTTCAGGAAGCTTCGGAGCACAAATTAATCAGTGTATCAAATCATGATTCGGATCGCGTGTCAAACTGCCAATGGCTGAAATCACGTGACTTTGGCACTCCGAACAGCAGATTCGATACACTGATTCATTTATGCTCCGATGCTTCCTGAAGCAGTGTTTTGAAATCGGCCATCAATATATAAGTCGTTATTTTGTTTTTTTGGCGCACCAAAAATATTCTCGTGGCTTTATAATATTAATATAGAACCACTGTACTCACATGAACTGATTTAAATATGTTTTTAGTACATTAATGGATCTTGAAAGAGGAAATGTCATTGCTGGCTATGCAGGCCTCACTGAGCCATCGGATTTCAACTAAAATATCTTAATTTGTGTTCTGAAGATTAACGAAGGTCTTACGTGTGTGAAACGGCATGAGGGTAAGTAATTAATGACATTATTTTCATTTTCATTTTTTTAAGTCTTGTTTAGAACCTCATATTAGGACTTCACATTCTTCAAGTTGTAGCATCTAAAACACACTCTTTCCCTCATACTGTACCATTCACATATATTTTAATCGAACATCCTGAAAGCTAAAAAAGAACATGTTTGATATTATTCGTCATGTGTGTGAATGCAGCTCTGCTTTTAGAGAGGGAGGTCATTATGAATGTGTCATTTCGAGTCCTCAGCAGTGCGACGAAGGCTCCTTCCTTTCATCTGGAAAAAACAAATCTGGCAGGCCGAATTAAAAGAGGCAAATTAAAAAGATAAAATTCCCTTTCTAGTCAGCTGAGAGAGACCTACAAACCCCTCTTGGACCTTTGACAATTCAAAAAGCAGCAGTAAAAATGAATGTTTCTGTCCCAAAAAGCATCATCTCAACCATAGCTGCTCCGAAAATAATTAATAGATTAAAATGATAATTGGAAACTCAATTCACCCCCCCCCCCATCCTTACAAGCTGTATATGGAGACTGGATTCAAATTAAGAAAAAATGAGAGTGGAAAAGAAATGAAATAATAAAAGTGTGTGAAATATTGATAGCGTCTGATGTATTGTCTCATCTGCGAGATCAGTGAGGGCCGACCATGACAAACAGGGGAATTGAAGAAGAAAATTGACCAGCACAATGATCTATAGAAAACGATCATTCATAAGCGAGCCGGCTCCGCATTCAAAGCGCTCATATTAACATCTATTTCTCAATGTTGTATTTCACTCTTTAACACAGAAAAGAGCTGTTTATAGGGAGCGAAACGGAATGAAACAAGCCTCATTAAAACCATTCAAATGCACACAGAATATAAATGATGTTTGTATCTCCTGCAAAAAGTGGACTGGATTATAACTATCATTTTATAATTTAAGATAATAATTTAATGTGTCAATTATTCCCAAACTGAGCGCTTGTTTTAGCCGACTGACCTCATGCACACTGTACGTTCGTCCTTTATTATGACCCGTCTATGTAAATCAGGGCTTATATTTACTCTGAGCTTCATTAAACCTCAGAGAAGAGCAGGGTCTTCTCATGCACGAGGTAAAGATAAAACATGACAACTGTTTCACACCAACCATCTCTTTCAGGGTCAGAGGAAACTCATTCGAATGTTTTATAATAATTATTTATATTTATTTTTATTTATTTATTTATTGACAATTGGGCAAGAGGAATTAGTCTGATGCAGGGTTATTATAGCGAACTGAAACTAAAATGATAAAAAAAAAAAAATTAAAAAAAAACATTTTTGTTGCATGAAGTAATATAAATGTTAACTGAAATAAAAAAAAATATATTTATTTCAGTTAGTTTTCATTTATCATTTTCACTTGACTATAACTTGATGTACTAAAATAAAATAAAATAAAATAAAATAAAATAAAAGTCTTGTTTATGGCCTCATATTAGGACTCCATGTTCTTCAAGTTGCAGCAAATAAATAAAATAAATAAAATAAAATAAAAAAAAAAAATAAATTATGTTTATGGCCTCATTAGGACTCATATCTTCAAGTTGCAGCAAATAAATAAACTAAACTAAATAAAAATAAAATAAAATAAAGTCTTGTTTATGGCCTCATATTAGGACTTCATGTTCTTCAAGTTGCAGCAAATAAATAATAAAAAAATAAAATAAAATAAATAAAAAATAATAAAATAAATAAAATAAAATAAAATAAATAAAAAATAAATAAAAAGTTTATGGCCTCATATTAATATCTTCAAGTTGCAGCAAAATAAAATAAATAAAAAATAAAATAAAATAAAATAAAATAAAATAAAATAAAAGTCTTGTTTATGGCCTCATATTAGGACTTCATATTCTTCAAGTTGCAGCAAATAAAATAAAATAAAATAAAATAAAATAATAAAATAAAATAAAATAAAATAAAATAAAATAATAAAAGTCTTGTTTATGACCTCATATTAGGACACATTCTTCAAATTGCAGCAAATAAAATACACTTTTTTATGTTTTAATGTAACACTAAAAGCTAAAATACTAAAACAACTAAAACTGAAATAAAATTAATAAAAACTATATAGAAATATTAAAAAAAAACTTTAACTAAAATGAAAATGGAAAATAAACAAAAACATTCAAAATATTAATAAAAACTATAATAGTATCTCAATGATACTAAAATAACACTGGTTTGATGTCACAGGGTTACAGTGATTTTAATATATTCCACTTTTTTATATATTATATATATTTTCAGCATCATTACTCCAGTCTTCAGTGCCACATGATCCTTCAGAAATCATTCTAATATGATGATTTGTTGAAAACAGCTGTGCTGCTTGATATTTTTATGGATTTTTTTAAATAAATGGGCTTAATATTTAGAATATTTTATTAATAGTCCTCACAAACACAATCTGAGACCGATGGATTATTCTTAAACACACATACATTGCTAAAAGTAAATGATTTAACAGCCGTCTACAAATGTTTTCACTTGTTATTGTTGAAGGCAGAGAATGTGCTGCAGAAGTGACATTTTGGTGATGCATAAAAAAGGTTTGAATTTAGAGGGAGTAGGTTTTAGCACACGGTAAAACCCTCCCTGTAAATTGTGTCTTTAAATTCATCCGCGCATTTGTTCTGTCAGATAAAGGCAAGAGATGTCTCGCTTCTGTCAGAATCGAGAGTAAAGCGGCTTGTGAACTGTCATATCTGAATGTTCACTTCAAGTTCAAGAGGTAAAAAGTCTGAGGAGCGTCTAATGAACACCTTGCACAGCCTTTTATTTGGATAGTCTAGATTGAAAGCCATTAAAAGCAGACGTCACCTGGGCGGCACTGACCTCTTCATTACTCCTCATCAGAGATGACTTACTGCTAATGTGAGCAAGCATCATTAGGGATATCTCAGCGCTAGTATAAATTTACACGTCCTCGTTCACATTAGGAAATGCTTGGCTTGTATAGTAATGCGTGTGTGTGTGGTCAGACCTGCTGGAGAGGTTCAGGAGCTCGTGTTTGTCCGCAGCAGTGGATTTATCCTCCAGCTCCCACAGCAGAACGCTGATGAGATGAGAGTTCTTGATGACGATGGGAACCTCCTCGAACATGTGCTCGAATCCCACGCTGGCCTTCTTCAGCCTGGACACACAGAGAAGAGACTGTCAGAATCTGGAAGCGACTCCTGTCAAAGATTTGACGTCACATTTTTTGATAACACGGTGACCAAAATAGCCGTAACGGTACACGTACTCGTACCAAAAATGTTCAATACGGGTCTTTTGGTTTAGTATGCATGCGTTTCCCCTCTAGAATGGACAATATTGTTTATATAGAGATATACTTTGATGATGCAAACGCATCTGAGATAACAAGGACAGAGTGAGCTGATACATGCAGAGCTGCTACGATCACTCTAATTAAATGAGTGGATGATTTCAACTCTTCTCCATCACTAATCGCTCCATTAGAAAGGCACTCAAGGCTGATTAGGCAACTGATTTCAAAAGGCACTTTTTGAAATGGAGATGAAGTCAACAAATGAATGTGAGTCTGTATATGTGTGAAACAAGCTTTCTTCTGATCCATGGACCCTTTATCCAGACTCTCTGCCAATCCAACATCCCACAATATGAGAATGCTACATTTTGTTGGCAAAAATATATAATTGCTTTAACAAATATGGGAAAAGCTAAATGACATATTTAATATAAATATAAATTTAGGAAGATTATATAATAATAAAATATAATATAATATAATATAATATAATATAATAGGTCAATGACGTGACAGGCCTTTTTTCCGAAGGCCTTAATAATAATTAAAAAACAAAGATATGACATCCAAAGTATGTAAGGTAGTACAACTAGATCTCTTTTATTGAATCCAAAATGTTTTAATTATATTTTGCTACATATAAAGGTATTTTAAAGATTTTGAAGCATCAAAAGGTCATTCGGTTTAACCGTCCAAAGGCCAATACAGCCATTTCATTGTGATTAAAATATCTTAAAATCTAATAAATATATATATTTTTTATTCTGGCATGATTTTATAACATCATATATCAACATAGTGCAAAATGGTATTAAAATTATGTGTAGAAGTCGTTGCTTTGTTATGAGAAAGAATGTCCGGAAAAATTAATTTCATTGATGTCATTCGGAGTAACCAATATAAAGGGACCATTTTGGATCAAGTCATGCGGTCGATATCATGTGACAGGATGTGACATCATTCAGACACCTGCAAAGAACCACATGGTCATGAAGCAAAGTAACTCTCTCTTAACTATCTGAAAAATTCATGTTTTCACTTGATCATACGCATGTCCCGAAACATCAGGTCATTCGGTACAACTGCTATAAAACATGGAAAAAGTTGTAATATTTGAAAAACTTGTACAAACCCAATTCCAAAAAAGTTGGGACACTATACAAATTGTGAATAAAAACAGAATGCAATGATGTGGAAGTTTCAAATTTCAGTATTTTATTCAGAATACAACATAGATGACATATCAAATGTTTAAACTGAGAAAATGTATCATTTTAAAAAAAATAAGTTGATCTTAAATTTCATGGCATCAACACATCTCAAAAAGTTGGGACAAGGCCATGTTTACCACTGTGTGGCATCCCCTCTTTTTTTATAACAGTCTGCAAACGTCTGGGGACTGAGGAGACAAGTTGCTCAAGTTTAGGAATAGGAATGTTGTCTAATTCTTGTCTAATACAGGCTTCTAGTTGCTCAACTGTCTTAGGTCTTCTTTGTCGCATCTTCCTCTTTATGATGCGCCAAATGTTTTCTATGGGTGAAAGATCTGGACTGCAGGCTGGCCATTTCAGTACCTGGATCCTTCTTCTACGCAGCCATGATGTTGTAATTGATGCAGTATGTGGTCTGGTATTGTCATGTTGGAAATGCAACGTCTTCCCTGAAAGAGACGATGTCTGGATGGGAGCATATGTTGTTCTAGAACTTGGATATACCTTTCAGCATTGATGGTGCCTTCACATACACACACACGGTGCCTCCAAAATGAGCCAATATTTGGCATGACATTTCAAAATGTCTCACTTTCAACATTTGATATGTTATCTATATTCTATTGTGAATAAAATATAAGTTTATGAGATTTGTAAATTATTGCATTCCTTTTTTATTCACAATTTGTACAGTGTCCCAACTTTTTGGAATCGGGTTTGTACTAAATATAAAAGGTTTGATTGTCCTTTTGCTAGCAAGCTAGATATCAGCCTGTTAACATTTTTTGAAAATATCGTCATTCGGTGTAACCAAAAGTGTCATTTGGTTAAAATATTGTATAAAAAAAAAAAATAAAAAAAAATAAAAAAAAGACAAAAGCAGTGTTATAAAGCAATTGATTATAAAAATCACATAATCTCATTGTTAACACTTAACAAAACTTCAAAATTAATTATATATCCATTATGTATCTTTACACTTTTAAAAAACGTATTCGTTAATCTATAGAACATTTTGAAATGAAAAAAAAAGACAATTCTATATTTAATATCAGTCCAACTAAAAATATATAATTAATATATTATAATAAATATTGGATTTTTTTAAAGAAATTTCTGTATTTAATATATTAGTCAACCTGCATTAACGCCATTCCCACGTTTTAAAGGCTTACCCTTCTGATGAGAAGTC
Organism: Culter alburnus; assembly: GCA_028476615.1. NCBI lineage: Eukaryota > Metazoa > Chordata > Actinopteri > Cypriniformes > Xenocyprididae > Culter > Culter alburnus. The sequence continues at coordinate 1,002,309 of JAOTNS010003792.1, forward strand.
CTTCTCTTTACAGATCTCCATGAGTTTGGGGGTCAACCTGTAGGCCTTCAAACACAAAGAACCCTGGGCCGTCTTAATGGGATCTGCAGAGAAAGAGACCAAAACATGGATGACTGTTCTGAAGACAGCAGACAAACCAAAGTGTTCCCACTTACTACTGTATATAAGCTTCAGAAAAAAAAACATCTTTGGCATGAGCAAAAACAAACAACAGCAATAAAGGCTGTTAAACAAATTGAAGATGGACAAATATCTCCAGTCAGCTCTGCCTGTTCTGTTATCCAAGACAGGATTTATAGAACAGTTCCATTTTGGCATTAAATGTATTAAAACGGTGAAAAGATGATCGTCTGTCTTTTCATGCTGTCTTGACAATAGCATAAGAATGGCAATCAAAAGACAACTCAAGGAGGTCTCAAGATCTGCTCAGACAGGTAAGATTCAGCTCTTCTTCAAGTGTCTGTTGAAATGAAGAGGAATGAATCAATATCAGGTTTGAGGATGTTTTTATGCTCCACTTCTGAGCGCCGTCCACAATGACTTCTGCAACTACAGTGAACACAACGTCAAATGAACAGGTGCTTGCCAGTGGAAAAAGTGTTTTTTATTGTGTTGCATTGTGGGATGTTGTGACCCCCAAGACTCCATAGCATATCTCTTATTTTGTAATTACTTCATGGCTGCTAAAAAGTATGTTCTAGTATGAATGTGTGTAGTATGAATCTGGACGCACTACATCCGCCATGTTGTTATCATCATGTGACCTTCCATTACTTCACTGCCATTCACAAATCCTCTCCCGTGGCCTCATGGGATAGTAAAGTGTCCATCATATGCACACTTCAGAATCTTACTGGTGACTTCTTGCTTTTTTTTATGAGTACTATGAATTCTTCTTTTGTCACATAATTATGTGATTTCAGATGCAGCCCATGAGTTTATGCTATTATAATGATAATATACATGATAATATAATTGACTTATCTGTATTGAAATCAGAAATTTCACTAGTGGACTTTTGAACCACCCCCTCTAATTAATGTGTTTGGAAATTTAAAGTACACACATTATTAACATATGCTTAAATCAAGCATACAGCCTTAAAAAATCCTAAGAATTTCGCAAATTCACAACATGATTTTAAATAAGTACATAAATAAATGTTAATTTAGGAAATGCGCAAAACGAATGGTTCACTGGTAGACTGATAAAAAATACAATTTAATAATAAACATAATATAATGTAATATACTCTGATACATTTAGAAATAAAATTTAGGAAGAATATATCATTAAAAAAAATTGAATTTAATATAATAATATAATGAAGTAATTAATTTAATATAATATAAATAATAATATAATATAATCAGACACATTTAGAAATAAATTTAAGAAGAATATATAATACAGAATTACAGTTTGTTATATTATGTTTATTATTATATTAAAGTAATATAAATATAATATAAATTATATAATTAATATAATATAACATAATAGTATTAACATAATAGTTAGTAAAACATTTAGAAATTTAAAAATATATAATTAAAAAACACAATTTAATATAATAATAAACAATATAATATAATGTAATATAATCTGATACATTTAGAAATACATTTAGGAAGAATATATAATAAAAAATTACAATTTAATAATAACATACATAATATAATATAATATATAATATAATATAATAATATAATAATACACATTTAGAAATAATTTAGGAAGAATATATAATAAAAAAATTACAATTTAATATAATAATAAACATAATATAACAAAGTAATATAATAAAATATAATATAATATAATATAATTCATATACTATAATATAAAATAATAGTATAAAACATTTTGAAATGAAAAAATATCCTTTTAAAAAACAATATATGACATTTAGAAATACATTTAATGAGAAATATATAATTCAAAATATATAACAAAATAAATGTTGAATTTATTTTTTTTAATTCTATATTTAATAGATTAGTCCACCTACATTAACTTCATGATAATATAATCTGTAATGAATCATTTGTACTGAAACCAGAAATTTCACTAGTCTCAGACTTTTTGGTGGCCACCGTATGATTAACAGGTTTGTTTGTTTGTTTGTTTGTTTGTTTAAATAAATAAATAAGTAAATAAATGTTTATTCAGAAAAGGCACAGAAAGAAACCCAAAAAATGTTCACTAGTGGTCTCAACCCCACTGCATGTCCATTTGCATTTAGCTTCTCTTTTTTTTTTTTTTTTAAATCCACTCCTTGTACCTGAGAGCCTGAAGAACATCTGAAACTACGTCTATCAAGCCTCTCAGTTTGTGGAGCCATCGGCCCTCTGAATGCGTTCATTGTTCGTGTGGAGAGCGTTTGGTGCAGGGTGGGGTTTCTGGCAGCTGCTAGGTGTCTGATATATTTTTAGTGAGGAGCGCCTGCCTGCCACCACAAGGAGGAGACTGAACAAACACTCTGATAGGGATCCACATCTGGCCTGAGGAAAGTTACAGACAGCGCAGACCACGACCACGAGACAGAGAGAAGGACGGGGCGTTAATGGAGGAGTGGTGCGAAGAACAGTTAAAGTTTTATGTTTACGTCTCGCTGTAATCAGAGATCATTTACGGCACGGCTGTTCCAGTTAGGTGGGCGAATAAAAGCGTGCAACATTTGTTTGTGTGAGAAACAAGTTTGGTTCCTCCACCCTCGTGCCGCCATCGGCCCGTCGACATCTGGGATGGGTGTCGTCTGTGCCTTGGATGAGGGGGTGTCCGGGTTCTGAATCCACTCCTGAAGGTACACATCAGCTCTGCGATAGCAGGCTAAATAAACAGAGGGGAGGAAACCCTGTCTAGACGAGGCTGCTGCCGGGCCTGCTACACACACCAGCCTCCTGTTTACACAAGGGGGAATGCTGTCCACAGCCAAGAAACCATGGGGTAGAGAGACGGAGAGAGAGAGGGAAAGAGGTGGAGAGAAGCAGTGCTGTAGGAAAGATGTGTGTGTGTGTGTGTGTGTGTGTGTGTGTGTGTGTGTGTGTGTGTGTGTGTGTGTGAGTGTGAGAGTGAAGAGAGAGAGAGAGAGAGATGGATGACAGAACGATAGATCGAAGGATGGATGGATGGATAGATGGATGGATGGATGGATGGATGGATGGATGATAGAACAATGGATGGATGGATGGATGGATGGATGGATGGACGAAACGACAGATGAATGATAGAATGATGGATGGATGGATGGATGGATGGATGGATGGATGGATGATGGGGATGGATGATGGATGATGATGGATGGATGAAACGACAGATGAATGATAGAATGGTGGCTGGATGGCTGGATGGATGGATGGATGAAACGACAGATGAATGAAATGATGGCTGGATGGATGGAACATAGATCGAGAAGGATGGATGGATGGATGGATGGATGAAACGATGGATGGATGGATGGATGGGGATGGATGATGGATGAGACAGATGAATGATAGAATGATGGATGAATGGATGGATGATGGATGATGGTGAAACGACAGATGAATGATAGAATGATGGATGATGGATGGATGATGATGATGGATGAATGATAGAAATGGAGGGATGGATGGATGGATGGATGTGATGGAATGATGTGGATGGATGGATGGATGAACGACAGATGAATGATAGAATGATGGATGGATGGATGGATGATGGATGATGGATGAAACGAATGAAGAATGATGGATGGATGGATGGATGGTGAAACGCAGATGAATGATAGAATGATGGATGGATGGATGGATGATGGATGAACGACAGATGATGAATGGTGGAGGATGGAACAATAGATCGATAGAATGGATGGATGGATGGATGATGGATGGATGATGGATGGATGATAGAACGACTGGATGATGATGATGATGATGATGATGGATGGATATGGATGGATGGATGGATGATGGAATGATGGATGATGGATGGATGAAACGATGAATGATAGAATGATATGGATTGATGGATGACGATGATGGATGATGAAATGATGATGGATGGATGGATGGATGGAGGATGGATGATGATATGAATGGGATGGATGGATGAAACGACGATATGATGAATGATGGATTGGATGGATGGATGAATGAAACGATGGATGGATGATGGATGGATGGATGGATGAAACGATGAATGATGGATGGATGGTGGATGATGATGATGAAACGGATTGGATGGATGGTGGATGGATGGATGATAACGATAATTAATGATAGAATGGATGATGATGATGATGGATGGATGGATGATGGATGGAACGGATGGATGAATGATGATGGATGGTGATTATGGGTGGATGGATGATGATGAATGATGACAGATGATGATGATGGATGAACGGGGATGGATGATGGATGATGGATGGTGGATGGGATGAGAATATGACGATGGATGATGATTGATGGATGATGATAGATGAATGGATGATGGATCGATGAATGATAGACGATTGTGTGTCACATGTGAGTTAACTGGCTCCTTTAAGAACAGCTGCAACTTGATGATGTCATCAATGTTAGACCAGCCTCAGACTGCTAGATAGTAGATAGCTATTCTTTATCGTGGTAGCATCCCAAGCCATCTGCTACATTTCTCGTCTTTCGGGAGTCACCGTTGGTATGTAAATTTATGTTAAGATATGGTTTAACAAAATTTGATTGCATTTTGTGTTTAGTGCAAGATTTTATTTGATTTGTTATACTGATGTGTGTAAACTACCATGCACATATATTTAGTCTATATTGCAAGTAATTATTGTTAATCTTTTGATATAATTTGAGTGATCAGTATACAGTTTGAGACTTTGGGTTATCTCACACCAATGTATGCACTGTAATTTCATATATTCCCATTATATACTGGCAATGCTTGTTAAATTCTTTTTTTTGTAAAATATTCATACGTTTATGTCTCATGTTATCTTTTTAGTTTTACCCTACTCCCATTCATCCATTAAAGAAGTAAACTGGTTATCTGCTTCAGCGTGGTGATTGGTAGAGGAGTTATCTGTCTGTCAACATATGCAAGGCGCATTGGGGTGGCAGAACAGTAAAACAACGGCTTCCTTGCGGACAGATCTACAGCAGCGAAGGTCACAGTGTCCCTTATGGTGTGAATAAGTCAAAGAATTAAACGACTTGAACGTAGGCTTCCTCGGCATCATGGAAGATCCAAATCTGCCAACCCACAGCACCCTAGTGACTTGGTCTAATCAGTCAACATCCTCTAAACGATCAAAGACCTCGAGTCTTAGCCCTGCCGTTGCTTTAGCTCTTGCAGAAGCTGAAGAAGCCAAAGCTAAGGTTAAATATGCAGAGAAGGAAATGCAGATAAAGATGCAAAGGGCGCGTTTGGATGCAGAGAGGGCATGTTTAGAAGCACAATTAGCTGTGTTGGATGTTGAACGGGAAGCTGCTGTGGCGGTAGCCAAAGCTGAAGCTTTATCAACAGCATTAAGCAGTGACAAAGCATCAAGCCATAAATCAGACAGTCAACTCAGAACTGATTCTGAGGCCACTACTCAAAGAACTAAAGAGTATGTACAAGATCAAGCTAGACTGCAAGCCAACACACAGCTCGGTCCACCCGCCATCGTAGAAGACTCATGGCCACCACCCCCACCGACCGAACTGTTTCAAGAAAGTATTCCACAACTGTCGCCATATGAGATTGAAGCTCACAACGTGAACAAAGGCTCTAGAAATTACAAAGTCGCAATGAATGTTGATGACCCTGAAACGCTTAACCCAAATGAATCTGAGGAGGCTATCAAATATGCCCCTTTTCCAGATGGATATGAATCCAAGCTATCGCAGAGTAAAGCTCTCTCCCTCCGTCAGGAACAGAGAGAATCCTTACTTTGCATGTGTAAGACCACCTGACGATCTCAGCCACTTACCAACACATACTTATCGGCACTCGAACATGCAGCCAACAAATACAGCTATAAATGCTCACAGCTATCCGAGGGTCAAGTCATGTGCTCCAACCCCACCTCTTCATGTTCCGTTTGGAAACAGCACTCCATGGGCAAACAGTGATGAGAATCAAGATGTATCTAACCTCATCAGATTCATGGCGAGGAGAGAAATCGTTTCCACAGGACTTTTACAATTCGATGACTGCCCTGAGAATTACAGAGCATGGAAAGCATCATTCTTCACTGCTACTAAGGATCTCAATCTCACAGCTAAGGAAGAGATGGATCTTTTGGTCAAGTGGTTAGGAGCAGATTCCAGAGAGCAAGCAAAACGCATCAGAGCAGTGCATGTGGAGAATCCTGACAGAGGTCGTTTGATGATTTGGGAGCGGTTAGACGATTGTTTTGGGGCACCTGAAGTCGTCGAAAGCTCACTACTCAGAAGGCTAGAGACTTTCCCAAAGATTTCGAATAAAGAGTGGAAGAAACTCAGAGAATTAGGAGACCTACTCATGGAGCTTCTAGTAGCAAAATCTGAGGGTGTGCTTCTGGGTCTCGCTTGCTTGGATACCGCACGTGGTATAGCCAGCATAGTGCAAAAACTACCATTCAGCTTACAGGATAAGTGGATGACGCTAGGCTATACGTTCAAACAACAACACAGAGTTCCCTTTCCCCCATTTTCTGTACTTGTTAATTTTGTTGTAGAACAAGCTAGAATGCGGAATGATCCTAGCTTTGCCTTTTCCTCTCAAACTGAACATTCAAAGCCAGAACATTCCAGGAACTCTAACAGAGCATCCATTTCAGTTCACAAAACAGACATCTCTCCTGAGAGGTCTACAGTTGGAGAGGCTCGAGAAACTAAGATGGATTTGTCTAAATTCTGTCCTATTCATAAGAAACCTCATCCTTTCAACAAATGTCGTGGGTTTAGAGAGAAATCTATCGAGATCGGAAGGCCTTTTTGAAACAGAATGGCACATCTTTTGCAAGGAACTGTGAGAAGCTCGTCAAATGCATCGAATGTGGCAGTGAAACACACCATTCTGTCCTGCACCCAAAACCTGTCGATAGGTCCGCTAAAGGTCAAACAACCACTAAAGATCATGGCGGGGAGAAAAAGGATTCTTCCGAGGATGATGTGTCTACCAAATGCACAGAAGTGTGCAGTAGCAATTTGGGTGACAAAACGTGTTCCAAGATTTGTCTCGTCTCAGTGTTTCCTACTGGCCAGCAGGAGAAAGCCATTAGAGTGTACGCCATCATTGATGATCAAAGTAACCGATCTTTGGTGAGGTCGAAATTCTTTGATGTTTTTGATGTAGATTGTGACAGTTCTTCCTACTATCTCAAGACCTGTGCTGGGGTCTCCCAAAGGAGCGGGAGGAGAGCACATGGGTTTCAAGTTGCCTCCATCGATGGTCGAGTCATTCATTCTCTACCTACCTTAATAGAGTGTGACAACCTTCCAGATGATCGCTCTGAGATACCCACCCCACAAATTGCTCTTCATCATCCACATCTTAAGGGTATTGCAGGACAGATCCCAGAAATTGACCCGGAAGCTCCAATCATGATGCTGTTGGGAAGAGACATCATAAAGGTACATAAAGTTATGAAGTACATCAATGGACCCCGCGAAGCCCCATATGCTCTGAAGTTAGACCTTGGTTGGGTCATAGTGGGCAATGTCTGCTTAGGCAAGGTGCACAAGCCAGATAGTGTCAACGTTCTCTTAACCAACACCTTGGATAGTGGTCGTCAATCACTTTTCAAGCCATGTCCTAATGTTTATCACATCAAGGAGCATGTTTGTGAAGAGCTTCCAGGTCTTCAAGCAATGGGTGTTGAGAAGAGGACTGTATGGGAAGAAAGTGGATATCATGAAGAATCGGATGTCTTTGAGAGAACAAAGGATGACGAGAAGATAGCTCTGTCCGTTGAAGATTTTACTTTTCTTCGTATAATGAAGGAGGGCTTCTACAAAGATGAAATGAATAGCTGGGTTGCCCCTCTTCCATTCAAACCTCAGAGGCGACGTCTACCAAACAACAAGACACAAGCTCTAGATCGTTTCAGATCTCTACAGCGGTCTTTTTCCAAAAAACCTGTCATGAAGGAACATTTCTTCGCATTCATGGAGAAGATACTGGCAAAAGGTCACGCAGAGATAGCCCCACCACTTAAGCATCAAGACGAGTGTTGGTATCTGCCTCTTTTTGGAGTTTATCACCCAAAGAAACCGGGAGAGATCCGAGTGGTCTTTGATTCAAGCTGTCAGTACGATGGTGTCTCACTAAATGACGTACTTTTGAAAGGTCCAGATCTCAACAATGGGCTCCTGGGTGTGCTCTTACGCTTTAGAAAGGAAGCAGTAGCTATCACTACGGATATACAACAGATGTTTCATTGTTTCCTAGTCAAGCCAGCAGACAGAAACTTTCTCAGATTCTTCTGGTATAAAGATAACGACCCAGAGAAGAACATTGTCGAGTACAGGATGAAGGTTCATATCTTCAGTAACAGTCCTTCTCCTGCCGTAGCAATTTATGGCCTCAGACAAGCAGCAAAAGAGGCTGAGGCAGACTTCGGAGCAGATGTTGTAAAGTTTGTAGAAAGGGATTTTTACGTTGATGATGGTTTAAAATCACTACCGTCTGGGGCAGCTGCTATTGACCTCCTCAAGAGGACCCAAGCAGCCTTGGCATGTTCCAATTTGAAGCTGCACAAAATTGCTTCTAACAGCAAGGAGGTCATGGATGCGTTTCCTTTAGATGAGCAGGCCAGTAATCTAAGATACATGGAACTAGGCAAAGTTGAAGTACTTGTACAGCGTACTCTTGGAGTTAGCTGGAATCTCCTAACTGACACGTTCACGTTTCAGCTGTCAAGTGAGACAAAACCATTTACTCGACGTGGAGTTCTTTCTACTGTGAATGGATTATACGACCCCTTTGGGTTTGCAGCCCCAGTTATCATCCGAGGCAAAGCTCTGATAAGAGAACTTACAACAGAGTCACATGACTGGGATGCGCCTTTGCCTCTTGAGAAGTTGGGACCTTGGCAACAATGGAAGGATTCCCTTCAAGAGCTTCAACATCTCCAGATATCTAGGCATTATACTGAAGATTCCTTTTCAGGAGCTTCTCAAAGAGAGCTTTGCATTTTTGCTGATGCCTCTGTTGTAGCTATAGCCGCTGTAGCTTATCTCAGAAATCTAAGGCCTGATGGGAACTGCAAGATGAGCTTTGTCTTGGGGAAAGCCAAGTTAGCGCCCCGTCCAGAACTGACCATCCCACGCCTCGAGCTCTGTAGTGCAGTTTTGGCCGTGCAGATGGCTGAACTTATAATGTCTGAGATAGATATCGAGTTTGACAGTGTGAACTTCTTTTCAGACAGCAAAGTTGTCCTCGGTTACATCCATAATGAGAAGCACAGATTCCATGTCTTTGTGAACAATCGAGTTCTAAGAATAAGAAGCAGCACACACCCGCAGCAATGGCACTATGTACCAAGCGACCAGAATCCGGCAGACCATGCCACAAGATCTGTACCTGCAGCCTGTCTGAAAGATACAACATGGCTTACCGGTCCACCCATTCTTGTCCTGCCTGAACCAAACATACTTGACCTCGGCCCCGTTTGACCTTGTTGATCCTTCAGCAGATGTCGAAGTCCGTCCTGAGGTAACCACATTCATTACCACAACAAAGCACAGTCAGCTGGGCTCAGAGCGTTTCAAGCGTTTCTCCAATTGGAAGGTACTTCTCCGGGCCATCACATGTCTGATACACATTGTAAAGACTTACAAAAGAGAACCGACCAAAGTCGCAGCAAATTGTAAAAGATGGCATCACTGCTCTAAACCATATAGTGTGAGTGAATTAAGTCTAGCCAAAAATACCGTCATTCGTGCAGTGCAACGAGAAGCTTTCGCTGAGGAGTTCCAATGCATTGAAGATAACAGGAATATCCTGAAGAACAGTCCTCTCTTTACACTGAATCCCCTCATTGATGAGAATGGACTTATGAGAGTTGGGGGACGCGTGTCTCAAGGGAACATTGGATTCAGCGAGAGCAATCCCATCATTATTCCACGACGGCATCACATCGCAACCTTGATAATAAGACATTATCACGAGCAATCTAAACATCAAGGGAGACATTTCACTGAAGGCGCCATCCGTATGGCAGGCTTTTGGATTGTGGGAGCCAAAAGGTGCATTTGTTCCCTTATCTTTGCGTGTGTGATTTGCCGAAAGTTGCGTGGACGAACCGAAGTACAGAAGATGGCCAGTCTACCCATGGACAGGGTCAACACTGAGCCCCCCTTTACATACGTAGGGACAGATGTATTCGGTCCTTGGTCGATTTGTGCTCGTCGCACAAGAGGCGGACTCGCAAACGATAAGAGATGGGCTGTGATGTTCACCTGTTTGACCATCAGAGCTGTCCATATCGAGGTAATAGAGACGATGGATACATCTTGTTTCATAAACGCCTTGAGACGCTTCATTGCCATTCGTGGTCCTGTAAAGCAGATACGCTCGGATCGGGGAACGAATTTTGTAGGAGCGTGCAGAGAACTGAATATCCCCTCCAATTTGGATGAAGCTAAAGTGACAAGGTTTCTTGCGGAACAAGGATGTTCCTGGATCTTCAACCCTCCCCACGCCTCCCACATGGGTGGGGTGTGGGAACGGATGATTGGAATAACTCGAAAGATTTTAGACTCAATGATGATGCAGTTGGGACGGTCCAGAATCACTCACGAGGTTCTCACAACGTTCATGGCAGAGGTAACTGCTATAATAAATTCCAGACCATTGGTGCCAGTTTCTATGGACCCTGAGGATCCCTTCATACTTACTCCTTCAACCTTGCTCACTCACAAGTATGGCCCTTGTCCTGTTCCACTTGGCGAGTTCGACCGTGTTGACCTCTACAGGAAACAGTGGAAACAGGTCCAAAATCTAGCGTCTACTTTCTGGGACAGATGGCAAAAGCAGTATCTCTCCACATTGCAACTTAGAAAGAAGTGGCAAACAAAGAGGCAAGATGTCACAAAGGGTAGTATAGTTCTCATGAGAGACAGCCAGTCCAAACGTAACCAGTGGCCTCTAGGGCGCATCACTAAAGTCTTCCCAAGCAAAGATGAAAGAGTTCGAAAGGTGGAGATCAAGGTTGTGGACAAGGAAGGTTCAAAATTGTTCATCAGACCTATAGCAGAAATAGTGATGCTTATCCCCTCAGACTAGTTAAGAGACTGATTTATTTCTCTCTTTGTTATTAATGGTAGGTTTGGTATCTTGTGATACCAGACGGGGAGTGTGTTGTCACATGTGATGTTAAAATAAATATGTGCTGGCTCCTTTAAGAACAGCTGCAACTTGATGATGTCATCAATGTTAGACCAGCCTCAGACTGCTAGATAGTAGATAGCTATTCTTTATCGTGGTAGCATCCCAAGCCATCTGCTACATTTCTCGTCTTTCGGGAGTCACCGTTGGTATGTAAATTTATGTTAAGATATGGTTTAACAAATTTGATTGCATTTTGTGTTTAGTGCAAGATTTTATTTGATTTGTTATACTGATGTGTGTAAACTACCATGCACATATATTTAGTCTATATTGCAAGTAATTATTGTTAATCTTTTGATATAATTTGAGTGATCAGTATACAGTTTGAGACTTTGGGTTATCTCACACCAATGTATGCACTGTAATTTCATATATTCCCATTATATACTGGCAATGCTTGTTAAATTCTTTTTTTTGTAAAATATTCATACGTTTATGTCTCATGTTATCTTTTTAGTTTTACCCTACTCCCATTCATCCATTAAAGAAGTAAACTGGTTTATCTGCTTCAGCGTGGTGATTGGTAGAGGAGTTATCTGTCTGTCAACATATGCAAGGCGCATAGGATGGTTGGATCGACCAGACGATGGATGGATATGATGGATGGATGGATGGCTGAAACGAGATAATGATAGAATGATGGATGGATGGATGGATGAAACGATGCGGATGATGATGATGAGGATGGATGGGATGATGAATGAATGATAGTGATGGATGGATGGAGGATGTGGATGATGGATGAAAGATGGATGGATGGATGGATGATGAAACGACAGATGGATGATTATATGGATGATGATGGATGATGGATGGATGGATGGATGATGTGGATGAATGATGGAATGGAGATGGATAACAATGATGAATGATGGATGGATGGATGATGATGGATGGATGATGATAGATGGATGGAACGATGGATGATGACGATAGATGAATGATAGATGGATGGTTGGATGGATGGAACGACAGATGAATGATAGAATGATGGATGATGGATGGATGGAACAATAGATCGATAGAATGATGGATGGATGGATGATGATGAAACGATAGATGATAGATGAATGATAGAAAGATGGATGATGATGATGGATAGAAGATGATGGATGGATCAAACGATGGATGGATGGAACGATGGATGAATGATGATGGATGATAGATAGATGGATGGATGATCGAAGGATAGAATGATGGATGGATGGATGGATGGATGGATGGATAGAACGATGGATGGGATGGATGGATGGATGGGATGGATGGATGGATGGATGATAGAATGATGGATGGATGGATGGATGGATGGATGATAGAATGATGGATGTAATTGATGGACGGATGGATGAAACGATAGATGAATGATAGAACGATGGATGGAACAATGGATGCTGCTCAAGAAACATTTCTGATTATTATCAATGTTGAAAACAGATGCACTGCTTATTATTTTTGTGGATACTTTTTTTTTTTTTTCAGGATTCTTTAATGAATTGAAAGTTCAAAAGAACAGCATTTATTTGAAATCTTTTGCAACAATTACTGACACAAAAAACTCCTACCATATATCAGCACAACGGACTCCTCGATGGCGTGCTGATAGCTGAACTGAGAGTCCAGAAGGGCCCGGCTGACAAAAGAGCCGTAGAAGGTGGACTGGTACCAACCCACGTGAAGATGATCGATGTTTACATGCCGCAAACTTCTCATCATCTCCATCTGATACTGAACTGCAAAAGAAAAGACAGAAAAAGGCATCAGAGAGGGAGAGAAGGAACGGTGTTGTGATTTCTCAGCAGCACATTCACTTGATTATTATTGTTCTTCACATTCTGTGGAGCTCTGAAGAACAGCAAACACCACAAACATGCAGAAAATATCTTACAGATGAAATCATGTCCGCATTGTTTGATTGTCAGTTAGAGCGTTTAAAGGGTCAGGATTCGCCCTGGAGTCTGAGGACCAATATTCAACCAATATGGGGTTTTTTAGCTGTGAATATTAATATTATAAAATATTAAGATGATGATATTTTGCCCAATATGCAGTTGCTGTGAATCAAATACTAGAACATAAAAATATACTAAGAATACTTAATTATACATAAATCATTAAAAAATAAAGCAAAGATAATATTTTTAGTTATTACAGTCCAAAAAAAAAAAAAAAAAAAAAAAAAAAATCATATTCTTAATTGGTATCTTTGTCTTGTTTCCAAGTAAAACGATCTAAACATGCTTAAAACAAAATAATAATAATAATAATAATAAATAATTATAATTATTTTTACAAATATTTTATAATAATTATATTATATAATTATTCTAATAATATTTTAATATATTTATACAAATATCAATATTAAATTACTATAATAACTACTGATGATAACATTAATATTGTCATTAAACATGCTTAAAACTAAATAAATTATAATTATCTTTACAATTATTATATATTATATTATAAAATTATTCTTATAATATTTTAATATATTTATACTAATATATCATTATTAAATTACTATAACTAATGATGACAACGTTGTCAATATTGTCATAAACAAGATAATAATAATAATAATAATAATAATAAATAATTATAATTATTTTTACAAATATTTATATAATTATATAATACATAATATATTTATGTTTTATTATAATATAATTATTCTAATAATAATTATATTTATACTAATATATATTATTTAATTACTGTAACAACATTATTAATATTATCTTTAAACATGCTTAAAGACATTTATCTGAGAAACAAAATAAGAATATAAAATGTATATTCAATATAAATATAAATAATTTCAGAAATTAATTTCAGAAAATTCATTATTTGAATTTTAGCATGGTCACTGTTTGCATTTGCCGTATAAAAAGAAAGCTGTGTCAATATCCTGTTAAACTATTCCTTTAAAATCACAATTTAGCACAACAATATTTGGATGTCTTAATATTCAGAAGGATTTTAGGATAACTAAGGAAAACCAAAGTAAGATCTAGGTAATCTTATTTAAATCCACAAATGATTAAATATCAGTCTGCTCATGTTCAGTGTCTGCGCTTCAGAACCATGTAAAAATGCATCTTTTTCTGTTCTAGCAAATGCATGATTAGAGTTGATTGAAGTTTTTAATGTTTAAATGAAATGGCTTCTAAACCATGGACATACAAGAACTGTGTTAGCAGTCCAAAATCACTGTACTATAACCAGTTTACTACTCTAAGTAAGGCAGAGTATTCTGGGTTGTGTAAATGTAATAGAATATTGCTTATAGATGAACTGTGCGGCGTATGGATGGCTGGCTGGATGGATGGATGGATGGATGGATGGATAGATGGATAAAACAATAGATGATAGATATAATGGTGGATGGATAGAATAATGGATGAATTGATGGAATCTATCGAAATCTATCGATATAATGATGGATGGATGGATGGATATAACGGTAGATGTATGGACAGAATGATGGATGGATGGAACGATGGATGAAACGATAGATGGATGGATAAAACAGTGGATGGATGGAACAACAGATGATAGACAGAACGATGGATGGATGTATGGATGATGGATGGATAGAACAATAGATGTTAGAATGATGGATGATGGATGGATGGATGGATGGATGGATGGATGGATGGATGGATGGGTGGGTGGAATGATACATGATGGATAAAACGATGAATGATGGATAGAATGATGGACGGATAGAACAATAGATAGAACAATGGATGGATGATGATAGATGGAACAATAGATCGATATAACAGTAGATGTAAGGACAGAATGATGGATGGATGGATAAAACAATGGATGATAGATAGAATGATGGATGAATGGATAGAATGATGGATGGATAGAACGATGGATGCATGGATGGATGGATGGCTGGATGGATAGAATGATGGATGGATGGATATAATGAATTGAAGCTTAGTGAATTGATATTAAACATTACACTGTCTCTGGCTGAAATAGTATGAAGTTATTCTCCGTATACAACTAATATCTGGTCGAACGATCAACAAAATGTGGACCTTGAAGAAGATGCAGAACAGGTCGATGTTATACTAAAAAGAAGTTATTGACAAGCTGATATACTGGCTGAGCACAAGAGTCTTGACACAAAGGGCATGGAGTAGAATTCTAAAAAACATGATAAAAATGTTGGTATCAGAAAGTACAAGAACATAAACATGCATTTCAGTAGAGTGCACTTATGGAGCACTGGGCTTCTGGAAACCTCGACCCAAACACAGCCAGGTGCAACAGATAGCGATAAATGTACGAACACAGACACATTCACTCCTCGGCTTAGCCGGACAACAATTTCCACTCTTGTGTGCCAAGCCAGAATCCATGATGTCCCAAAAATACCCCCTCTGACAATTCAAAGGCCATTCGGTTTCATCCCGAATGCAAAAGGGAGATAGCAGGATTATTAACAGAGGAAACATGAGGACGAGCACAACAAGGGTCTTCATTTTATTAAAAGAGCCCCAGAGTCTCGTAAGGTACATTAAATAAGAAGCGGTCCGCTCTCATGAGAAAACATCTGCGATATGAAGACTAGCCGTAGGATAGAAGGCAACAGTAACTCAAAAAAAAATTTAAACTAATCAAATGGTTGATCCTTTGGGGTGAGCACATCTCTGAGAGGAAATCTGTTAGAAGAGGGTTGGAGGGGACGAAAACAAATGACTGAATACTTCAAAAGCAGCGAAATATGTGTGCATTCCAGTACACGGCACAGTTTTGACCACAAAGCAGATTTTGCAAGGACAAATGAGTTGCACGAGAATAAAAAAGAAACAGAAAAGATGTAAAAAGAAGAAAGAAAAAAAAAAAAAGAGACAAAAAACGCACAAACCCAAAGCCCCTAAAACACTTGAAACAACAACACAAAAAACAAGATAATGAGAGTCTAGCTGACGGCATCCTGTAATTAAATGGATTTTCATATGGAAAAAAACACCACTCTAAAAAAATATAAAACAAGGCCAAACCCACCGATTTTGCACGATCTGAGACCTTCTTAACTTCTTGACTTCTTCTGTGGACACTTCAAATGTTGTGGTTTACAAGCAGAAAAACAAGCAGGCTGAAAATGGCAGATCTGCACAGCAATGTTGGCGCCTCCATTTCAAAATGCTAATGTTAAAGTATTACCAAAAAAAGAAATGATTAAACGCTGTTAAATTTAACCAGTACAACATCAGCGTCACCCTCCATCACCCAAAGGTCAGAACAGTAAAGCAGAGCATTCTGGGTCGTGTAAATGTAATAGACTATTGCTTATAGATGAATGGTGCGGCTTATGGATGTATGGATAGATGGTAGATAGAATGGTGGATGGACAGAATGATGGATGAATTGATGGAACGATAGATCAATATAATGATAGATGGATGGACAGAATGATGGATGGATGTATGGACAGAATGATGGATGGAAGGATGGACGGATGGATGGACGGACGGACCAATAGATGATAGAACAATGGATGGATAAAATGATACATGATGGATGGATGGAACAACAGATGACAGACAGAACGATGGATGGATGGATGGATGGATGGATGGAACAATAGATGTTAGATAGAATGATGGATGGACGGACGGACGGACGGAACAATAGATGATAGATAGAATAGATGATAGATAGAACAATGGATGGATGGATGGAACAACAGATGACAGACAGAACGATGGATGGATGGAATGGATGGATGATGGATGGATGAATGATGGATGGATAAAATGATATATGATGGATGGATGGATGGAACAACAGATGTTAGATAGAATGATGGATGGATGGATGGATGGATGGATGGATGGATACAACGATGAATGATGGATGGATAGAACAATAGATAGAACAATCAATGGATGGATGGATGATGGATGATGGATAGGGTAGATGGACAGAATGATGGACGGATGGATGGAATAGATGGATGGATGATGATGGATGGAACAGATAGACAGATGGATGGATGGATGGATGGTTGTTGGATGGATGGATGGATGGATGGATGGATGGAATGACAGATGGCTGGATAGAACAACTGATGATGATAGAACGATGGATGGAAAGGACGATGAATGGATGGATGGATGGTATAATGATGGATGGATGGTTGGATGAATAGTTAGAACAAATAGATGAAGAACAATGGATGGATAGAGCGACGGATGGATGGATGTTTGGATGGATAGAATGACGGATGGATAAAACAATAGATTATGGATAGAACGATGGATAATAGATAGAATGATGGATGGATGGATGGATAAAATGATGGATGATGGATAGTGACAGATATAAGGTTAGAACAATAGACAACAGAACAATGGATGATAGAACGATGGATGGATGGAACGATAGATCGATATAACGATAGATGTATGGACAGAATGATGTATGGATGGATGATGAAATGATAGATAGAACGATAGATGAATGGATAGAATAGATGATGGATGGAATGATAGATACTGTCCAAATTGACTATAAATGTCACATGATCCTTCAGAAATCATTCTAATATGCTGATTTGCTGCTGAAGAAACATTTATGATTATTATCAATATTGAAAACTAAAAAAATTGTGAAAAGGTCAAACCCACCAAGAGCACATAAAACACTTCTCTCTTTTTTTTGCACGATCTGAGACCTTCTTAACTTCTTGACTTCTTCTGTGGGCACTTCAAATGTTGTGGTTTACAAGCAGAAAAACAAGCAGGCTGAAAATGGCAGATCTGCACAGCAATGTTGGCGCCTCCATTTCAAAATGCTAATGTTAAAGTATTACCAAAAAAAGAAATGATTAAACGCTGTTAAATTTAACCAGTACAACATCAGCGTCACCCTCCATCACCCAAAGGTCAGAACAGTAAAGCAGAGCATTCTGGGTCGTGTAAATGTAATAGACTATTGCTTATAGATGAATGGTGCGGCTTGTTGTGGACAAACGTGCTATTTTACAAGCAACCGAACTTACAATTTTCACTTAGCAAACTCTAAAATAGAAAAAAAAAAAACAGAATAATATGATAGTAACTTTAGGGAGGACAAACAATCACACAACATGCTCAAAACATGATAGCAATCCAACAAAAACGCCCTGGCAACCGTATTATAGTGATTTACTGCCAAAAAATGTTGTTTTGTTTATGTATTTTGCATCCAAATGAAACGTTTCAATCCTTCTTTCACAGGAACAGACACGTCTTACATTTCTCCTGTATCATCAACTGTGGTCATTTAAAAGTAACCGTAACACAACCTCAGACTAAATTTACCCCTAATACATGACTAATGACTCAACAGCAGTAATAAAGAAAGTGAGTCAGCTGACAGCTCACCATGTGACTGTTTCGAGTGTCTCAATGCTCCAGCGCAGTATTAAAAACAGGCCTGTGTTGTGCTAATTGGCTCGTTCTGTCCCCTGCATGAGGCGCTGGGTTCAGGGCTGAGGTTTGTGAGCTCACACAGGGCCTGTCCCAAATGGCAACCAGTCTACATTTTGTTTGAAGCACGGCCTGCTGGGTAATAGTACACTGTGAAGTCCACGCCAGTGTAAAAGGGCACATCGTGCCTTTCGTGAGCACCTTGAAATGTCAAAACGGGACACCCCACGACCGCAAATACACATCAGGAGCGGCGTTTGGGACGGGGACCAGAGTCATTCTGGGATAGACTTGAATGCAGGAGGAGTTTATTTTACATACTGATGAAAAGCATCATTATGTCATCATTATTAATCTGTAAGTTTTTTCTCAATAAAATCAAAACATTTTTATTGATAATTAGTGATTAATATTCAATTAAGATTAATAAAACATTTATTGGCTGAATAAAATGTGCAAAATGAACCTGATTTTTCCCTCAATAAAACAAGATAAAATATTTTCAATGATAATTAGTGATGAATATTCAATCATTATCAAAATAATCATTATTAATAAAACATTTATTGGCTGAATAAAATGTTCAAAATGTGCAAAATAAACCTGTTTTTTCTTAAACAGAACATTAAAATGATTTTAATGATATTTAGAGATAAATAATTATCAACAAAAGAACAAAAATTATTAATAAAACATTTATTGACTGAATAAAATGTTCAAAATGAACCTGTTTTTTCCTCAAAATAAAAAAAAATATTTTGAACAATAATTAGTAATAAATATTCAATGATTATCCACAAATTAATAATAATCATTGATAAAACATTTATTGGCTGAATAAAATGTTCAAAATGAACCTCTTTTTTCTCAATAAAACTGAACATTTTAAATAATAATTAGTGAGAAATATTCAATAATTATTAGCAAATAAATAATGATTATTAATAAAAATGTATTGGCTGAATAATATGTTCAAAATGTGCAAAATGAACCTGTTTATTCTTAATCGAAACATTTTAAATGATAATTAGTGATGAATATTCAATAATTGTCAACAAATGAACAAAGATTTTTAATAAAACATTTATGGACTGATTAAAATGTGCAAAATGTGCAAAATAAACCTGTTTTTCTTCAATAAAATAGAACATTTTGAATGTTAATTAGTGATAAATAATTAAGGATTATTAGCAAATGAATAATTCATTGGCTGCATAAAATGTTCAAAATATGCAAAATAAACCTGTTTTTTCTGAATAAAACAAAATATTTTGAATGAAAAAGAAGAGAAATCTTATGAAAATTAGTGATAAATAGTTAAGGATTATTAGCAAATGAATGATGATTATTAATAAAAACATTTATTGGCTGAATAAAATGTTCAAAATGCACCTGGCCACCATGGCACTAGTTGCTCTTTTCCCACAGATGTGTTTTTTATGGAGTGGTGGATAAATAAGCACAGGATCACAGGTGACACGTGCCGATGCGTTTTCTTCACACACTGAATCCTGGAGCAGCGGCCCGCGATGCCACGGCCCGGCACCTGGAGTGCTAATGAGAGGCTCCGTCTCACTCTTGATCCGTGTCCATCTCTTGGTCCTGTTCTTCATTTCTTTTCCCCCTTTTTCTGATACAAGGCTCCTGTCTCACAGTCGTGTTAGATCAATTCAGACAGTGACAGCTGGTCAGGTCTCTGCGACAGCCCGGAAAAATGTGTGAAGATCCGCTTCCTCACTCAAAAACCATGCAAATTAAAGATCTCCGCACGCTTATAGCGTTAGGTCTCCCAAAATGAAAATTCAAGGAATGCAACAATATTACATTTCTGACCAATACCAATATTATTTTCATATTAGGGCCAGTAACTAAATGTCTCATAGTAAAATTTTATACTATTTTGCCCAAATAAATTAAATATAAAATGCATTTATTTAATTACAGTAAAAACATTAATATTGAGAAATATTACAATTATTGAGTTACTGAGCATTAGATGAGGTAAAGGTAAAATTAAAATCAACAATTATTAATAAAACATTTATTGACTGAATAAAATGTTCAAAATGTGCAAAAGTAAGCTGTTTTTCCTCAATAAAATAAAACATTTTCAAAGATAATTAGTTAGAAATATTCAATGATTATTAAACAAATGAATAATGATTATTAATAAAACATTTATTGGCTAAATAATATGTTCAAAATGTGCAAAATGAACCTGCTTTTTCTTAACAGAACATTTTAAATGATAATTAGTGATAAAAATTCAATAATTATCAACAAATTAACAATTATTAATAAAAATAAATAAATTGGCAGAATAAAATGTTCAAAATGTGCAAAATGAAGCTGTTTTTCCTCAATAAAATAAAACATTTTCAACAATAATTAGTGAGAAATATTCAATGATTATTAAAAACATTTATTGGCTGATATATGTTCAAACAAATGACCTGCTTTTTCTTAAACAGAAATTTAAAATGATAATTAGTGATAAAATTCAATAATTATCAACAAATTAACAATTATTAATAAAAATAAATAAATTGGCAGAATAAAATGTTCAAAATGTGTAAAATGAACCTGTTTCTTAAACAGAACATTTTAAATGATAATTAGTCATAACAATTTAATAATTATCAACAAATGAACAACAATTGTTAATAAAACGTTTAATATCAGTAACTCAATAATTGTAAAATTTCACAATATTAATGTTTTTTTATTTTTGTAATGTACATATATATTGTATTTTTGATTAAATAAATGCATTGGTGAGCAAAAATGGAAGAAATTAGCACATTTAAATATCCAATATCAACAAAAATACAATAAAAAAACACTATAAAATGAAGTTATCGACGTGTAGAAAATTCTGCCATCTTTACCTTCATGTCGTTTGAAACTTTTAAGAATTATGTATTTCTGTGGAACGCAAAACATGTCATGAAAGGATCCTCTTTCAACCAACACCTTTGATGGATATACATATGAACGGATTAATAACATTTCTTTTGAGAATATACATTTCCGTAAGGATGTCACAAACGCTTTCTGAATCTATACTATGCACTTCATCAGCACTGAAGATCAGAGCTCAAAAACCTTGACCTTTTTCTTCTCTTCACGCTTTTTTCTTTAAGCCTACAATTATATAGCTAACATCCAACATCCGTTTGTCCGTGTACTATATTCTTCTCTGTTCATCCTATTGATGAGAACATTCAGAAGCAGAAATAGCAGACATGTCGAAGCCGAGGTCACACTTGCACATTGCACCAACCTACACAAAGATGTGAAGTAGTAAAAACAGAAAGGTAGCGTTTAGGTATAGAGCTATGGCGCCATCTAGTGTAAGCATTCTCCTGCTCATGTGCTGATTAAATCAGAACATCTACTTGTAAATCTGTGTGATCTGCAGGCAATCACCGACACACACATGTAAACACACAAACAAGCACGTAATCAGCGAGGCAAATAAAACAAACAAGCGTGCTACTGGTTTCCATAATTCATAAAATACGGCATAAATTGAATCTGAATCAAACAGGAGACATTCCAGGCTGTTTGGCTAAAGTCTTAAGCTTGACACGGCCCGTACACGTCCCTCAACAAAGACACAGTGTCAATATGTCCCGGCGCTTAACAGCATCATGTTCTGAGGCCTTTCTCTCTGCTAGGCAGGCTGAACTAAGCCGTCGTAACCCCTTCAGCTCGCGGGCCGCCTCAGTGCTCGCTGTGCCCCTCGGGAAGCGCGAGGTGTATCTCTCTCTCTCTCTCCGTTACTCCATGGTCCCTGCCTCCTAATTACACCAGAGGAATCATCTACAGCACATCACAAGCCCCAGCCGATCTGTCAATCATATTTCTGCTGAGCAGCAGGGCGTTGCTTCTGCCCTGAGGAGATGGAGAAGGAAAGAGAGCTAAAGGAGATCGACACCTCCATCCTTTCTGTTTCACAGCACTGCTGTGGTTTGATCCACTCACATTTGTTGTTTTGATTCAATATCATACCCAGGTTATTTCTAAAACAAATGTTTTCAAACGTTCCTATCCAGCGTATCAAATCTATTAATTTATTCAAAATACAGTAAAAATGCAATTATAAAATACAATAAAAATTATGAAATATTTACAATTTAAAATAGCTGTTTTCTATGTGAATATATTGTAAAATGTAATTTATTTCTGTGATCAAAGCTGAATTTTCAGCATCATTACTCCAGTCTTCAGTGTCACATGATCCTTCAGAAATCATTCTAATATGATGATTTGCTGCTTAAGAAACATTTATGATTATTATCAATGTTGAAAACAGTTGTGCTGTTTCATATTTTTGTGGAAACTGTGATTATTTGATAAACAGGAAGTTCAAAAGAACAACACTGATTTTAAATAGAAATATTTTGTGATAAAGTAAAAAAATATATATTTTGAGCAAAATTTCTTCACTGCTAAATCATTTTTTTTTAAAAATTGTTCGCCAAATCGAAGACACATGGTCAAAGCACCATGCATAAAAAAAAATACCTTTTTTATGAGAAGTCATGGTTAAATCAGGTTGTAAAATGTCATGTGGTGTGATTCCACATATTTATGAATGAATAAATTCATGATTATTTGTTAAAAATATATATATTTTTACCTTGAAAATGTTTAAATGATCAGTTCACTTCAGAATTCAAATTTCCTGATAATTTACTCACCTCTATGTCATCCAAGATGTTCATGTCTTTCTTTCTTCAGTCGAAAAGAAATGAAGGTTTTTGAGGAAAACATTCCAGGATTTTTCTCCATATAGTGGACTTCAACAGGGACCAACGGGTTGAAGGTCCAAATGTCAGTTTTAGTGCAGCTTCAAAGAGCTCTACATGATCCCAGACGAGGAATAAGAGTCTTATCTAGAGAAACGATGAGTTATTTTCTAGAAAAATAAAAATTATATACTTTTTAAACCACAATTGCTCGTCTTGCACTGCTCTGAGATGCGCCACACATTACGTAATCATGTTGGAAAGGTCACATGTGACGTAGGCGGAAGTAATGATCCAGTGTTTACAAAGCAAACGTGCAAAGATTAAGCCAAACGCCCTTTCCAAAAAAAAAAAATAGGTAAAACAACGATGTCAGACGATTTTGAAGTTTGAGGAGAAAATGATGGAGTTTTTCACCCTACCACGGTACTTCCGCCTGTCACGCGTGAACTTTCCAACGTGATTACGTAATGCGTGGCGCATCTCAGAGCAGTGCAAGACGAGCATTTGTGGTTAAAAAAGTATATAATTTTTCTAGAAAATGTCCGATGGTTTCTCTAGATAAGACTCTTATTCCTCGTCTGGGATCATGTAGAGCTCTTTGAAGCTGCACTGAAACTGACATTTGGACCTTCAACCCGTTGAACCCCAGTGAAGTCCACTATATGGAGAAAAATCCTGGAATGTTTTCATCAAAAACCTTCATTTCTTTTTCAACTGAAGAAAGAAAGACAAACATCTTGGATGACATGGGGGTGAGTAAATTATCAGGAAATTTTAATTCTGAAGTGAACTAATCCTTTAGATGTGAACCCTCACATGTACTCAAGGTGTAAGGAAAATACATTTTTTAAATTCATTTTTTAATTTTCACACCACCACATGACATTTTTAGATTCATTAAATATAAACTGTTCTTGAAAATGGAATAACAAATACAATGAGTACATTTCCCAGGGTTGGGTGGGACGAAAAACTAAAATAGGAACTCCAGGCTGTAAGGGAGACGTATGAAGGATGTCTGATTCCCCGATGTTAAAGAGATAACCTGGTGCTGATGTCTTGCCGAGCGCGACCAAAGTGAGCCTCAGCGAGAAGCTCATATCCATCACTTAGTTGCCGCTTTCTGTCAGGCACTGAGAAAGACGCCCTATTTTATGACACAAGGGGTCCCACAAAAATTAAACGGTGAATCACACACAGCACACAGTGTTCCCGTGCTAGAGAACATCCTGTGGTGAGGAAGGCAGGGAGGGGCCCCTGTGGCGATAAGCCCGGTTCTTTGGAGAACTTTGCGCCCTCTTCGAGTCAGCCAACTCACGTTAAGCACAGCCAACAAGACAAGACCAGAACCCTTGGAGAACACAAACTAGGGTTGGGTAGACGCAAGGGTGCCCCAGAAACAGGGCGTGTTATTGCCAGGAATCACTAAAAACTTCCCAGAACAAGCTATTAAAGCCTTGAATAAAGTCTTGGACAGTTTAGGAAGTACAAAAAACCTCAAATATTCGGACACAACAAGCCGACGGTTGATTCGGTCAGTTTTTAACCTTTCGCCACTAGTCGGACCCCATTTGCAGCTTTTTGAGCATGTTGAATTGGCGCCCGTCAGTGCCGTCAGTGAGAGAGATCGCTCTGATTGGCTGTTCGGTTTAGCGAATGATAATAAAAGAGAGCAAAGAAGTCAAGACGGCACAGACAGAAGGCTTGACAGAATTAGTCTTGTCTGTTTTTAGTTGATGAATGAGCAGAATATGTAGCGCCTCCCATCCAATAAATCACAATAATCTTTGTGCTTTGTTACTTTTGATATGAAGCAAAGTCTCAGATTTCAAATGACGTCCATCTTATTATGAGATTCAAAACATAAATACATTTTTGGCGCTGTTTAATGTGGCGTGACATATCGCTTTAGTGCCTCAGTTAAAGAGAAGCATGTGATCATCCTCTCCTCCGCTTTAATACCAGTTACAGCACCAAATAAACATGCATGAACATCTGAAGGCATGTTAAAATATACAGTATAACTTACTGAAATCCCTATCATGTTGTGTGTAATCGCTCAATCAGTGTTTCAACCTCGGAAAGACGTCAATAAAAGCTTGTAAACAATGTCACGTAACATCACATTTACCTCAGAAAAACATATTCAGTGACCATAAACTCATTAGTCAGCTAGAAAAATTAAAACGCTATAGAGAGCAGCATTCTGATAAATATATGCACCGTTACATATTCATTATAATTTTTAATGTTCTTCAATATTTAATGCATGTTTGAATAAATCAGTTATGACAGCCACGATTTAAATGTTTATATTACAAAAAACGAATTGGAATAGAAATATGGATTATGTAATTCTAAACTTTATTTATAATAAAAACATCATTTAGTGTAATTTAAGTGTTTGTACATAAATAAGTTAATTTAACCTTCAATATTATTATAGTAGTACCAACTGACTGAAAATTTGCCATGTACTGTAACTGAAATACTACATCCAAAATAATCAATATCAGATCTAAATCGTAATTGAATCGAAAGCATGTGAATAGTAATCAAATCGTGAAAATTGTGTCAATACCCAGCCCTAATATTCAGTGTAGCTGAGCTGAAAGAACCTTGCAAAGAACATGGGTCACAAAACATAAGTTGGTCTGGATCTCATCTTTGGAATATGACCAAAACCTCCAAAACCTTCACCCTCTCTGTTCATCTCTGGTGGATTGAGCTGCCAATCTCCACCATGTCTAATTCTCTACATACAGGCCATAATACATTAAGCCCTAGATCAACAAACCAACCCAAAAATGGACTAGTGTTTGTACACTCCATCTGCTGAAGCATCTGCTCTGGCTGCTTCAACTCTACAATGTCTTGACAGAATCACAGACCCACACAGTCCTGTAAATCCCCATTTTCCACAAACAAACCCCTGGCAGAATAGCATAAGGCCCATTACTAGTAATGAAGCTTGAGTTACAGCAATCAAATTATTATTTATTATTAAAACTTTGTACATTTTAGGATCTCAAGCTATTCTCTTTCTTCATCGTTATGAGTATGCTGATTATTAGCAGCTCATTAATAAATCAGGCCATTAGCTTCTACCAAAGTGCTCATATTTACAAGTCTCTTCAATACAAGTTTTTTTTTTTGTTAAAGGTGCAATATATAATATTTTCTGTCCGCTAGAGGTCGCTAGAGGTCGCTAGAGGCCTAATCAAAACAAAAGGTGTAGCTTGACGGCAAGTTTGAGCGTGGAATCTTGGAACATGTGGTCTTCACATCACAGCCGGTGGATAGGACCTTCGTTCATCTTCAGAACGCAAATTAAGAGATTTTTGATGAAATCCGATGGCTCAGTGAGGCCTGCATAGCCAGCAATGACATTTCCTCTCTCAAGATCCATTAATGTACTAAAAACATATTTAAATCAGTTCATGTGAGTACAGTGGTTCAATATTAATATTAAACAAGAATATTTTTGTACGCCAAAAAAACAAAATAACGACTTATATAGTGATGGCCGATTTCAAAACACTGCTTCATGAAGCTTCGGAGCGTTATGAATCTTTTGTGTCGAATAAGCTGTTCAGAGCGCCAAAGTCACGTGATTTCAGCAGTTTGGTGGTTTGACACGAGATCCGAATCATGATTCGACCCAAAAGATTCATAACACTCCGAATCTTCCTGAAGCAGTGTTTTGAAATTGGCCATCACTATAAGTCGTTATTTTTTTTTTTTTTTGGCGCACCAAAAATATTCTCGTCGCTTTATAATATTAATATTGAACCACTGTACTCACATGAACTGATTTACATATGTTTTTAGTACATTAATGGATCTTGAGAGAGGAAATGTCATTGCTAGCTATGCAGGCCTCACTGAGCCATCGGATTTCAACAAAAATATCTTAATTTGTGTTCCGAAGATGAACTAAGGTCTTACGGGTGTGGAACGACATGGTGAGTAATAAATGACATTATTTTCATTTTTGGGTGAACTAACCCTTTAAAAATCTGACAACAATGATATCCAATGACAATGATATGTTTCTTCAGCACAAATCAGGCTAAAAATTGTTTTGTCCAGCTAATGTGAATGCATATTCTAACTCAAAAGTCATGTGATGGTAAAAGTTGATTGGCTCATTTAGCGGAGGCGGGACTTTGTGTCCTTGTAGTGGGTCCGATTTAACATGGCATCTAAGTTCCAAAGACGCCCAAACATTTGGTATCTAAAGTCAAAGCTCACCGACAGACATACATTATTAAAAAAAGTACCTTGAGGACTCAACAAAAGTCTCAAAAAAAAGCTAAAATTCATGAAAACCACTTATACCAAAGGCCAACCCAACCTTGCCCTTTGTTGAGCATAACCTGCGGTAAGAAGCCCTCTAAAATGATGGGAAAAGCATTACTTCTTTCACCTCCATTTCTCAAAAGCAAATGGGTTTACCTTTTAAAAAAAGTCCTTGAACGATCAATGTCGCATGGAAGTCATTTCATCCAATGATTGCTCTACATGATCATTTAACAACCAAAGAACATGAGGCTGTTTTACAAGAGCAGGTGCACCATATGTCACAAACACAGTTTGCTCAGGATGTTGCCAAGAAGTTTCAATATCATAAATATGCTAAACATCAATAATGGTTTAATAAACACCTTGTATGGTTTCCTCAAATCACCAGATCTATATCTGCTAAATATTTAGTCGCCGCATTTCTGACGTACTCTGCCATTTTGAGTCGAAAGTTGCAATGACCCGTGAAAGCAAATATTGGTGTTATTTTTGATAACACAAAGCCTCAGCTTTCAAATGATGTCAAATTTTGTTACGCAATTCAAACAATAAATGTCATTTTGACATTCTGGAATGATCGATTGCTGTAACAGGAAACCACAGTATTGACAATTTCATGCGAGGGTGAAAAAGATTTCGTTCCAGTTGCTCAAGCAAAAATGTCACACTGACCAACAGAAAACAACTTGGTTTGACAGTGACTTCTGAGTTAGCTGCGCTTGATACATCACAACACATGTTATATGTGGGGGGAAAAACATGAATTAGCATCAGAGGGTATATTGAAAGATACAAAACAACTTATTAAAAAGTATTATCTCTCATGTTATTGCCCAATCTGTGTTTAAACCACAAAAAAACATGTATAAAACATGTTGTTGTGCTGCCCACGAGGCTATCGGCTCTGACAAAATGTAATTTATTCCTGTGATCAAAGCTGAATTTTCAGCATCATTTACTCCAGTCTCCAGTCACATGATCCTTCAGAAATCATTCTAATATGATGATTTGATGCTCAAGAAACATTTCTTATTATAATCAATGTTGAAAACAGTTTTGCTGCTTATTAATTTTGTGAAAACTCACTTTTTTCAGGTTTTGTACATAAATAGAAAGTTCAAATGAACATTTATTTTAAATAAAAATATTTTGTAACATTATAAATGTCTTTAGTGTCACTTCTAATCAATGTAAAGCATCCTTGCTGATTAAGAAAAAATATAAATATTATTGACCCCAACCTTTTGAACGGTAGTGTATGGCAGGCACTATTTAAAGGGGAGCTATTATGCCCCTTTTCACAAGATGTAATAAGTCTCTGGTGTCCCCAGAATGTGTCTGTGAAGTTTCAGCTCAAAATACCCCACAGATAATTTATTACTGCTTGTCAAATTTGCCCCTATTTAGGTGTGAGCAAAAACACGCCGTTTTTGTGTGTGTCCCTTTAAATGCAAATAAGCTGCTGCTCCCGGCCCCCTTTCCAGAAGAAGGCAGAGCTTTAACAGCTCAACAACAACAAAGCTGGAGAATCTCACGCAGCCAAAATGAGGATTGTCAGTAACGGTGTTCAGCCTTACATTGTTCAAATCTGATCGACACTGATGGAGAGACTCAGGAAGAAGTTACAACTTTTAGAATGAAACTGGACGTTTCTGGGTTGGTAGATGCACCGGGGACCCAATTATAGCACTTAAACACAGAAAAAGTCAAATTTTCTTGATATGTCCCCTTTAAAATATATTTTGACCATGTCTGGTCGGAAACAGAGACTTTTATTCAGTGCACATTACTGGTCAAAATGATGGAGCAGGTAAATTTATTCAATCTTTTAAAATGACTTAAAACCAGTGAACAGAGCACTGCGTCATTCCCATTATCCCCAACTCACACAATCGCCCCTTGTCCGCGATTCTCCTCCTGGCGCTCACCTTTGTCTCGGTTGCTGTGCCTACAAGCTGAACGGAGCGGAGGATGCGGAGGAGTAGGATGAGGAGGTGGTGTCGGGCGAGAAGTGAGTCATTAGCAGCATTAGCGTTTTCATCCACTTTGTTGCTGCTGCGCGAAACAAACCCTTTTAGTATCCCGCACCACACCACCTCCACTTTACCACACAGAGTTCCGGCGTCGCTCTCCACTCAGGAGTCTGCGTGAAGGATGGAGCCGGCCCAGTGTGTGCCCGACACAGATAACTTTATCTCCCGACACAGACATGCGCACCCATTGAAACGCTCAAATCCCAAGCCTGCCAAACACCTTGGCCCAGACATCTCCTTACTCTCAGCGAACGCATGCAAATGGCAAGAGGTGAGACATCAATTTGGCCGCTATGTGAATAACACTTGTGCATGGATTGGGAACGGCTGCTGAGGTGTGTGACGAGCGCTACAACGGCCCCCCGACTGCGCGAAAGAAACTAACACATCGTCCAAAGCGAGGGGGCTGCAGGCGCCGCGTCTAATCTGATATCCCGAGCCCACGAGGAGAGGCAGAAGTCATTTCTGTGATGCTGACCGCCTAATGAAAACAAATCACAAGGAAGTAAACAGTCAATGAGTGATGCACATTAACACAGGCTGAAATATGCTAATGGGAGTATCGAAATATGTCTTAGGGTGAAATTTATAAATGGAAAAATGGACGCAAGCGCAATATTTAGTGCTATTAGTGGACAAACATTCCCAAACATCTGCCACAAACAGACACATGCTTTACACTAACCCTGACCTGAATTAGGTTCGCCACGGGGTGAGATGCAGCCTTCCGGGCACTCATTACCGACCTAGAACCATCCTCCAGGACGGACGGAGAAAACAAGGGGAGAAAAAAAAGGAGGAAAGTTGCTGGAGGGAGGAAATGAAAAATAAGAGTTTGTAATGGTGGAGACAAGCTGCGGAGCAATGCATTTCAAAGCAAATATTTCTGGGAGAGCGAGGGTGGTGAACGGCGCCCAGGGGGTGTAGTGAAGCGGCACTCGCCTGATCTGATCTAACCGGAGATTAACCGCGGCTCTAATCCTCGCCACGGGCTGCGGCGGAGACGTGACGGGCTGCGCTCCGCCCTCGACAGGGCCGCATGATCTCGCTCTGATGAGCAAAAACTCATTAGGCCGTGCTGTAAACTTCACAACACTGCTTACCGTCCCCGCAAGCGACACTTAACCTCTCCCGCTCTGAGACAACAAGTGAGCACATGCAACGGGGTCTTGGAGCGGTGCACGCGTTTGGGATGTCACTAGACGAGTCAGGGTTTGTGTACACTAGAAGACAGATATGTAAGAGATGTTTTCTTTATCATGCATTCAGCTAGTTATGAAATGGTTTTAGAGAAGAAGGGGTTGTTGAACACAAAAAAAAAAAAAAGATACATGAAGAAAACGGACCATTCCATTGAGGATTAATGCATTAATTTAATGTAAACTACTAATGCCTGGGGTTAGTAAGACTTAGCATGGTATTTTGATTACTCACACGTTAAATGGTTTTTGGAAAGGGATCATGGTAATTCCATAGTATTTGAGGCATCTTGGGTTAACATGATATACTGTTCAAAAGTCTGGAATTGGTAAGATTTGTTAATATTTTTGAAATAAGTAATATTGTGAAATATTATTGCAATTTTAAAATGTAATTTATTCCTGTGAGCAAAGCTGAATTTTCAGCATCATTCAGGGTCACATGATCCTTCAGAAATCATTCTAATATGCTGATTTGATACTCAAGAAACTTTTCTGATTATTATCAATGTTAAAAACTGTTTAATATTTTTGTGGAAACTGTGATATATTCTTTTATAGAAAGTTCAAAAGAACAGCATTTATTTGAACTAAAAGCTTTTGTAACATTATAAATGCCTTTACTGTCACTTTTGATCAATTTAATGCATCCTTGCTGGAAAAAAAAGTTTATTTCTGACTGACCCAAAACTTTTTTTGAGCAGTAGTGTATATAATAGCAAAAGTATTTCTAAATTTGTTTCGTTTATCAGGAAGACAGGAACAAAAACTATATCCAATTAAAAGTGTGAAGACGAGGCTTAGCATGTTGTATGGTGGTGCTTAGAGACCCCACAGTTGCTAATAGGGATTGGTCACATGAGTTCCCCTCCAATAACTGACCAGGGCTGCGTTTCCCAAAAGCATCGTAAGCTTAAGTTGATCGTAGCTCCATTGAAACCAATGGAGCTACGATCATCTTAGGCTTACGATGCTTTTGGGAAACGCTACCCAGTCGAGTACTGAAGTTAGGAATAATGAAGTTATATAATTTTAATTTTTTTTGAAAATAACCGATGGTTTCTCTAGATAAGACTCTTATTCCTCGTCTGGGATCATGTAGAGCTCTTTGAAGCTGCACTGAAACTGACATTTGGACCTTCAACCCGTTGAACCCAAGTGAAGTCCACTATATGAAATGAAAATAATGTCATTTATACTCACCCTCATGCCATTCCACACCCGTAAGACCTTCATTAATCTTTAGAACAGATATTTTGATGAAATCCGATGGCTCAGTGAGGCCTGCATTGACAGCAATGACATTTCCTCTCTCAAGATCCATTAATGTACTAAAAACATATTTAAATCAGTTCATGTGAGTACAGTGGTTCAATATTAATATTATAAAGCCACGAGAATATTTTTGGTGCGCCAAAAAAACAAAATAACGACTTATATAGTGATGGCCGATTTCAAAACACTGCTTCATGAAGCTTTGGAGTGTTATGAATCTTTTGTGTCGAATCATCAGTTCGGAGCGCCCAAGTCATGGATTTCAGCAGTTTGGCAATTTGACACGCGATCCAAATCATAATTCAACACAAAAGATTCATAACGCTCCAAAGCTTCCTGAAGCAGTGTTTTGAAATCGGCCATCACTAAATAAGTCGTTATTTTGTTTTTTTGGCGCACCAAAAATATTCTCGTCACTTTATAATATTAATATTGAACCACTGTACTCACATGAACTGATTTAAATATGTTTTTAGTACATTAATGGATCTTAAGAGAGGAAATGTCATTGCTGGCTATGCAGGCCTCACTGAGCCATCAGATTTCAACTAAAAATCTATTTTGTTTCTGAAAATGAACAAAGGTCTTACGGGTGTGGAACGACATGAGGGTGAGTAATAAACGACATTATTTTTATTTTTGGGTGAACTAACCCTTAAATTTCTAAAAAACCTTCAAACCTTAATTTTTGACCGCGTGACTTACATAACATAAACAACCCCTAAAAACGCAACTGGGTCAGGTAAACCCAAAACTGGCCTAATTATACAGTACTCACTTAAGACCAATTAATCAACTGGTCGATTTTGAAAATGTAGCTCTCCATATCCCTACTTGCTAAGCAGCCTCAAGAGACAAATCCAGCTTGCCAAAAAAGCAATCCAAAAGTAGGATTTACAATTTTGGATATCAACCAAATACGCCTAATTGTTGTTAATTCTTCATTTGTGGACAAATAAAATATGAAGACTGCAATTCATGTGCTTGGCGATGAGACTGGGCAGGTGGATGATGATGCAGGTTAAGATTTAGACTGTACTGCATCTCATTTCCCATGTTTAATTACTACAGACTGTGTGCCAGACCAACCTGATTAATACATTACAGCACATAGGCTTCATTTTCTCTTCCTTTCAGTCACTTCTTGGCATGTCTACACACTGCAAAACCTTAAACCTGCAACCTGACCATCTGAAAATCCTCCAAAAACTCTTTAAACCAGCAATCGGACAGGAGAAAACCAGCGTACACTGGTTTAAGATGTTGTTTTCAGCAGGGTCTGCAGTTATATAATATCAAACTCAGGAAAATGAAGAAGAGAGAAAATTAAAATCACACCCCAAGCACATTAGGATGCCGGGCACGTCGCTTGACTGACGACATCCCTGAAAGCCTTCATTTTTCTTCGTCCGCACGCTGTTAACTGTGGCACACACCTCTCCTCCCCTCCTCCGTCACAAACCTAAAATCAACTTAAAAATATATCACTCCTGCCACGGAGGTGAAGTCGCAATGCTCCGTTCATGTTCAAAATACAAACTTACAAACAGCCTAAATGGATAATCCATTCTCAGTGCACCTCTGCCTGAAACCGAGTTAATCTACAAGATCATTTCCACAATGAATACTCAATTTTTCTGCCAGGAAATATGGGCTGCGGATTACCTCTGACAGCACAGAGCTGCAATCTTTAAGTCATACACAGTTTTATTTATGCATTTATCAGATAAATCCCCCACCCAGTTGGAGTCACTGAGCTCACACACACACACAGGCATTTTGATAGGTCCCATACTGCCACCTTCTGGTGAAAAAAAAGCTTTTATATTTTTCTGCAAGATTCTCACAGCTATAAAACTAAAAAATGTTGCTTCCGCAGATAGCATACACAGATGGGAAGGTGTTATAACTACATCCAATTATTATTTTCATATAAATATTTTTCAACAAGTTTAATACTTTAATTTAGCAAGGATGCATTGGGATCTAGTGATGCAAAATTGATCAAAAGTGAAACTAAACACTTTTATATTATTACAAAAAAAAAACAATTTTTCACATAAATGCTGTTTTTTTAGCTTTCTATTCATCAAATATCCAGGGAAAAAATGTTTTAAAAAAAATATTAAGCGGTTTTCAACACTGAAAATAATCGGAAAGGTTTCTTGAGCAGCAAATCATCATATTAGAATGATTTCTGAAGGATCATGTGACACTGAAGACTGGAGTAATGATGCTGAAAATTCAGCTTTGATCACAGGATATAAATTACAATTTACAATATGTTCACATAGAAAATGGTTATTTTAAATAGTAATAATATTTCACTATTTTTACTGTATTTTTTATGAAATAAATGCACACTTGGTGCGCATAAGAGACTTTTTCAAAAACATTTAAAAAAATCTTAAACCCCAAGCATTAGAATGCTAGTATATAAAATACTTACATAATAATAATAAAGACGATATATAAAGCAATTATACACATGCTACATCAGACACCATTTTTATACACACACACACACACACACACACACAAAAATCTTCTAAATAAATTTTAAAAAATTCAAGTTTTTGTTCCAGTATGTTCTGAGTCTGGCTGGCTGTAATTGGGCTGTGTCACACAGCATCTTCACTTTTAGCATGGACTGACAAATTACTTAATGCTGGTAACGTATCGTGTCGTGGCTGGTTAGGACACGATGTAAAGCTCAGCTGAATTTGTTCTAGATCATTAAACATGACTTTATAGTGCCTCAAAAGCCTGTCTGCGGAGGTACTTTCATACAAAAGTGCTGTCTGTGCAGTGGGACCCCAAGACTGAACATTTTTGATGTCTCGCTTCTCAAACAAACCTGATTCTACTCATTAACCCAATAGCAGATGCTCCGTGACCTGAATCAGGCATAGCAAAGAAGGGAGACATACAAAATGTGCAGTATTGGGTGCCAAAACTTAGAAAATGAGGAATGTGAATAAGTTTCATGATTGGAGGAAATTTGTGAATGTGAATGGAAAATTGGTAGCACACTGTAAACACTACTACAGATACATTCTTGGGAGAGGAAACAGCAAAATGTCTGCACAGCAAGGCTAACTGAGAAGACAAATGCATGGCATGCCAATGTATCATGATGCATTCATGTGGGACAGGGGTTGAGGTAACAGCTGGCATTATCTCATTGACTGCCTCATCGTCAACCTGGAACATGATGAAAAGACGCATCTCGTTACAGCAAAAAACAGCACAAAACTCACAACGAAAGTTCAACACAGCAATAAACATTTAAATATGTAAGTATAAATGTAATTAACCTGCAAGACTCATTACACTAGCTGCTAAAAAAAAACTGTGCATATGTGACTATGTAATTAAATATCATTCTCATTTAGTGGAAAACAGATGCCTTAACTAGATTTTTACAGGATTTTACTTTTACAATGTGTAACTAATTGGCCACAATGGCTTTGGAAGAATATTTTAAGGGGGAAAAAAACTTTTTAAATGCAACTTCTAATCTTTTAAATATTAAAGAGGACCTATTTTGTTTCGATTTTGTTTTTGTGCTCTACTAGAACAGGTTTTCCTGCTTGAATGTTGATTATTTTCCTCATATTCTCCATTGTTGCAGCTCCTCTCTTCCCAGTCTGTCAGTAACGCTCTGTTTAGTTCCTGTCTCTATGAAGCCCCTCCTTCTGAAAAGCACAGTGTGCTCTGATTGGTCGGCTGGAGCAGTGTGTTGTGATTGGTGTTTGGGAAATATTAAAGAGGACATATTAAATATTAAAGAGGAAATATTAAAGAGCCTCTTACCATAACCACCAGTTTCAACACACTATTAACTAACTCAACCAGGCCCCGCTCCTTTATTCTGCATATTAATTATTTAAATGAGCAATAATTTGTCATGTTTGTTCAACTCAAGACTACAATGGAGGCGTTTCAGGGAGTTTCTCTGGGTAAAGTTGTAGAAAAAAAAACTCTAAACAACAGGATCAACTTTAGACAAATTTGTACGCTAGTACCAACATTTTGGTTGTCTGTTCACGTTTAAACATTTCTACAGAATCATGCCCTTGAAATCAGATCATGCTGTGTCAAAGCATGTACACAGAAACAATACCCTGAGGTGATATCATGCACATTACCATAACATTACTGCGACTTATGTAATGCTACCACACAAATGCAAAAACGTTTTGTGACTTGTGTATAAAGTTCCTGGCAGGATGACTTTAACTAGGAATAATAAATAATAAACGCCACTAATCTTATTTCATTTTTTTAAAATGAACCCAACACTACCTGACTATTTTTAGTGCCTTAACACTTTAAAATAAGTACCATGGTATTTTGATTACTCAAACATTAACATGGTTTTTTGGACATGGATCATAGTAATTCCATAGTATTGGAGGTATCTTAGATTAACACGATATACACCACCACCATGGAATTGATTAATATTTTTGCTATAATTACACTTTTGTGCTCACCAAGGTTGCATTTATTTGATCAAAAATACAGAAAAATCAGTAATATTATGAAATATTATTATACTTCAATATAGCGGTTTTCTATGTGAATATATTGTAAACTGCAATTTATATCACGTGATCAAAGCTGAATTTTCAGCATCATTACTCCAGTCTTTAGTGTCACATGATCCTTCAGAAATCATTCTAATATGATGATTTGCTGACCTTCATATTTTTGTGGAAACTGTGATACATTTTTTTCAGGAGTCTTTCTTCAAAAGAACAGCATTTATTTAAAATGGATATCTTTTGCAACATTAAAAATGTCTTTACTGTCACTTTTGATCAATTTAATGCATCATTGCTGAAAAAATGCATTTATTTTCTTTAAGGTTATATCACTGTACTTCTTGGGCATTTACAACTAGCATTTAAATTTAATGATGCACTGGGATTTTTTGCAGCAATAGCATCACCAAGCAGAATGGCAAAAATAATAATGATTATTTTAAAACAGTCACCATTATATGCAATTGGTCAAAAAACAGACAGTCCCGCCTCAAAATTCACAATAATACTTATAGTTTCTGCATGCATATTAAGCTGTGATAAGAGAAAGTATTTTAACATTACATTAAAACTTTAGGGGTATTTAGATGTTGCATTGTTATAGTATGCATTGGCAAATCTAAAAACATGCTTTACAAAAATGTACAAAAATAAAAAAAAACATGCATTAACACAGATTTAATAAATATGCAGAGCTGAACCGAAAGTTCTTTTTATGATCCATTTCAGACTCTGAAAATGGAAGGTCAGCGACAAAGCTTATCTCTGCAGAGACGGCCTGTGAATGTTTGTATTGCGCTCTTTAGGTGTTCCACCCTCCTGTTTCAGTCTCTCCAAAGCAAACCTGCACTCCTCCATCAGATAAGACTCAATCCAACCACCTGAAAGACTTCGGTTCTGTTTGAGGCAGTCAAACACCAGGTAAAAATAGAGAGAAGTAATGGAAGTAACCTCAGGTCACCGGCAGGTTTCATAATGGACGAAATTGAAAACGCCCATGGAAAAACACACTCACGAGGAGGTAAAGAAAGGCAGCAGACTCTAACTCACTTTTTGAAAGTCTAGTAATAAATAAAGCAATTGCCTCACAGGAAAAACAAGCAAAAGAGTCCCGGCTGCTCATTAAAGAGTGAATTTACACCTTTCTGCAGCCCGTACAGTTCAAGGCTCCTTGCTTTGCATATGAAGGGTGTTTAAATATCCATTAGACACCATAATTTGTCAGGCACAGCCCTACGGGCTAAAGACGGAGAGAAAAACACGCTGTGATGGGAAGGGTGGGAGTGGGTCACTCAAACACACATATGTACACACCCTGTAGCAGAGGCGGGGAATCAATGAGGCGCGAGGAGACCACAGGCAGTGTCACAGTCACTGAGTTAATGTATAGTTGGAGATGCGATGCATTGCGCTTGAGGCCCGATACTTCTCATTTAGAATCAGTACTAACTCAACTCTTCCTTATAAATGCATCGGAAGTCATTAAAGTCAGTTGCTGATGCAAAGGTGCTCATGCTGTCACATATATTCAAATATATATTTTTATATCCAAATCTGCACCACACTTGGTCATACCATCTTCTCAATGGTATGACCAATATCTTATATTATGGCATAAATCATTTTATTTCACAGTTATTGCTCAAAATTAAACTCAATGTTTTTAACAACAACAATAAATAATAATAAAATAATAATCAATTGTTGTAATGTACTGTATTATTAAGTTATAATTATTATTATTTATAATATTATATATTACATCATGTAGTATTTTTTATATTAGTGATTTAAATGAATAAACTCCAAAATGTATTAATAATAATAATAATAATAATAATAATAATAACCACAAAACAAAATAATTAATAACAAATTACTGTTATTTGGGATTATATTATATATTATTCTAAATAATCATATTTTATATTACATGTAGCATAGCACTGCATTTTTTATTCTATTGACTAAGTGAATAATTAAACTTCAAAATGTTGTATTATTATCATCAGAGGGTACTAGTAGAATTATATATATTACTTATAATAATATATTATTATAAGTTTTATAATAATAAATATTTTTGATATATATATATATATATATATATATATATATAAATACATTTTATTATATATTCATATAGATAATATATAAAATATTATTTATACACACACATATATTATATTATATATATTATATTATATTAATACATAGTCATGTAGCATTTTAATTTTTATTCTAGTGACCAACATACTTTAATAAACATTTTTTTATTTTATTTTTATTTTATTCTTCATTGACATACCAAAAGGCAATATTATTCATAAGAGATTAATTAGAAGTTGCACGGTATTGACTATATTTTTTTGCTTAGCATCAGATTTTTTTTTTTACACATCACGTCATGGATATCTCACGGTATGAACAGAATCTTTTTCTGCCATTGCTGTATTTACGGTCATTTCGCCCAGCCCTATTTTGGTGGCCCACAAAACAACACCCTCGTCAATTTTGGTTCCTTTGCTGCCTCCATTTCAGAGCCTCTACAGCCCATTACACTTTTAATAATGCAACCCTGCCTCATTCTCACTCCCATGACACACGGCACATCTCACTGGCAACACCTGTGATCTCGCAGGCCGTAAAACCGAATAAACAACTCGCAGTCTCGCTCGTGCTGAAACCAGACCGTTCTCATTCTCCCTTCTCTAGCGCTCTCTGGAGAAGCCCTATAAAAGCTGAGCCCCAAACCTTTGCTCCAATACAGGTTTCTGTTGAATTACACCGCAATTTACTTCGCCGTTTACTAGCGCGACTATCGACGATGACGTTTTTCTGCCTTAGTGATCACTGACAAGCTGGCAGGTAGTAAATGAAGGCTGGCAGGCCAGACACAGCGGTGTGATAAAATACAAAAGCTTACACTTGTAGAGGTGTTTAATGTGTGACAAAACACAAGGACGAGCGATAAAAGTGAAATTTCCCTGGTGTAACTGAAATAAATGTTGCTTAATTTCCATCTTATGTGCATAACTGCATTAAACAACAATAAATAAAACAATATATCATACTTTTATACTTGGTTAAACACCAATTTGAATAACAGCATCATCTTCTATTTGTAAATGACTGTATATGACAGACCCTTAAGCAATAATCGAAAAGCTGCAGTCAGATACAAATGGCCCACAATGGCCCACATTGGCTAATTGGACAATAATACAATGGCAGATTAGCAGATAAAAATACGGGGCTGCAAACACAAACGGCCGGGATGATGGTTTATACATCTAGTTATTCATCTACCTATTTTATCTGTGTTTAGACAATAAAAGGAGGAAGAAATGTAGTGTTTCTAACCTAGAATCAAAAAGTTGTTGACAGTCTTATCAGGCACAATTGAAGGCAGAACGATCTACATTGCACTGGAATAACAGGATTACTATCTAGCAGTGAACACATTTATAGTATTCCCAGGAATCTTATTTGTGTATATATTCTTTATCCGCACTTCATCAGTACTTAATGTACCACATCTCAACACCCATGTCACAAAATCATTTGCTTTCTCCCCAAAGCTGCTTATAATGATTATTTCAAGATTTCTTCCGGGAGCCCAAAATATATTAATTTCATTTCTGAGAAAGTCAACTGGGTGGCATCAATTCTGATGGGTATTACCATGATACAATACACAGCAAAATCACCAGAATTGAATCAACTCTGCTTGGAGAACATATGGTCCCTCTCTAAATAGTGTTAAAGTAACATTTAACCAGAGTTAAAGTTAATGAGATAATTAAGTGATGATTGTGCAATAGTGATGAACACCTGCTGTTAACAAGCAGAATCGCTGAAGAAAAGAGAAACACAAGAACTATGACTTCAGCCACAGTCTTAGATTAAATCAAGTGAAGATATAATACATTATTTCTGTCAAGATCTCAGTAGAGGATGATTATCTTTTCTTCAGTGATTCTGCTTGTTAACAGCAGGTGTTCATCACTAATGCTCATTCATCACTTATTAATAATTGCTTAATTACCTCATTAACTTTAACTCTGCTTCAGTGTGGCTTTAACACTACCATATGTACTCCGTGCAGAGTTGATTTAACTCTTGTGATTTTGCTGTGTACGGGCTTTCGCACCGGATGAACGTTTTCATAGTTACTATAACTATTGGCGAAAGTACCCCCTTTTTGCCATGTTCGCCAATGAAACTGGGAATGATTTTTGGGGGAATTAAATTAGCTCCTACTTCAGAGTAGGGTCTAACCCAACACAATAGGAACTACCAGTGGCGTGAGTGTACGTTGGTTGGACGAACGCATACGAAACACCGCCATCCTCCATTTTTAAAAAGCTGTAAACACACAGTTTACTTATACTTTCTCCACGACACACAACAAAAACACAGCTCTGATCACGGCTTCCTCCTTCCTCAAGTTGTTAAATGCCACACGTCACGTCTGGAGGTGCAAATATAACCAGGAAAATGGCCCTAGGTGAAAATTTAGTTCTCAGGGGACCATCCTGGTAACTAGTTCCTATAACTGACCCTTCGCCGGTAGTTTGATTGACAAGCGATCTAACCAATCATAACGCTGAATCCGCCATTTTGTACGACAAAGTAGTCAGGAGTTAGAAGATTAACCTTGGTGGACTTGAACTTGAAAAATGGTGTGTATTGACGTCTTTCCGCGTTTGAAACAACATACCTTCTGATGTTCATTCATGTTTATTTGAAGCTATAAATTAACTGGTAGGAAGAAATGATCGGTTCACAAGCCGCTTGAGCTGAGGCACTACAATGATCTGTCACGACACATTAAAGAGCCACAAAACGTTTTTATTCTTCGAATTTCTTAAAAAAAAATTACACAATTTGAAAGCTGGGACTTTGTTTAATATCGTAAGTAATATGCTCTGTCTTGTCTGTCGACGTGTTGTCAGTGTCCTCTTTGCTCCGCGATGTATTTTTCACTCTGTGTGGCAGCATCATGGATTGTCGGACAAAGCAACAGTAACTAAGGGGGGCGGGTCTTTGTGAAGGGTAAATTACCCAGTGCGAAAGCCCCTAATGAGAACCAATATGAAGCTAAATTTGATCCATGAGTAAAATTCTATTCTAAGCAACAATAATGATGGCAGACATCTTACTTTAGTAATTGTAACACAAATGTCATTTAGAAAATGAATCCTGTCTGAATAGTGCCAATTAAGGCAATGAGCACAACTTTAGTCCCTTACCTTCATCAAAGTCAGCATCGTCCTCCGTGTGTTGAGGGAAAGGGAAGCAGTTGGTGATCTCCAGCCTGTCCTCCACCACCAGCCCGAGCAGCACCCCCTGTACCACCTCACTGCCCTGACCTTCCTCCTGGTAATGCTTGATGATCTTCATCACCACCTGAAACACAAAAACACATGCTTGAAGATCTGTTAACACTCACACTAGTTGAGGCTTTCATACTTGAATAGATAACCCTGGTTTATTTTAAGCACGGGTAAACACTGCTCATAATTAATTCATTCTGGGTATTCATATGTTGACGTTTCACAGAGTCAGTGTCAGTGACTGGACAAACACAGTACGCAACCGTTGCACATCAGGGCTCCAGACTGCGAAGTTGTAACTTCTTCCTGAGTCTCTCCATCAGTGTCCGACTCCAGTTTGAACAATGTAAAGGGGTGGTCACACTGCACTTTCCGTTCCATTGACTTCCATTCAAACGCATGTGAATGCGTCAGACCAGAAA
This sequence comes from Culter alburnus, assembly GCA_028476615.1. Taxonomy (NCBI): domain Eukaryota; kingdom Metazoa; phylum Chordata; class Actinopteri; order Cypriniformes; family Xenocyprididae; genus Culter; species Culter alburnus. The sequence continues at coordinate 1,044,962 of JAOTNS010003792.1, forward strand.
CGCAAGCTCATGTGAAAAATTCCGCATTTCGCTGCGTTCCAAAGTTCAAGTTTGGTGAACTCTGACCTGCGAATTCACATCACGTGAAGACGTGCGACCAGTAGAAGATCGATTCGTCACTGCATTACCTCTTGCCTGAATTAAAAGAATTATATTTTTGCAGTAAAGTCAAGTAGGTTCTATATTTTTACATTTTGAATGTATTACTTTAAGTTATGTGTTGAATTCATGTTTATAAAAAAGATGCTGTAGACCGTGACGTCATATCACGACCGTTACAGTATTCGAAAAAATTTCGCACATTCAAAGTCTAGTGTGACCGCGGCTTAAGGCTGAACACCGTTACTGACAATCCTCATTTTGGCTGCATGACATTCTCCAGCTTTGTTGTTGTTGAGCAACCGAAGCACGAGCTGTTAAAGCTCCGCCCTCTTCTGGAAAGGGGGCTGGGAGCAGCAGCTCATTTGCATTTAAAGGGACATACAAAAACAGCGTGTTTTTGCTCACACCCAAATAGGGGCAAATTTGGCAAGCTATAATAAATGATATGTGGAGTATTTTGAGCTGAAACTTCACAGACACATTCTGGGGACACCAGAGGTTTTTACATCTTGTGAAAAGGGGCATAATAGGTCCCCTTTCATGTTATATTTAATGTGATGATTTATAAACTAAAGTTTAAAGATGTAGGAAAACCAACACTCTGTGGCAAACAAACACTTATTTAAAAAAAAAAAAAAAAAAAAAAAAGACATGAAATTACCACTATAACCAGCAGATGGTGGCAGAGGAGCACTTACTGACTTATTAACCATTTCTATTCCCTAATATATTGAAAAGTATGAAAAGTCACAAAGTCTCATGAAAAACAAAAACTTTTCTTTAAATTGTGACTGAATTACACAGAAAATATAATTTCTTCTTCAGTGTAGTGTAGTTCTTCTTCACTCCAGTGGTCCTGTTTTCGGTCACCATTTTAAAATTTTTCCCCTCAAAGGCTGAAACAACTGTTTATATACAACTTGTGGCATTTCTGTGAGAGTCCAAAACATGTGATTATGAGCCACATGATTGGCTGTCTGTTGTTAAGCATCTTCTAACAATGCATCGTTTTACACTGCACAAGTTTGGCACCCCAATGCAGGGATGTAAATATGAATGACAAAGTGGTACATAAAATAGGATGTTTGCCCTTCACAAATTTATTATAGTTTTGCATTTATTTATTTATTTATTATTTAACATGGCAAAAAGCAATAATAAATAAAGAGCTAGTCTCCAGACATTTAACTGGTAGTGTGCTTATATGTCATGTGTATAGTCTGAATAGGCTGAAAAGTCCATCGGAAAACATGGTCTGGAGTATAAATGATAAAAGGGTTGGACAGTTGAAGGGATTCCTGGAAATGTGATGAAAGGAATATGGTAGCAGGTGGATTTGGGACAAAACAGAGCTTAATCTTTAATCCGTAAACTTTAATACAGATCATAACCATTTGGAATTAGAAATGTCCCCTATAGATAACAGATGAGGACAGATAGAGAATGGGAAAATCCGAGAAGGCACGGGAGTGGGGCAGCAGTAATAACTGGATGAAATACCACAGGTGAAGAGTAAAGCATCCCACACGGCTGCGATAAGCTCAATGGCAGAGCGAAGCTCCGCGTTTTTATAGAAAAATCTAATTCATCTTCAGCCGAGCAGAGCAGGGGCACGAATCTGTCGACAAAGCAGTATCGATCCCTGAGTCCAGGACGCCTGGCATCTAACGCAATAATAGATTTTCAGTTGTGACCACCAGCAGGCACAACCTTATTTAAATCCTAACAACAACAACAAAAAATGTCTTATGGTAAATCCTCAAAGGTTTCAAATAAAAATAGGTGAGAGATACACTGATAAACTTGTAAAGTGTGTTCATTGGACCAACACTGAAAGGTCAGAGGGGCCCAAAGGACAGACATGGTTAACAAGATCCTGGTTCAGAAACCTTTGACATAGGTCTGTGCTTGAATCTCCTAATGCTTAACCAGGATTAAGGAACCAATGTGGGGGGGAGGGAAATCAATACAGCACACCATCCATTCATCTTCAAAGCCTGATCCTCATCGAGAGCCTGTGCTTGGAAGCAATTTTTGAGTGTTGAAAAGACTTTTACAACCAGAATCTACAGTTCTCATAGTGGAAGATCCAAAATACCCTGTCATTCACAAGGTAGGTCCAAAATGTCTTAGATTTTCAGAACATCAGAATAAAATAATAAAATAAAATAAAATAAAATAGAATTTATAACCGTAAACAAACTATCTGCAAAATCAATCACTAGTAGGGATGTGCCCAAAGCTGAATACTTTGGAGCCCCTAAAGGGACATGGTGATGGGAAAAAAAAATTTGAGATGGGAGGAAAAAATATGTATAATCAATGCTTTTGCTTTCTCTCACAATTATATGGTTGGGTAATTATATTGTGTGTAATTTGTGAGCATCAGGGAGCCTTTATCAATATGTGGGGTATTGAAATCTCTTTTGAATGCACACTCGCGTTTTACTTTCACTTTCGAATTCATGTTCATGTGTACTCTGACAAATATCTTATCTTGTAAAATGTGTCTCCCTATATACAATGACGCTCAGGATTTACACATGCTTTAGTGGACTCACAGAGGTTTTGAAAGCTGGTTGAAAAATCTGAGTTGCCCAATTATACTTTACTCCAGGGGTCCAAAAGAAAAACTGACAGAGCCTGCAAGAGTTGACAAATCAGTCCAAACAACTTTATTAGTGAAATTGTATCTTCACAGGTCCAATTTTTCATTTTTATAGAATGAACATAATTACTAGACCTCAGGAACCAGACAGCAAACATTCATGCCCATAATGCCCGAACCGAGAGGTAGAGCAATGACTGATTGTAAGCTGGCAGGGGTCTTGAATTCCCGGTTGTCAGCTGATGGCTGTATTGGTGGGTTGCCATCTGATTATCAATAAAACTGACAGTTTTATTGTCACTTAGGCCATTAGGCAAGACTCCAGCCGGTCAAAGAGCAAGTAGTAGCTTTAGTCATATTAAACGTAGACAAAAAGACCCATTTCTATTCTACACTTAACTAGTTATCAATACTACGTCAGTATTGGTTTGATGTCAACAAAATTACTGGATGAAAACGTTCAGTAACAAAGCGTTTTTTGATTTTGTCAACATTAATGAAGATGCTGTTGCAAAAGCATGATGTTGACAGAAATATGACAGGAAAAAAGACAATGCAAGATATTAACAAAATGTTTTTGAAGAAGAAAAAAAAAAAAAAAATACAACTGTCTCAAAGTCTCAGATAATCCAATAATAATAATTAGTCAGAGTAACACTGACTAAAATGAATGAATATGATGTGAAAAAATATTGACTACATTTAAAGTATATTTAAAAAAAAGAAAAGAAAAAAAAAAGAAGATAAAAACTATGACTGAAGCAAAAAAAAGTGTAAAAATGAGCAATGAGCAAATCCAGAAACATGCAAACACATGGATGTATGTGTAACCTAGTAGAAAATATCAGTTCTGGTAAACCAGAATCAAATGGGGCAATCCATGATATCACTATTGTTTCCACAGATAATAATTCAATAGATCGTTTCATTAAATTATAATCTAGTTAACGTTATATGGTAGCGTCAGCAAAGGTTATACTTAAAATAGAATGTTTGCCCTTCACAAAAGGCACTGTAAGATTTAAAAATAACCAGTAATGTGTATGTCCGCATGTTTCAAGTTTCGACAAAGCCTTTGCTCGTTGTCTTAGTGGGGCAAGGTGACTGGGAAAACTACAGAGCAAGTGGCATTCACAGGTCGAAAAGAGAGTGATTTCTAACCCAAGCCGAAGTCACCAGGGATCCAGAGTGAGAATGAGGCAGGCATTGAGCGCTAGTCCCTGTAGTCCATATGTCAAGCACATTGAAACTCAGACACTGCAAAGTCACGAGGAAGAGCAGCAAGAGTCTTCGGCAAGGTGCACACCAATCAGCTTCTCCGAAATAGTGGATGTGCGACCTCGGACGAGTTTCCAGCAGATGGACATTTACTTTGTCTCAGAACTACACTCTTAAGGCTGTGACACACCAAGCCGACATCAAAGAACTAGCGGCGATGAAAGCTAACTGTGTTGTCGCCTCATGTCGGCTGTGTCTGGGACAAAAAGGTGCACTTGCTTTGAACACAACGAAAAGACTTGTTCGCTACCCCGAACAGCCAATCAGAGCGATCCCTCTCACAACGCCGATTCAACATGCTGAATCAGACAAACTCCTGATGGCATGAGCCAGAGTCGATATTCAAGACAAACCGCAAAAATCAGCCCGACATTAGTCACGGCCCTTAAAATTACAAGTTCTTTGATTCCATAAAGAATCGTTAACATCCATGGAACAATATAAAGGGTTCTTTATATTGGGAAAAAAGAGTTTCAAATGTTCTTCACACTAGGAAAAAATGTAAGGTTCATTGGGAAACCTAATAAGGTTCTGCTATGGCATCACTTTATTTTTAACCCTCTGAGCCCCTTCATTTTTGGGTCTCACTTGGTACTTTTGTAGTCAAAAGTAAACGAAACCTTGAAATGTAAAATTAGACTTTTGTTTGATAATATTTTATTATTATTATTTAGAATTTTGAGGGGATTTTATGATACTATGCAATATTTATAAAATATTTATGAGCTTTTTTCCATTAAAATTAATAATTTTGTTAAATTATTTTTCAATACATTAAATATTTCAGATTAAAACCGTGAAGGCCTTTAACATATCCGAATCACGTCCATGATTTTTTTGTTCACATAGATAATGCGACAAAAGTCACCAAGTGTCATCCCATTCCGATGAAGCAACAAAAAAAATTCTATTAATTTCCTATGTCAGTCATTTTTGACTATGAAGGTAGCAAGTGTTACTTTTTCTTTTTCGACCCTTTAACATATCCAAATCATGTCCATGATTTGTTTGTGTGTTCACATAGATAATGCGACAAAATTCACCAATTGTCATCCCATTCCGATAAAGAAAAAATTTGTAAAAATTCAAAACGTAAAAATATTTTTGGTCAGTTCTGACCGAAAAGAGAGTGTAGGACCAAAGAAGTTACATTAAAGCCGCTTTAAAAGATGCAAAACTGCTATAAATTGAGTTTCTAGTTATGAAATGGTGATGAAAAGTGGAAACCACAATGCAAAATTTCCCAGCAAAACCTATTTGTTAGAAAAAGAAAAATCTTCCAGGAGTTGAGGTAGTTGCTTTGACCTTAGGCAGGACAGAGCACAGCGAGAAATGCTGAAGGACAAATAAGAAACTCAAGTTCACTTTCTTCCAGTTGCTAGCCAGAGTCTTATAGTGCAGCCTCTGCACCAGCTCAGCCATCAATCTTTTACGCTGTAGAAGTGCTCCAGGTTTACGGCGAATCAAGTCCTTCTCTCAGACTGTTAATCTGCACTTCACAGCCTGCCGTCACTGTGGTATCGCCTCTCAGAGGGCCCTCAAGGGCCATATATAAGCTCCACTCACACTCACCTCCTGTCACGATCTGAATCCGCCAAAAGGTTGTTGAGAGAGTGAATCACTGTATCTACAATCCTTTAAAGACACCTAAACACATTAGTCATAAAAAGCACTGGAGGAAAGTTGCCTAACCAGCTAGTGGTGTCGAATTTATCATCCATTTGGATGATGGGAACCAGTCATTTTGATCCTAAAAGTACAATGAATTTACACATTGGTTTATCTTTATTTAACTAGGAAAAGGATAAGATAACTCAACCATTCATTTTTACAGGAGCATATGCTTATTTGTGCCCAATCATATTCACATCATGCAAGCAAAAGCAGCAAAACCTCAAGCATACGTGGGACAGAGTGCCTGATCATTGCAATGACTCCTACAAGCAAACATTAAGTCAATGTGAAATCAAAATTTCTTAAGACACATTTCCTGATCTCATTGTGCATCGTGGGTCAGGATGGATCCAGGCTTTTATGTTGTTTACGCCAAATTCTGAAAGTTAAACGAAACAGCGCTACTCGTTTGAGCTGTGCAGCAGCAAACGTTTATCAGCACTGAGCAATAATATACAGTGCAGCGGGGTTGCCAGGTTTTCGAAACAAAACCCGCCCAATTGCTACTCAAAATTAGCCCAAAACTAGTCCAATCACGTTTCGGGGGGGGGGGGTCCCCTGGTAAGAATCACGTTCCGGGGGGTAAAATCCGTATTTTTGGCAGGGTCCCTTAGTAAACATTTGCATTCTAAGGGCTAAATATTACGCTATTTAGGGTTGCTTCAACCTGCGGAAATGAAAAACAGAAAACCGCAGACTTGGCCACACTACAGTGCAGTGCAAGGTCAGCACACAACACTGTGCCACGAACAAGTTAAGGCTCTCCAATCCACAAATCACCATGGATTTAATGTAGTAACGCTTACTGAAACTATGGAATTGTGGCAGAAATACTCAAATGTTTAATGTTTAATTTCAGGGTTCATGCAAACTTTTGAGAGTAAAATTCAAGGACTTTTTAAAGTGCTTCACACTTTTTCCAGCACTTAAAAGCTCTAAATATTATCCAATTTTAATGTTATTTTTAATGTGATGATTTGTAAAACTAAAAGTTTAAAGATACGGAGCCCCGCATGTGACATGCAGGAAAAAAAATAGTAGGCTAAATTATGCACGTTTTATAAACCGAGAAAATTAATTAGTAAATTGCGCACAGAATTTAGCAAATCGAGAGAACAAAATAGTAAAACGTCCGCACAATTTACTTTTTTTTTCCTTCCATGTCATGTGCAGGGCTCCATATAAAGATGAAGGGAAACAAACTAAATCAGGGGTAGGCAAGTTCGGTCCTAGAGAGCCGCTGTCCTGCAGAGTTTAGCTCCAACCCTGAAAAAAAACCTTCAGCTGCCTATAGCCTTAGTAATCCTGAAGAGCTTGATTAGCTTGTTCAGGTGTGTTTGATTAAGGTTGGAGCTAAACTCAGCAGGACAGCTGCCCTCTAGGACCGAACTTGCCTACCCCTGAACTAAATCTTTTTTTAAAAAAAAAGACATGAAATTACCACTAGATGGTGGCAGAGAAGCACTTATTGACTTATATGTGGAAAAGTAGGAAAAGTCTCATGAAAAACAAAAACTTCTTCAAATTGTGACTGAATTACACAGAAAGCAAGTAAAGAGCGCTCCTTTTATAATCACTGAAGCTGTCGGTCAGTTCAATATGGTACATTTAATAAGAGTAAAATCTTTACATTTTTCCCTATAAAAATGTTTTTGCACGTTACTCTTAACAAGTATGCAATAAACATAATATTATTCGTAACTGCACTTATTAATGTTAGTCTGGAGCCCTGTACTATATAACTATAACTAATCTATACAGTAACTATGTCACAAAAGCTTTCTATTTCAGATAAATGCTGTTTTTCTTGAACTTTCTGTTCACCCACAGAACTGCTGCTCACTGGATATTTTCTCTTTTTCAGACCATTCTCTGTAAACCCTAGAGATGGTTCTGCGTGAAAATCCCAGTAGATCAGCAGTTTCTGAAATACCAGCCCTTCTGGCACCAACAACCATGCCAAAGTCACTTAAATCACCTTTCTTCCCCATTCTGATGCTCAGTTTGAACTTCAGCAGATCATCTTGACTGTCTACATGCACTCTAATTGACTTATGCTGTCATGTGATTGGCTGATTAAATATTTGCATTAACAAGCAGTTGAACAGTGTACCTAATAAAGTATATTTAATATTTCTATAAGTAGACTATATTAAAATAGAAGTAGAATATTCCTGTCAGCTTAGTAGGCGGTGGCACCCATTGATGCTTCATTCTAGCTTTCAGCCTTCAGTGTGTTCAAAAGAGACTGACAACCAAACGTCACCGTTTGAAGAGATGTAAGGTAGCGCTGATGTGCATGAAGTGAAGAGTGACACAGTTCAGTGATTTCAGTGGATCACTGCTGCCCCCTGTTGACCACCTGCCTCACCTCTGGATGACGGCAGTGATCTCTAGCAAAGCATTTAGGGGGATTTGCTAATATAGAGAATAACTATATAAAAGCAGAGACAGAAAGTAAAAATGTTGTGTTGAGGAAGACAAGTAGGATGTCAAACGGCAAAATTGCAGGTGATTCAGAAGTGGAACATCATTGTAAATATGCATATAGAGTGAATTCTGTTAGATTGAGACATATTTTGCCATTGAGATGACTAGGAAAAAATATGTATAGTCTGTATTTTTAGCATAAAAAAAGAGAAAAACTCCTGAGGGTATCAGAAATCAGAAACGATTTAAACATCGCCCTGCGATGATTCTCATGCATAAGCAGACCTTATTTCACACTGCTTAAAAAGTGCTTAGCTTTTGCCTGAAAGGTCAAAAATAAAGAGTTTCATATAACGGAGGGAGGGAGAGAGAGAGCTGAGAAGATACATATCCCTGGAAGGGATTTGTAGAGCTCTCCGTTTAAGCTGCTTACCCACCCTGAAGCAGTCGCCTCTAATCCACCTGCTTTATACATTTAGCTTATTTGTATTCATCTAAAAACTCTCCGAACAGCAGGTCTACAGCAACAATGCCTGATGCTCAGGTGGCTGAACCAAAAGGGAAAATACAGCAGATGGTTAATATCAGGGTCTTCCTCTATACTCCTTCTTAACTCACCGTTTTGCTCACAGGGGAGGATTAACAAGAAAACTATCATATCAGTAACACCGGCGTTCACTAAGGGGCCAAAAATGTTAAACAAATTCAGGTTTTGATTATTTAAAAATGGAGATGGACAGAGATTAGAGCACTCTTGGGATCCAAAGACAAAGACAGACACAACTAGGCCTGATATTGTCAATAATATTACCCATCATAATCACTTTTTGTCACCAAATCTTTTTTTGTTTCAAAGGGATGAAGTTGAGTACCAGAGTAAACAGGGTTTTCCTGCATTGAAAATGATTTTTTGTCCCACCAAAGCTAATGTGAAATCTGAGATAACTGCTGTACTTGTGATGGCGGCATGGCATGCTTTGTTTGTAAGATTAAGGAGATTAAAACAGTGTGAATAAAAATGCCCTTTTCTTTGATTGAAAATCTAACTTCACATTCTTTGAGTTTGTATCAAATTCCCTTCCAAAAAAGACACATTCAAGTGATCCAAGGTGGATTTATCGCTCCTGGCAACAGGTACATCTTAGCATAGCGCCAAAAGACAAAAAATTATGACATAAATATCATGTTTTTGTTCCAAACCCACTACATATTATGTCAGTCGAATGTTTAAAATAACTAACTTCTGTGATCTGATGACGCGTCTCATCACAGAATGACACAAAAAATATATATGAATTTATAGTATTCTATACAATAATAAAGTCTATGCTGATTATACATACTGTTTATTCTTATGAAAATACCTGAGATAGCTTGAAGAATACAGATTAGCATATGTTGTCGCAATCATGTGTTTATTGTCACGTTTATTCAGTCAAAACGTTCTATCTGCATGTTATTCAGTTGCAGCTAAAGCTGGATTCCTTTGTCCATATAAGGAATTTCCTGGAACGTCATAAGTTTTACTTCTATGAGAGTCTCACTTGTGGACTTTCTGCATGATGGCGCCCTCTAGCTTACAGTATTAATACAACACATTAAATTAGTGTTTTTAAAGGGTTAGTTCACCCAAAAATGAAAATTCTGTCAATTACTCACCCTCATGTCGTTCCACACCTGTAAGACCTTCGTTCATCTTCAGAAAACAAAGATATTTTTGATGAAATCCGAGAGGTTTATGACTCATCCATAGACAGTAATATAATCAACACTTCAGAAGGGTCCAGAAAGGTACTAAGGATATCGTTAAAACAGTCATGTGACTGCAGTGTTTCAACCTTAATGTTATGAAGAGACAAAAATACTTTTTGTGCACAAAAACAAAACAAAAATAAAGACTTTATTCAACAATCTCTTCTCTTCTGTGTCATTCTCATACATTGTTTACGTCCAGCGCTTCCAGGTTCTACATCAGAACGCGGACTCATTATTGGCCGGCTCCTGCGTCAGCGTCACACGCATGTGTTGTGCTGATCACATGATCAGCTTTGGCCAATACTGAGCCGGTGTTCTGACATAGAACCTGGATTTCATCAAAAATATGTTAATTTGTGTTCTGAAGATGAATGAAAATCTTACACAACAGTAATTAATGACAGAAATTAAACTTTTGGGTGAACTAACCCTTGCTTAAACTAACTCAATGCTCAAACTACCCCAATTTGGATAAAAATAGAAAAAATAATAACACTCCTCTCTAAAGAAATTTGAATATAGCACACAGTTATGGACTAAAAGCCCTGATGTACAGAGTTTAGTAAGGAACTCTGATGAGAAGTAAATGCGTAAGAGGCTCATATTTAATATTAAATGGAGTGGACATGGAGTTTTTGATTTTGCATACCAAAAAAATTTAAATTACTGTCACTATAAGATATTTAATATTAGATAAAATGGAATCTTTGACCTTTCTAATGATGTGTAGTCAATCAAGAAAACATAGTTCTATTCAAAATCTTTTTCAGCCTTAAAACCAGTGTTGCCAAGTTCGTTTTTATGCGGAATTAGACTACTTTAACAATTTTGCTGCACATTGTTTATCATTTCCGCGGGTTGAAGTGACCCCAAATAACATGATATTTAGCCCGCGAAATGCGATTGGGCTAGTTTTGAGAAGCAATTGGATGGGTTTTGTTGTGAATACCTGGCAACCCTGCTTTAAACACTTCAATTAATTTTTAAAACATCATTTTAAACTCACTATACTAAAATATCTGCATACTAGAATGATTTCTGATTTCTAATTAAAGACTAGGAAATAAATACCTTCTGACTGAAAATTCAGCTTTGCATCACAGAAATGAAAAATGACATTTCAAAATATATTTAAATAGAAAATATTTATTTTAAATTGTAATAATATTTCACAATATTACCGTTTTGACTGCTAAAGTTTTGTTATTTCGAACCATCATCCATACGTTTTTTTCTGCAGCACAGAGCTGGAAAGACAATGATGAAGTCTGTAAGTATTGGACAAAAAACAAAAAATAAACAAAACTCCCAGCAATGCATGCATGAAAAACCTTAGTCAGTGAAAGCGTGGAAGAGACAAAACCAAACAAAAAACCTTCAGGAAGCCCAAATGTTTCCTCAGAAACATCATTCCAGCTCAGAAAGTGCAAAAAAGGCACATGAACCGTCAAGTGCCTTTAAGTTCTGAGCATCGAGACACCGCAGAGAATGTGCTGGAAAGCCCAAAGGCACAAAACAATCATTCAAACAGCTCCAACCAACAGCAAACAGGGAGCCGAGCTTTACTGAAGCCTAAAAACAGGCTGCGGGGCAAGAGGATAGAAAATCAATGAAATCATCGATGGCAGCTTTGCTTCAGGCACCTTGACAGGGAACCGCTTTTCTTGGGCTGCTGCCTAAAAACTACTGTGATGGTTTTCAAGAAACAAAGCACAAAAAAGTTTCTGAGCATTCACAACATTTAGCACTCGTTCCCTCAGCAGTGGGGAGCAAGATAAGAAAGTTAAATGTGTGAGAAACTTTCATAAGCATCACTGAATTTAATTAGGTTCAGTGAATTTATTGTGGCCGTACAAATCAATTAACTACAAAAATGCAGCAAAAAATTATTTTACTGCTCCTGATCTGGGGCCTCATTTATAAAACTTTCCATAGATTTCATCCTAAAAAAGTGTATATATATGCACATAAGCAAGATTCTGTGTTTTCAGATTTATAAACCAGAATCTGCGCAAAAAAATCCCTTTTTATAAAATGGTTAGTTCCTGTCCTTGATTCTGATTGGTCACAGCTATGACCGCTTCACTCAACAGTTCTGTGTATCACTACTAGAGAATTGACCGATATATTGAATTATCTATATTTTTCCCAATATTTAAGCATTTTACCATAATCGGTTATCGGTTTTGTAATATAGTAGTATTACATTTCTGCAAAGTTGATATGACTCCTGTCTTTAATTTTATTTGCTACATTTGAAAACATTAGACATTCTACATTTATTTTGCTTATCGTTAACATTAGTGTTGCTGCTGATGCTTTTTATAAATAAAATATTTTTTGTAATATAAAGATTAAAATTAACAATACCACAAAATGAAGCAGGCTTATGGGGGCAGATGCTGGTTTAGATGTTTTATTTTAATTTTTTAATTGGTTAGAATTGCTTTTATGTTCTTTATTTATTTGACTTTTTTTTTTTTTTTTTTGCTTTATCGAAGATTTTATTTTTTAACCCGTTAACTGAATACTTTGGAGTATAGACATAAGGCTGGTCTTGTTTTAAAGATGAAATTTGGCAGATTATTGTAGAAGTGAAATATCTTATGTAAGTGAAACAGAAAAAAAAGTTCTAGAAGTTTAAGTTTATGAAAATGTAAAATGTAAAAATATAATATTTTATATAAAATATAATATATATATTTTACAAAACAAGTTTTACTCTAAAACTGCAAGGAAATCAAAGCCAAAAATCTGAACAAGTTGTGTTCCAAATTTCAGGTTGATATCTCAAAAAATAAGCTTTCAGTAAGATTTTGTTTGGGCGCAGTACCACACTTTTTCACTTGATGACATCCAAGCTCTATTACTGACCATATAAGGGCACCTCCATTTCCATATATGGTTTGAGTGATCTGAACCATATATTTCCATTATTTTCATACAATTTATGAAGTAGACATCCTATATAGAAGTAGTATGGGAAGTTTGGCAGAATTTGATATGAATTCAGCCTCTAATAAACATAAAAACAACACGTATGTGGGTTATAGATCACCGCCACAATCATAAATGTATTTTTTTTTTCTATTAAAAACATTTTCAGACTATTTTTTCTCAAAAAATTGAATGGATGTTATCTTTTGAACTCTTGGCATGAAAACAAACATGTTTCAACCAATCTTTAATGATTTTTCATGTTCATCGCTATTTCAAAATAAAGGTCTGAACATGAGTATGAAAATATGCTTGTTGCAAATTGATAAATTACTGCAAATATGAAAATTAGAGATTCTAAGCTTTCAAATGATATATAGTTTGTCAAGATTAATTTAGGTTTAGTATAGAATATTACTGTTTTAAATATGTAATGGCTGTGGGCCCACCGGTGGGCCAGTGACAGTTAACAGGTTAAACAAAAACAGTTTAGTAACAGTGCACTTTTTATTTTTTTGCACTTTCAGACCCTCTATTTATTGGTGTATAAATAAGATTTGTTGTTTTCTATGCAAGGAGGGAGTGATTGTTATAAATAAAATGCTTTGTTCAGCTCAGTGGTGTTGTAATCGGGTCAAAAACAGAAGTATAACAGTAAATAAATATCGGTTATCGGGCACATAAACACAAATTATCGGTATCGGTTCTAAAAAAAAAAAAAAATCAATATCGGTCGTTCACTAATCACTACACAACACCCTTAGCAACGTAAACTGTATGTTCTCAATTGATATTGTTCATTGAAGCTTACTGTAGAAGAGTGTGGTGAGAAAGAGATCGAGTGACCTGCATTCAGATTTAGCATTTTCCTTCAGGGGCCTGTACCATGAAGCTGGATTAGCTGGCTAGCCGGCTAAGTTTCAGATTAGTTTGCGCCAATCCTGGGTTTTAGGTACCATGAAAGTAACTTGACTTTTAGCTGTGTTCATCACCATGGTAACTTACGCTCCACGGCTAACCTGCTCCGGGGCAGGTTATGTTCTGGTTTAGAGATCTTAAACCGAAATTGGACCAATCAGATGTAAGCTAAGTGACACTGACACACCCAACACAATAAAGTCACTCCCCCAGTTTCTCTTCCTCCAAATTAAAGGGCACTATATAGTAAAAACAAATATTTAATGATGAAATTGTCTGGTTTTAATGATAATTACTTAGAATTATTTTATGATTTATATATGATTTGTATAATTATATGATCTATATTTTTATTCATCCATTACACACACGCATGTTTAGTTTATAAGCATTTAGTTTCAATAAATGTTAATATATATTTAGATCATGTAATATAAATAAGGTGTAAATATTAAATATGACTACGTCACCTTGTATGTTAGTCTATATAGCTATATATATATATATATATATATATATAGATAGAGAGAAAGATTATTTCTTTTATTTGTCCTCTTTCACAGACAATTTTCCATTTCCATTAGTGTAAATGCATTTAAATTCTTCATTTTCAGCAAAGGAGTTTTGAATCGCACTGGCTCTCTCGCGAGAAGTGAATCATAGTTTATCTCTGTTACAAGGCATGTGATTGGCTGTTTGTCACTGATGTCACGCATTCATGTGCACGTGCTCCACAATCTCAGGATCAAAGCCTGAGTTGACAGAAAAAGTTGATGATCAGCATCATGGTACCAACAAAGCCAGATAGGAGTGGTTTGGTTTTGTCAACTCAAAACTAATCCTATAACCCTGAGTTTGTTCAACTACCATCACGGTACAGGCCCCAGGTCAGTCCTATGATCATAATACAATGTCTGATGTATTATCCTGTCCTTTTAACATTTAGGGGGTTTTCCTGTGACTGACAGCACTAGTCAAAGCATTTGTCAGTTGCGTCTTGTTCCGTATTCACAACAATTCAGACTTTTCAATATAAAAGTGACTGACACACTCATAAAGATCTATGCGTAATAATGGCATAATAATGTAACTTCTGAAGTTTTTTTCAGTTTCAGTTTTATATCTACATATTATGAAAACACAATTATGACAATAAAAGTGTCAAAAGTGTCATAAACTTTGACTTTTTGTCAAAGTTTAGATTTTTTTTGTCCTGAAAAAAATAAGTTTTTCAAAAATGTTGATTTTGAGGATGAATTTTGTCCATTTTCTAAGCGGGGTCTCATCATAATGTAACAATAGTGAAAAACTGTTTTTTTGTTTTTTTTTCAGTACAAAAAAATACTAAACTTTGACAAAAAGTAACTTTTATTGTTATAATTGTGATTTCATAATATTTAGACATGAATCCAACTGAAAAATACTTGTGAAAAGATGTCTTTCAGTCAGTCAAACAGCAAATAGTGGAGCTCTGCAGCATCTACTGGATAAAGTGATCATTGTTTTTACTTTTAAAACTGCATTTTACAAAAGATGGGCAAAAATCTTACACTAAACCATGTCAAATTATCCATGTTATCCCCATGAATTAATTTATTTATTTATATACATTTAAAAGATATGATAAATCCTCCAAAAACTGCACAAATATGAAGTAAAAACATTATTAAAGAGTAAAATTAAATTTGTTAAAAAAAAAAAAAAATTATTTTGTTACAAAATTACATTTTGTTGCCTGAGGTCTCTGGAGACCCCAAAGACCAAAGGAAGACCGCACAAGGGTTAAACTGAAGCAATGATCTTCTACAATCTGATGAAACTCAATTAATTATGTGTAAGAGGAAAAAAGCTGCTTAATCGCAAATGAGGGTTTATAACAAGACAACGCAGTTACTTAATTCAACATGATTGATAATAATCATAAATGTTTCTTGAGCAGCAAATCATCATATTAGAATGACTTCTGAAGGATCATGTGACACTGAAGACTTGAGTAATGATGCTGAAAATTTTACAATATATTCACATAGAAAACAGCTATTTTAAATTGTAATAATATTTCACACGATTACTTTTTTTGTTTTTTTACTGGGGTTTTTTGTGTAGTTTTAAATCAAATAAATATATATATATATATATATATATGTATGTTTGGGAGAGCAGGGTAAGTTGTCACACTCTTCATAACTCCAAAACTAGAGGCTCTATCTCAAAAATCAAATAGCCACTTTGTGTGACTTCTTCTTCTATAGTCAACTTCCTGTTCACATGTGGTCAAGATGGCTCTAATCTGAAAATTGTTAGCACAATTTTCTTATTTTTTGGCTTAAAAAGTAAAAAATTAGCACTTTAAATTTTATGCAATACAACTTTGTTAGATATGAATGTTAAAAATTATTATTAGTCTTTTGATACTTTAGCTGACGTGCTATGTTGAGCTCACCTTGAGATTTAGCCAACATTAGCACACATGTCAGTTTGGGGCAAGTCGTCAAATGTGACAACTTGCCCCAGTACAAAGAAACACATAGAACATGCTCAAAAAAAGAGGTTCAACATGTTAAGTCAGCTATATTCAGAGATTAAACATGTTAAGTTAAGCAAGTTATCTGCAGTATTCCATTCAGTTATCATGGATCTATGTACAAGCCAGAGAAAGTTTGAGTTTAAAGTTCAAAGTAAAGTGGTCTTGCCACTTAATGTGTTTGGATTGAAATAATTGTTTTTCCAAATTCTCTAGGCATAATTGTTTATATTTCCAGTTCTGGTTTGAATTTAAAAATTAAAATCAATAATAACAATTAAGTAGTTGTGTTCTTATTTTTAGATAATCTAGTGTGACAATTTACCCGTCGATGGGGCAAATTGTCACAAGTGCACATTCTCTATTCCACAGTCTACAACTCCGTAATGACATAAGATATGAAAATGTAATGAATACAACATATGTGCCCAAGACTTCCTTCTTTCATCTGGTATGACATTTATACCATTGTGATGTATGGTGCTCAGTAAACGTTAGACAGTGCGAAAAGTGTGACAACTTACCCCGCTCTCCCCCATCTATCTATCTATCTATATATATATGGAAACTCACTGTAATTTAATGAATCACTAGAATTAAATGAGTTAATGGATTATGTACAGTTAAACCCCTAAAATAGGCAAAAATATACAACATATTCAAGTGTTTTTGATCATATGTGCCTCAAAATATTTAATTTCTATAGTCATTGATATAATTAAACAATTACATTTCTCTATTTTCTACTATTTATACTTGTATTTGTGGCCAACTTTGAGAAATTGTTATTATTATTACTCATTATTGTTGTTGTTGGTTGGTTGTTGTTATTATTATTATCATGACATCATTCTGCTGGTGAACAAACCAGAAGCTTCTGTTCACATTGAAACATCACTCTGAGTCTTACCAGTCCTTCGATCTGGATCTGTTTGACGGGAGTATCCAGGGTTTTTCCAGACGGAGTGTCTTTACGGGATGCCATCTTCACGCGCGCTGGGATAAAGACCGTTAAACCAGTGGCTTCCGGTGAACCTGAGAGCGATAAAAGAATCATTCACTGAATCGGATCTTTTTCATTAAATGGCTTGAACCTCTTTAAAAACCCGTTCTAAAGCGATTAATTAATTTAAAAAACATTTTATGAAAACATATAAAAATATTTTCAGCTGAGAGACGCAAATGTAGTATTGTTTATTGTATATTCACATTCTATTTATGTTCTAAATCGCTTTTTATAACTTGAATCATGGCTGAAATCCATAAAAAATTACAATAAACAGCATTATTAATAGAAACCGACTACATATTTCACATTATGGTGATTTTGAACGGATCCTTGCGATGAAATAATGAACTGTTCGAAAGAATCGATTCGCGCTCACTAGAAGGTACAGCTGTGATAATGGTCGGAGAAACAATAACTATTGCGTAGCGTTCCTAGAGTTAGTTAACTAATACAATTCTGAAAGTCATTATCTAGTAAGGGTTAATTAAACATATATATTATTCCTAATTATTAATACCTTATTCCTATTATTATTTGTTAGGATTAACGCGGTATTTCATTTAAAGCTGCTCGCGGTTTCCACCCGGTAATCATTTACTGTAACACCGCTGGTCCCATGCTGGTAATGTTTGAGATTAGTGTGAGTTTCGTTCACAATTTGATATAAATCAAGAGTATTATTGACATTCTTCACAAAAACATTCTGTTTGAGCTTTATGTATACATAATTCAGCATGAAGATAAAACGTCAGAAGCACGCGAAGAAAATCATCACTTTCTACAAGTACAACTTTAGCTTTAGGGAGCCTTTCCAAATATTAGTCGATGGGACGTTTTGTCAAGCGGCTTTAAAGAATAAGATTCAAATCAAAGAGCAAATGCCAAAGTATCTGATGGGAGAAGTTCAGTTCTGCACCACAAAGTAAGTTATTCTTATTTCTAGTATTGATGTGCGTGTATTAGATGTTGTTGGGCCATTCCACCGAATGGATGTCAATTGCTTGTTGAAACTCTTCAAAATTAAAGTTTATTTTTTATATTTTTTTTCAACACTGAATCTAATACTACACATATTTAACTATTCAAAATGTGTATTGGTCAATGTCAGGCAACTTTATTTCATTTTTTGCAAGGTTTCAAAGCAGAAGGTGGATGCATGTTGTTTTCTCAGTCCTGTTACCAAAACTCATGTGCTGTTTAAAAAGCATGTCAATTAATTCCTTTGTGTTCACCTCAGTTTATTTTGAAGAAATGGTTGGTTATTTGTTCAAATAATTTATATTTGACAAAAAACACTTTATATTAAGACAAGGTGTATTTTAATAAAAAAACACGAAATATTTTTTTCATTTAAAAGAAGACAGAAGCCTCACGTATATCAGTTTAATAATTTAATTTATTTAACAATTGTATAAATGATGGACCAAACAAAACTGATAAAAACAGTGGTTTAATATTATTATTATTATTATTATTATTATTATTTTAGAAAAATACATGTAGTAACAGGAATGAACACTGGGTAACAGGAATGAATACTGGGTAACAGGAATGCACACTGGGGTAACAGGAATGAACACTGGGGTAACAGAAATGAACACGGGGTAACAGGAATGAACACTGGGTAACAGGAATGAACTGGGGTACAGGGGTAACAGGAATGAACACTGGGTAACAGGAATGAACACTGGGGTAAAAGGAATGAACACTGGGTAACAGGAATGAACACTGGGTAACCGGAATGAGTGTCCATATGTGTGTGAGAAAGCGAGTGTGTACATGGCCTTGTGTGCATGTGTGTGAGTGAGATTTCTGTGTTGAAGGGATGTGCTTTGTGCTAGTAGTACATTACAGTGAAGGAGGTGGTAAGAAATAAGGAGAGAGAGAAAGAGAGAGAGAGAGAGAGAGGGAAGGAAAGACAAAAAAGGGGGGGAAAGAGAGAGTTGCGGGTTTGTTTAACTCCTTCCCTTGCAGCATGCCATGGGTGGGTGTTTCTGGCAACTGCATAAGAAAGAAAAAGACAAAAAGATTGTCACGACGTGGTAGACTGGCTCCCTGCAAGTATGGTATTCACACTGTAAAAAATAATCCTAAAAATCTACAATTTAAGTAATTTCAATTGTAAAACTCATGATACAGGTGAATAGTATTATATCAATTAATATTCACACTATTAATTCAACAAAACAAAGAACTCTACTCACTCCTGTTACTCTTAACTCATGGCCTGCATAAGATCCAGATGCAACTTCCTGTTGAAAATGTGTCTTGTGGCATGTTCCAAGTGTTTTAGAGGGGGAAATGTGTGAGGGTAACAGGACTGAGTGAAAACCTGAGGACATGACTAAAATGTGTATTTTATATAACATATTATGGATTTCTTGTGAAATTTATTTTTGTTTAACATAGATTGTATATGGAGTAACACAGCAATGCAAAAAAAATAAGATTTCTAAAAGATTTTTATGATTATATATTTCATAATAAAGTTTAGGTTTATATAGCGAGGACATGTAACAAATGCTATTTTAGTGTTCTGACTAGTTTTTAATAATGTTTTAAATTATATATTTTAATTTGCAGTTAGAGTAATGTTCAGGACATTTTGCTTAATAATAAAATGTATTTTAGAGTTAATTTTCATGCATATTTATACATGCAATGTCCTGGGGACAGAAATGGCACCCATCAGGTGGAATGGCCCAGTAACACATTTGTTCTGTTCTCTGCAGCTGCGCACTGAAGGAAGTCGAAACCCTAAAAGACCTCTATGGAGCAAAACTCATCTTACAGAGGTTTCAGATCAGGAAATGCAATCACATAAAAGATCCGGTTCCTGCATCAGAGTGTTTGTTGTCAATGCTTGGAGAGACAAATCCACACCATTACTTCGTTGCAACTCAGGTAAGAACTATAACTGGACCAAAGTTCTGTGGTTTTGTAGAATAAACAATAATAACACATAATGATCCTAGGATAAAGATTTGACGAAAGCCCTGAAGAAGATCCCTGGGGTTCCCCTGATCTACATTATCCTCAACACCATGGTGTTAGACAAGCTGTCCGAACGAACGCTGAAGCACGTTGAAGCTGTCCAGCTGGGCGAGATCGTCAACTCACCACAACAGAAGAACATCCAGAGTCTGAAAGAGAAGGAGGGCCTTGGCAAAGACAGCGAGGAGAAGAGGGGCAAAAAACGCAAGAGGAAATCCAGCAATCCCAACCCGCTCAGCTGCCTGAAGAAGAGAAGAAGAAGAACAAACCAATGCCTCAGCAGCCCAAAAAGACAGATGGAGAGAAAAAGAAGCGGAGTAGAAATAGGAAGCGAAGGCCGGCTGGAGGAGAGAAGGCAGCGGTCGGCTCCAATCCCACGACTGCTTAGAGTCGAGCTTCACAATTTATTTGTTCGTTTCTCAGCGTTCTTTTATTGCAAAGACTGAACTTTTCCCTGACTGTGACAAGAAACCACTTGATTTGTCTAATAAACAAGTGTTTCTTTATTAACCAAGCCTGTTTTTTTGTGAAAGGATGTTTAAGTTGTAATTAATTAAAATTTGTAGTTGACTTTGTGTTTTTATAATGATGAATCTATGAGGGTCAAAGACGAAAAAGGGTTTTCAAGCATCAAAACAAAATTAGTGTAATACAGATTTGAATTGTTGTTTTTCAATACATCAGAATGGATCCTGATTATTTTTCTGAGCAAAAATTAAATATCATACATTTTTACCATGATTTACAGAAGACACCCACTTAAATGTCATTCAGTGTAACAATCTTGTCAGTCATATTTACAACAAAAAAAACATCTATTTATGCCATATTAAAGACTAATTACTTTTACCCCAAATGCTTGTAATTTTACATTTTTAAACTTTGCCACTCTCCTAGGTTTTGCCCGTTTGTCAGCAAGAATTTTTTACTCATTTAAAATGCAATAAAGTTTAATATGCTCACTTATTCTTTTATATATTTTAAAGGTGCTAAAGAGGATGTTTTGTTTTATACATTTTTGCAATATTACTTGAAACTGTCTTTACTAACTGATAAAAGACTATTTATTAGGTGCACTGAAAGTAATAATATTAATATACATCATCTGTGCACGAGGTAGGGCCTTAAAAACATCAGCCAATCGTTTACGCGATCATCGCATAAACGATTGGCCCTCTGGCTTGTCAATCACTGCCGTGACGTTCCTTGTGAGAGACGAGCGCGGCTGCGCGCTACAGTAACTTTCCACACTCCACAGGCGCTGCATGCAATGTTTTTGTCAGGAGACAGGAATAACAACTGCAGATTATGAGTTACCTGCGGTGAGTCCGACATAATGAATCCAAAAAACACGACACAGCGAATGCCGGTGGTAAACGCTCGTGTTCCAATACGAGTGTTTACGAGTTTTGGGAGGCGTTCTTTTGAAATGAGCTGTGAAGGAGGGGGGCTGTTCTTACACATGCGCTCATTTCAAAAACTCAGTAACAGTCTTTGGATTCTCAGTCGACGAAAAAATCCTCTCTATCACCTTTAACACGTACAAGTGAGAATAAGTATTTTTATATAAATATAAGTGTTACACTGAATGACAATGGAACATTATTTCACCCACATTTTGACATTTTATTCTCCCCAAACTTATTTGAAACCCTAAAAACAGACGTTTTACTTGCATTTAATGTGCTTTCTATGTATATAAAATCACTTCTGTAAAAATTCTATTGATGCGGACATCTAAATATCTTTGACCCATGTACAGAATCTGCACATGTACAGAATAATGCACATTTCTCACACACACACACACACACACATACATACATGTATATGTGCTTGTGTATTCAAAAACATATATATATAAACAGTCAACTACCCATGTTAATGAATTATATAGTAGTGGCCAAAAGTAATGTCCGGCCTAGGAAAATTGTCATCTTCACCCTTTCCAACTATTATTAAAATTTTGGTATAGATGTTTGTAAGCATATTGTGTTTGTTTTATTTGTGATAATGACATAATTTTTGGACGGGCTGGCATACAAAGAAATTATGAACAAAACGAGAACCAACAAAATATAATATTAATAATTGATCATGTTGTAGACAATGTATTTCTATGTGTGTGTTTGTGTGTTCAAATAATATTAATAAAGAAATAATATAAATTTAATTAATTAATGTTTTAATGGATGATATTAAATAGCTAGAATTTAAGGTAGTTGAGGTATAATCTGAGGTATTATATTTGCCAGCAAATATTTGCCGTTTTTGTGGAGGTTTAACTTATAATTATTTATTTAAGAACAGAAGTAGTTGGCTAAGTGTTTTAAAAATTATACACACACACACACACATATATATATATATATATATATATATATATATATATTTCTCATTTCTACAATTTCATGTGTATTAGATTAGATTTAATGTCTGTGCATCCATTCCTCATATAAAGTATATTATGTTAAGTATTGTTGGAAATGTTCAACTATGATTAATAATAAATGAATAATATAAATTTAACAAAGTGATAATGTTTTAATAATATTATTTATAATAATGATTGAATCCAGTTGCATTTAATAATCAAAATTTGATGTATCAGTTGAGGACAGATAGTTGTTTTTTTTGTTTTTGTTGTTTTGTTTTGTTTGTTTTGTTTTTATATTTTCACCATAAGGGGTGTTATAGCCTCCAAGAGCCAGTCAGACTGACTTCATTCTCCAACAAGTGTAATCTTTATAAGTTTTGACTGCATAAATTCATATTTATTAATAGATTAATATTACATTCCAATGCTTTCGCATGGAAAACACCTAAAAAAATTAGTACTGGCTCAACATTTTGTAGGACATTATAAGAGCTAGTATAGTCTAAACCTAGTGTGTCATGCATGGCAGAGGTTCTGAAAGAGAACTTGGTCCCATTCTGTCTCTTTGAATGTCTGTAAACGTCAGAGACTTGATCTATTGGATTTAAATATAGCCTCAATTGTGTCTCAGCTATTTTTGTCCTGAATTGGGATGTATTGCTTATTTGTGCAGGTTGCTTGGGAAACACAGAGAGGACATGACAGCATGCGGCTCGTGTTCGTCAGAGGTTTGAGGATCAACGTTGGCCACTGTGAAAAAAAAAGTTACTAATATCTGCATGGGATCAAAATCAAATCTATTCAGTCCTGAAGCAAATAAACAGCGGTCCATTTAGATGGTACTGCCAAGGACATTCCATAGACTCCAGTTGTACTTCCCACAAAGCCATGACAACTCCATGTTCTCCTATTCAAATGCATTAAACATTTACAAAGCTCATTTGAGGCTGACGTCAGTCTACGTCACTCCCTTTCACATAAATAGACTTATCTTTATGCAAAATGAGAGTATGTGTTTATGGTGGGGAGGGGGTGTTTTAAGTGTCCATCCCAGAGCGAACGCACCAGTAGTGGACAGAGTGACACAGAGTTGTGTTTCAGTGACAGAGCTGTATCTACAGCTGACAGAAGAACAGAGAGCTCTCCGCTCCTCATCAGCACTTCTAGAAACAATGGAAGTAGTTCTTACCAGACTGAGAGATTTCTCCTGTAAAGAAAACCTCTTTTGATGAATGTAAAGCAGCAGGGATGTGCAGGGATCATTCCTCATCTCCGGAGGTGTGCAGAGGGAAGCGGACGGCTGGAGACGGGGATTCGGGCCGGCTGGACATTGAGACTGCGCTGGCCTGGCTGAGGAAGGAGCTGGTGAGATTTTAGTAAAACACTTTACCATATTATCAATCATTTGGACACAATATGAGGCAATTTTGTTTTCCCTTCATAACAGGGGCTGAGGGAAAATATCTAATTGTCAATATTATAATTATTTTTCCAATTTTTTCAGTTCATTCTTTTGTCATATTTTGCAATAGAGTTTATTTTGTTTTCAAGCTCTTTCATATGAAGAATAATCCATAATTAATCTTTAGCTTTTCACACCAATCCTTATTTATACATTTTTAAAAATTCAAAAGAATTATTTTAATATATATATATATATATATATATATATATATATAATTAATAATAATAAATATTATTAATAATTTATTACAAAAAATGATATTATTTTTATAATTATTATACAATTTTATGTCAAAATAAAATTATATATATATATTGACAGTAAAGACATTTATAATGTTACAAAATATTTCTATTTCAATATTTCTATTAATGCTGTTATTTTGAACTTTCTATAAACTAAAGAATCCTGAATATTTTTCAACACTGATAATAATCATAAATGTTTCTTGAGCAGCAAATCATCATATTAGAATGATTTCTGAAGGATCATGTGACACTGAAGACTGGAGTAATGATGCTGAAAATTCAGCTTTGATCACAGGAATAAATTACACTTTACTATATATTCACATAGAAAACAGTTATTTTAAATTGTAAAAATATTTCACTATATTACTATCTTTTTTAATGAAATAAATGAAGCCTTGGTGAGCATAAGACACTTCTTTCAAAAACTTTAAAAAGTCTTACTAACTTTTGAACAGTATTGGTGTATAATTTTTATTAATTTTGCTTTATTTTAAATTGTACTTTCTCCCTGTATATGGTGGGTGGTCTAAGCATTTCATGTGTGTCCAGATGTATTGTAAAGGTGTCTATTGTTGCTGTAGATGTGGGTCATGTTGTTTTAAACTCCAGTAAAACCAAAGATCAGCTTGCGTCTTTACAGCGTTACTCCTCCCGAGTAAAAAATTACGACAGTCTCGTCATTAACATTCATGTAGTGACCGTTACAACGTCCCAGGGGTTAAATTCTGAGCAGGTCCATTCTCTCTAGATATATTGCTTGGCATTTACAGCTTTGTCATAGCAACGTTCTCACAAAAGACTCCACAGAAACCCTTTAAGATGAGCTAATTTTATGTCTCATTGGTCTGTGTTCATCACTTCAGTACTTCTGTGATTTAAAAACTAAAACATTAATGATGTTTCTTCTTCTTGTCATGATCATACACAACTCCCTGACTTTTTAACTGTAATTGGTTTATATGACTAAATGTCACTGAACTCTCCAGAAAACATACTGTTCTTTGATAAGAATGGATATATGGTTTAAAAATTAATTTTGGAGTCGGGTGAATTCAGGTCAGTTAGGTCACTAACATTTGACAGCCAACTCACGCAGCGCACAAACACCAGAGTCAGAAATTATTAACACACTTGGAATAAAAATTGCCACGTTTGCAAATGTGATATTGATTTTATTATACAACAATTCAATAAATAATAAGTTAATAGGCTATTGGTGACTTACATTTTAGGCACTATATTGTCTGTTTTTCCTCTATTTTACCAATGAAATTATTTCCAAACATTAGAGCAGAGCAACACAGTTTCAGTTTCATTACTAAATGAATCTGCGTTTTTGAACGAATCTTTCTAATAAATGACTTGATGACTCACTCACTTCTGATTTGTCCTTGAATGAATCAGCCGTATTGAACAAATCGGTTGATTGAATGATTCAACGGCTAACTTGTTAAGACAATGATTTGCTGCCACCTACTGGTGGTTTTAGTTGAGTGAAACAGATTATACCGGGATTTACATTTTTTGCTATGTTTCACCCATTTCACTTGAATGGCCCTCGCAACAAAAGGGGCCTCTGCTTGCGCTCAAAAAAGAGCCCCATCCCCGCCATCACGCTGCATTCACACGGGCGTCAGCGTCAACGCTTGACAGAGGGCGTCTGAAGTTTGTGCTGACGCAACCGTCATAGTGACATCAGCCAATCACATTACTTTCCGGTGTTGCATGAACACAATTGGCTAGCGTCTGTGATCTGATTGGCTGACGCCTGCGTTGGTGCTTGAAAAGTTGAGAAATCTTCAACTTCTGCCGCAAGCAACGCAAGTGAAGCGACACGATGGAACCTGCAATTCAGTTCGGCAACACATGACGTCAACCTTTCAAAGTAAATGAGAAGCATTAACACTGACGCCCCGTGTGAATGCTTCATCACGCAGCACACAAACACCAGAGTCGGAAATTTTTAACACACCTGGGGCAAAAAATGCCACCAAAATGATTAAAAATGCTTCCAAAACCAAGATATAGTGCAAAAAAGTCTCAGTATAAGTTCGTTTTTAATATTTATAAGCAATATCACCCGAGCAAAAGTGCTGTTTTCCCGAATATCAGCACGTTTGCAAATCTGATATTGATTTTTATACAACAATTCAATTAATACACGTAAATTTTAAACACAATATTGTCTGTTTTCCTCTATTTTGCCAATGAAAATATTTCCAAACAGTAGAACTATTGTGCGTCTCAGATCAACACAGTTTCAATTTCGTTACTGAATGAATCCATGTTTTTGAACGAATCGTTCTAATGAATGACTCAATGACTCACTCACTTCTGCTTTGTCCTTGAATGAATCAGCCATTTTGAACGAATCGGTTGATTGAATGATTCAATGACTAACTCGTTAAGACAATGATTTGCCGCCACCTACTGGTGGTTTTAGTTTCATTTAATTTTAACTGAGGGACTGAAGGATGAAGATTGAATGCTGTTTTTCGGTCATGTTTGTAACAATAGTTCTGGTTAAAAAGATGTGTTTATAAATAGACTATTAAGAGCGAAATATGAGATATGTCCGACTGTTTCTTTGGGCCGTCTCTGATTCCAGCCGTAACACAGCCCTAATGACTCCTACATGGTCCAGTGTTCACTTCCAGCCAGCATTTGTGACAATTCACTTGGATACCAACAATAAATAGTGCTGCTTTGTGTTTTCTCCTATAGGAAATCAGGTTGGACCCAATTAAATGCACTTCAGTGAATGAGGGGGAAAATACAGGCACATAAACACTCATACTGTTGTTTACTCTTACACATGACCAGTTCAGTGGAAGGGTTTCACCTGCTCCCAACAAAGTTCATGTGCTTTTCTCCTTAATTTTCTTTGATTAAATCTTTCAAAGCAGGTTCCATTATTAGTCTGCCAGTGTAATTAATGCAGTTTTTGGAGGGAACACTTCTAGTTTTGTCCCTTCAGAAACAGGCTCATGAAATGTGCTGGAATTCAGGATATTATTTCCTCTCAAAGCATCCAATTAAACTGCCACAGCCACCAATAAAAAGAGCAGAAAGAGGAAAAAGACATTTGCATCTGAAAAAGACATTGCCCGTCTAAAATACCTTCAACTCCCACTGTTGAATGCGAGGATAAGAACTTAATCAGCACCTTAACCTTGACCTGATGTTGGATCTTTCTGGTGCATGGTATGAATATGTGAATAATGTTTGTTCTGGTGGTCCCTCTTTTCAGAGTCTTTTAATGTCAGAGCTTTCCCAGTGTCTCACAATGTTTATTTGAGGTTTAGTTTAAAAAGATGTTCTGGATCAAGAGTAAAATGTAAATTGGGGTGGAAGATCATTGTACTACTTAAACACAGTTTCCCTTAATGAGGTTTGAAAATTGATTTGAATCTATTTATTTTGATGATTTATGATTTGGATATGCTTACTTACCTCAGCTGCTTGATCAGCAGGACCAGTGTGTGAAAATTATAAAAAAAAAAGTCTTTCCGGGGGTCAAACTTTGAAATATTTCTATCAGTATTTTTCAGGCATCTGTAGCAACATTAGTTTGCCGTCAACTAACTTAAAGACGTTTTTAACAAAAGACTAAAGCTTTTTATGATTATATTTGTAATATTTACATCTGTAAAACGTTTTTAGAAATACTAATAGTCAGTTTTTCTCCGATACTCGTCGCTCGAGCGGCCTACTGTTGCTATGGTTACTTCTCGAACTGGACTTCGTTCGCAAGCGTTTATTTATAGGCCTACTGTGTAGGTGTGGTCACAGTAACGAAATTTCGGTGAAATTTCGCGGACAATAATCACTAACAAATAGTGTATGGGTGCATGAAGCACCGATCATACAGAAGTTATTTCAAAGTAGCTTTCAGTTAGTCAACGCAGCGATTCGCAAGACCAACCGTCGAAATCTGGAACTCCCGCGAAATTCCCGATCACGAGAATTCCTATTTAAATGACTGGATATCGCCCACACATTTTTTTCTTTTGGGACTGTTGAAACATATATAGCCTACTTAAGTAAATAAAATACCCCACCCTGTTTTGACTTCCTTATACTTTTTAGGGGAGCCAGATCCCCTCAAACCCCTCTTTAGGCTTAGTTCGAACTTTGCACCCTGTTATTAGCTACCTAAATTAACTGGTTATATTCAAACCAACTTAATTATTTAATAAGACTGGATCAACTTGACTGCACTTACACCAATACATTTTTTATTTTGGATTTTGCATTTTTTATAATGGATTTAGCAAAATGCGGGGTAAAAATCAACTCAAGTTGGGTTGAAAATGGACAAATCCAGAGGTTGGGTTAAATGTTTGCCCAACATGCTGGGTAGTTTTATTTAACTCAACTATTGTTTAAAAATTACTGTTTGCTTGCTTAAAATGAACCCAAAGTATGTTGGAAATGAACTAATATGTTTAATAAATGAACATTTATCAATAAGTATAATGAATAATAATTAAACAAAAAAGAAAACATTTATTAATTTGCTTAATAAATGTTCACCTTTTAATTATTATTGTTGCCTCAGGTAATTGAGTCTGATTTTTAATATTCAGCCTGTTTTGGGTTAATTTTAAGCCAGCCATATAGTCATTTTTAAACAATAGTTGGGTTAAATAAAACTACCCAGCATGTTGGGCAAACATTTAACCCAACCACTGGGTTAAAACAACCCAATCACTGGGTTCGTCCATCTTCAACCCAACTTGGGTTGTTTTTAACAGTATTTTAATTAAATATTTTAAACAGCGTTTGTTTTATTATTATTATTGTTCAATCTAGAGTTTACAGAATTATAAATTACTTGAATGACGTGGTTACACAAAATATTACTAAAAAGCTTATTGATTTACTCATCTAAAAATAAATAAATAAATAAAAGCATAAAAATAATAAAAACATTCCTCTGCTTTGTAGATGGAGATGCGTTCTCAGGACCAAGCTTTGATCCGTCAGCTGATGGATCTCAATGACGGCATTCAGGAACTGAAGCAGGAGTGTGCAAAAGCCATAGAAGAAGAGGAAGAGGAGGAGGAGGAACCTTGTTGGGACTCTGGGAGTGAGGGTGGGGGGAGCAGTATGTCCTCCTTCTCAGGAGAAATGTGCTTTTACCCTTCCATCTACTCCTTTAGCACATGTATGAGCCCCGCTCCTCTCGGCTACCTGCCCAAACGGGCCTTTAGTAGACGCAGCTCTGTGCCCTGAAACCTCCAGCTCAGATCACATGATTGATAATTCACCATGTTCCAATATGTATCTTAGTGTTGAGTACACAAGAACAAATGATGCATTCGTAATGTGAGAAATTTCATGATGTCCTATTGCAGTGGTTCTCAAACCTGTCCTGGGGACCCCCCACCACTGCACATTTTGCATGTCTCCCTCATCTAACACACCCAATTCAACTCTTGCAGTCTCTACTAATTAGCTGATGACTTGAATCAGGTGTGTTAGATGAGGGAGACATGCAAAATGTGCAATGGTGGGGGGTCCCCAGGACAGGTTTGAGAACCACTGTCCTATTGGACAATATATGAATGAGTAACACAGCTGCCTCATGTTTAGAACATACTTTATATTATATAGTGAAAAGTTTGAATGTTTTACACTGTAAGAAACCTGACAAAGTCTTTGGTGATAGACTGCTGAAATTCTACCTGAATGCAATGAAGTTTGTTTCATGTAAACGCTTACATGTACTACTTTTTCTCATTTTTGCCTCTTCAAAAGTGCCTGTATGAGTGTTGCATGATGACAATGACAGCAAACACAGATGCCGGAATAGTATTTTTAGTATTTATAAAATGAACATTTTTTTAAATCAAGATGTGAATATTTATTCACTGATAATTTAATTCATCCTGGATAAATAACTAATGAGTTGCTTTGACGTTCTAGTACCACAATATGATAATAAAAACATACAATCCTGATGCAATGTTGAGAGTAATCATTTAATGATGCAATATGGAGTTTAAATCATCAAGACATTTCAATAATCAGATGATGACATCAAAGTCCCTTTAAGACAAGTCATTTCCCTCGGCAGTCATCTTTGAATGGGGATAAAATCAAATTCTCCAAAGCTGTTCGCCAAGCTTTTGATTAGATTTTTTATATTTAAAATCTCCAATGAAATCTGACAACAACTGTCTCATAAATGTTGTTTCTAAATGCTCGAATCATGACAAAAAAAAAAACTGTATTTTTCAGGCTGGATCAGCGCCGTCTGACTGTTTCAATGGGAACCGGAGCTTCTAACAGTGATGCAATGACTTTACCAGTCAGCGATTGGCTCTTATTTAGAAGGGGGGCTTTTTCCACCACATTGCATTTTCTCCCATTCAAAACAATGAGTGATGCGTCTTGTGTTATTCTAGTCTTTGATGACATGCTTCATGCACACATTGCATATACTACGCTAATTATTCATTCCATATGTTCATACAACCTCATTAAAAGTAAGAACACAAATCTTCTAGACAAATTAATCATCATAGAAATTGTTTCTATCTCAAGCATACTTATAAAAAGAGTCTCAGCTAAGGCCTCTCTGAGGTTCCCTTTACATCTGGCATTAACATGCATTTTATATCCAGTATATTTATATTATATATATTATTAATAGGATATTTTCAGCTGCATTGTGTTTATAATGCATCTCTGGGTTTCAGTGATCTGATCACAGTGTCTTGGGTTTTTTACACCTGTGCTCAAGTGCTATCTGACTGTGATCCCATCACCCAAACAGTGTTAAAGGGTTAGTTCAACCAAAAATGAAAATATAATCTCATGTATTACTCACCCTCAAGCCGTTCCAAACCTTTAAGACCTTCGTTCATCTTCAGAATGCAAATTAAGATATTTTTGTTGAAATCCGATGGCTCAGTGAGGCCTGCATAGCCAGCAATGACATTTCCTCTCTCAAGATCCATTAATGTACTAAAAACATATTTAAATCAGTTCATGTGAGTACAGTGGTTCAATATTAATATTATAAAGCCACAAGAATATTTTTGGTGCGCCAAAAAAACAAAAAAACGATTTATATAGTGATGGCCAAATTCAAAACACTGCTGATTCGGATCGCGTGTCAAACCGCCAAACGGCTGAAATCACGTGACTTTGGCGCTCCGAATCATGATTCGACACAAAAGATTCATAACGCTCCGAAGCTTCCTGAAGCAGTGTTTTGAAATCGGCCATCACTATATAAGTCGTTATTTTGTTTTTTTGGTGCACCAAAAATATTCTCATGGCTTTATAATATTAATATTGAACCACTATACTCACATGAACTGATTTAAATATGTTTTTAGTACATTAATGGATCTTGAGAGAGGAAATGTCAGTGCTGGCTATGCAGGCCTCACTGAGCCATCGGATTTCATCAAAAATATCTTAATTTGTGTTCTGAAGATTAACAAAGGTCTTACGGGTGTGGAACGGCATGAGGGTGAGTAATTAATGACAGAATTTTCATTTTTGGGTGAACTAACCCTTTAATGCCAGCTGTAAATGGGTGTGTCTGTTGTTTTGAATTTTAATCTTAGCACCCAGTTTGGCTGATATTTGGTAAAGTTTTCACGTACATGAATATGCCTTCAGTATGTTTTCCCACAGGAAATGTGAAAATAAGCCAAAGGGCACTCCAGAAGAGGAGAGTTCCTTCTGTCACAAACACGTTTGTTTCCACTCCTCCACACACATCATGGATCATCAGTGCATGTCCTCTCGTTAAGCCCGGCTCGGCTCGGCTCGGCTCGGCTCGGCGGGTCACAGGTGCTGCTCACTGCCGTCAGCTTCCAGCAGCAGAGATCCGTTCTCCCGTCTGAGCCTCTGAATCTCCTTATTGAGTCCCAGCAGAGTCTGAGCCAGCTGACGATCCTGAGAACGCATCTCCAGCTGCAGGACAATCACAGAGACAGATCAGATCTATCTATCTATCTATCTATCTATCCGTTCGTCCGTCCACCCGTCTGTCTGTCTATCAATCTATCTATCTATCTATCCATCCATCCATCCATCCATCCATCCATCCATCCATCCATCCATCAATCTACCTATCCATCCATCCATCCATCAATCTACCTGTCTTTCCATCCATCCATCATCCCTATCTATCCATCCATCATCCCTGTTTTTCATCCATGTCCGTCTGTCCATCATCCATCCATCCATCTACATCGTCCATCCTCCATCCATCCTCCATCCATCCATACCTGTCTATCTATCCATCCATCAATCAACCTGTCTTTCCATCCATCTATCCATCCGTCCGTCCGTCTGTCCATCCATCCATCCATCATCCATCCATCCATCCATCCATCCATCCATCCATCCATCCATCAATCTACCTGTCCATCCATCCATCCATCCGTCCGTCCGTCCTCCTGTCCATCCATCCATCCATCCATCTATCATCTACCTGTCTATCCATCCATCCGTCCATCCATCCATCCATCCATCCATCCATCATCCATCCATCCATCCATCCATCCCTACCATCCATCCATCCATCCATCTACCAATCTACCTGTCTTTCCATCCGTCCATCCATCCATCCATCTATCCATCCATCATCTATCTATCTACCTGTCTTTCCATCCAGGCAACCATCCATCCATCTATCCATCCATCCGTCCATCTATCTACCTGTCTATCTATCCATCCATCCATCCATCCATCCATCTATCAATCTACCTGTCTATCCATCCATCCATCCATCCATCTATCAATCTACCTGTCTATCCATCCATCCATCCATCCATCCATCTGCTCTTTTTATCTAACAAACAACAAAATAAAACTAAAACAGTCCAACAGCCCGTTCTAACATGTCAATGAGGAAACAAAAACATCAGCAGTTTCTAAACTTACCAGTTCTGATCTTAACCAAGTAATGGCTCCATCTATTTTGGCTCTCCGAAGCTCTTCATTGACTTGGAAACTCTTTCCGATCGGATGAGAAGCCGTCTCTGTTCTCGGTTCTGTTGATGTTCTGAAAGCATGTAACAGCTTGTTCTTGATGTTCTCCAGAACCATGACAGACACCGAGTCCTCATACTGAGTGTCGGAGTTCATAATGATATTCAGACAAGCAATAACCGTAAGTCCTGGTCCAAAACGTTCCTCTGAAATGCTGGAGTACTTTTATACCACTCCAGTATTTTTCATCGCCTTTTCTTCTAGTCAAGTGAAGCTGCGTCCATCCTTTCACACAAGTCTTCCTCCTTCTTTGGCACACCGTCTCCTCTAACTAAATTGCAGAGATTGATACAGAGATTCCTTCCCGGATTTGAAGCATGTTTTTGTGTCTCTCTCTCGCTCTGGGACCAGCTTGTTTTGTCACTGTTTCCATGGCAAACCGGCCCCTCCACCCCGTCCCCTTCAGTAACCCCAATAAGAATGGAGGGACATTGTAGACAAAGACTATTGTTGCATTTGAAGAACTGAAAAGATTCCCCTCCCCTTCTCCTTCATTCTGCCCCTCTAAGCCCCATTCAAGCATTGTGTGAGAAACAGGGTGTGTGTGAGAAAGATCTCAGTCGTGTCTTTGTGAGGCATCACTGTCTCTGTTTTACAGCAAGTTTTCTCTGACCTTTAGACTGGCTTTAGCAGCTGAAAGATCTCCCTTTCAGCAGCACAAACAAATGAGCGGTTGAGAAGTCGGACAACACGTACATCGACATTGAGAGCGAGAGCGTTTTTATCACTTTAGTGGATAAAGAGAAGGAATTCTCAGAGGAATGGAGAATCCATGTCGTTTTGGCAGGCCGAGAACAATCTTTTCATTCTCTTGAGAAACAGGAACAGAAGTGTAGTGTTCGGTCTTCTGTTTCACAATGACTGTGACAGGGGAATAAGTGTGCAAAAGAAGGAGGGATAGTATTCTTCACCTAATGGAAGCTGAACGACAGACACAATATAATGCAAGCACAAATGCATTAACTGAAGGCTATGGATTACATCTTGAACTTAATGAAGTCTCAGTGCATCCATAAAATGTATTGCCTGAAGTGACAGATTATGCAGACTACATATATTAACAACGTGTGTTTGAAATACTGCAACCTTTACGCTGAGTTCAGTGGACCGTACGTGAAAATGTGATTAAGTTTTCTGCCCATAGAGCAAAGCACTACATGACAATATTATAGAGGTTGAATGTGCTGCTATTAAGCTTGGCGTGGCAATTCAGAACAAGCCATTTATCTTAGAAACAACAGCCTGTTTCAATGCTGTATGGAAACCTGCACAGAAACAGTGACATGTTCTTGTGTCTAAGAGGTATATAGGGGAATGACAGATGTTTCACTTAAATAATAATAAAACAAATATTTTGTATTTTATTTCTAAAACTTTATTATATTTGTTTGTGGAAAAAATAATGTTAAATTATGGGGTCAAGCCGAATAAGGGCAGAAAAGGAAATATTTGTGGACATCTGTGATCATGAGGTTAGGATAAAGCTGTTTAAATTACATCAGTTAAAGCACTTATAATATCATGGTTTATAACTTCTGAGCAGTAGGTGGCGCTATGACAAAACTCTGTATGCATCCTCAAGTCATGCCTGTGATGACATGTACCAAGTTTCGAGTCCATAGACAAAACTTTTGCAAAGATACAACCGCATATCCATTTTGGAGTGCCCGCAGTCAAATTTGTTGATGCCGTATAAAAACAACGGTTGGGTCTATCAAAAATCTTTTAATAACTTTTTTGTCATGAGTGTCTGTAGACGCTACATACCAAATTTTGTACAAATCGGACAAATTTTGAAGGAGGAGTTTGAAAAAGTAGGTTTTGAATCAAATTCAATATGGCGTACAGTAAGGTACAGTATGGTAGAATATGGCAAATTTGGTATCGTAGGACGTTATGTTGTAGGCATAAGCCAACAAATCAAATAATGTAAGTTAAAAGATAATATGTTGAATTTTTCATATGTTATAAGCATTTGCATAAATTTCATATCTCTTGACCACTAGGGGGCGCCGACCTAAAACTTTTCAGGTCCTCTCAGAACATGGCCTTGATTAATCATCCCGAGTTTCGTAACGATACGTTCATGCGTTCATAAAACACAGCATTTTATGACAAAATTCAAAACGGCTGACACCCAAAATGGCCGAACAAAGAAAACTGGATATCGTTCAACTCAGCCTGCCTCAAGGAATCCTCATGATTTTAGGACAAGGCATTCAAAAGTTATAAGCAAAAATAGCCATCTTGGCACCAGTAGGTGGCGCTGTGACGATACTGTGCATGTAACCCCAAGTCATGCCTATAATGACATACACCAAGTTTGGTGTCAATACACCAAATCATTGCAAAGATACCCCATCAAATTCATTTTTGCATGCTCGCCGTCAAATTCGTTGACGCGCTATACCAGAACGGATTGGCCGATTAAAAATCGTTTAATAACTTTTTTGCCTGGCGTGTGAGTAGATGCTATATACCAAATTTCGTTAAAATTGGACAACTGCTCTAGGAAAAGTTCGAAAAAGTTGGGTTTTTGGAAAAATCTAAATTAAAATTCAAAATTATATTCATAGGGTGCATTCGAATTAGCAGGAGTCATGTAATCATAGAAAAAAGGAATTTTGTTTCTTGGACTTGCGCGTCAAAAGTTGCATAAACATTTTTGAACTGTTGGTGGTGCTAGAGGGTTTGAGGTAGAGACTCCAAATTTGCTATGGTAACATTTCAGACTGTCCTCTATCTGTGTGCCAAATTTCATAACTTTTTACCATATGGTTCTATGGGCTGCCATAGACTCATGAGCTTGACCCCTAATTAAAGAAAATATTACTGATTTACACATGGATAAAACATTGTTTATTCTGAGTAAATAAATCAGAATATAAACGATAAAGGCTTTAAAACAAGCTTCAAACTGATTGAGAAATTAAAAAAACAACCTTTTATTTTTGTATAAATAATTCATGAGCACTCTTTGTGTGATTTTTTTTTATTAAAATGGCCATTGATATTTACAAAAACTGTTAAAAGCACAAATTTATCATGACATTATAAAACGCATATAATATCATACACAGTAAGAAAATATTAACATGGTAAATTAGGTTAACATTCATGATGATACATATCTCTTCTTTTGGTACAAACAACTCTTAGACAGTTTAATAATAGCATAAAAATCAAAACAACTGCAAAAAAAAAAAGGCAAAACGCAAAGACATGGTGCTTCTCGGATTTAACCATACGCATATTTATCTGATGCGGCTCTGTCGTTCGGTGTGATCTGTCCACTCAACTTCATCAGCAGCTTGACGATCAGGCCGGCCTGGAGAGAAAACACAAAGACGATCAGCTCGGGTTTCACGGCGTCACACCGACTGTCGAGATGTAAAGGAGACAGATACCTGTTTGGTGTGTACGACAAAGTTCTTCTTGTTCTCTAGACTGTGTATTTGGACGTATTGGTCGGCCTGACCCAGCTGCCACATGAATGTCCCATACTCCAGACTGAGATGAAGCACCTAGTATATAAAATATAAGATTTGAGCGACATAATATGCATGTAAAAGCATCTGTTAGTATGATATAAAGCACTCCAGTTAGGCTTTTTCAAATATTACCTTTCATGCAGTGAGTAATAAAGCCGTTTTGTGAATGTAAAAGGTGTGCAAACTTAGAGTTTTTTGTCTCCCAAAAGAAAGAAGCGATTCTGAACTGCCTGAAACGTGTCGTTGGTAATTCCAGTCTCACTTCCGTAACATATGCATGTAACAAATTTGTATAATTCCAGCCTATGATCTTCATTGGCTGCCTATGAACACTGTCTAATTAGCCCCGCCCTGATACACTGTAGTTGTATCTGAGACTGGAAGAGTTTGATTTGTGTTGTTCATGACGCTGTTTTTAGCGCTGCGAATCCACTTTGATGTACTTCAAAACGATGGAATTGATACAGAAAACAGATGCGATTGTTATTGTTCGTATCACTGAATATCAAGTGCTGAGGAAGATCCGGAGCTGAAATTCAGATATTCTAATGGATATTTTGTTTACGACATGCACTGTAGGTCGTCGACCAATCACAATGGACCAATCAGAGTAGAGCAGGCTCTCAGAAAGGAGGAGCTTAGAGAGACTGAATCTTTGAATGAACTGTTTTCAGACTCTTTGAGAAATGAGGTGATGCTGCAATGGATATTATGACAAAATTAAAGTGTTTTTTGACCTTGGATGCATGTAAACCTATAGTAGGAGACTTAAAAACAAAATTAGGAGCATAATAGTAGCATGCTATTTAAAGGATTAGTTCACTTCTGAATTAAAATTTCCTGATAATTTACTCACCCCCATCATCCAAGATGTTTATGTCTTTCTTTCTTCAGTCGAAAAGAAATAAAGGTTTTAAAGGAAAACAATCTAGGATTTTTCTCCATATATATAGTGACTTCACTGGGGTTCAACGGGTTGAAGGTCCAAATGTCAGTTTCAGTGCAGCTTCAAAGAGCTCTACATGATCCCAGATGAGGAATAAGAGTCTTATCTAGAGAAACCATCGGCCATTTTCTAAAAAAAAAATTATATACTTTTTAACCACAAATGCTCGTCTTGCACTGCTCTGAGATCCGCCACGCATTACGTAATCATGTTGGAAAGGTCACGCGTGACGTAGGCTGAAGTACCGATCCAGTGTTTACAAAGCGAACGTTCAAAGACCAAGTCAAATGGCCTTTACAAAAAAGGTAAAACAACGATTTCGGACGATTTTGAAGTTGGAGAAAATGAGATGGAGTTTTCCGCCCTACCTCCGCCTACGTCACGCGTGACCTTTCCAACATGATTACATAATGCATGGAGCATCACAGAGCAGTGCAAGATGAGCATTTGTGGTTAAAAAGTATATAATTTTTATTTTTTTTAGAAAATTAACTCATTGTTTCTCTAGATAAGACTCTTATTCCTCGTCTGGGATCATGTAGAGCTCTTTGAAGCTGCACTGAAACTGACATTTGGACCTTCAACCCGTTGAACCCCAGTGAAGTCCACTATATGGAGAAAAACCCTGGAATGTTTTCCTCAAAAACCATAATTTCTTTTCTACTGAAGAAAGACAAACATAAACATCTTGGATGACATGGGGGTGAGAAAATTATCAGGAAATTTGAACTAATCCTTTAAGTAATTAGGATTCAAGTATTTAAAATCTCACTTTTGTCTCCATGTTCATTAGATGCAAGCCTTTGGTGTTCACACACCCACATACACTCGGATGACCTTGTGGGTACTGGAGCTGGCCTTGGTGAACACCTGTCCTGTGAAGAAAGCCGCCCCATAGGTGGGAATATCCCAACAGTTCTGCAGGAAGAGTCTCTGGAGGTGGTGCATCTCTTTACTCACACCCTCACTAGTGCTCAAACTCTACAGACACACACAGAATTGAGAAAAAGTTAAAGTTGCACTCTTTCAAAAACATTCAAATATCTTGAGAAGTTGTGCACATGATGAGCATTATGTGAAATGAAACACA
The DNA here is from genome assembly GCA_028476615.1 of Culter alburnus. Taxonomy (NCBI): domain Eukaryota; kingdom Metazoa; phylum Chordata; class Actinopteri; order Cypriniformes; family Xenocyprididae; genus Culter; species Culter alburnus. The sequence goes on from JAOTNS010003792.1 coordinate 1,083,832, forward strand.
CCTTGTACTCGTGAAGTATCCTGTTAGTCCAGTGATGTGCTTTGCTCTTGACCTTTGAGATCGGAACTATGGATTTCAGGTTTTCCTCACTGCATTAAATAAAAATGTCCTTTAGCACAGAAAACAGTAATTGTCAATATGGGGTGGAGAGGACGGAGTTAACATACTTCAGAAAGCCCTGTTTGTGCTTCTTGCTGTCGTAGTTTCCGTAAATGATCTGCAGGAGGAGGCTGGCCAGAGTAATGAGCTTGCTGTCTGACGCTGACAGGAAGCCTTTGAGGAGGCAGTGACGAGCTTCGTCAAACAGGATGAGGATGGACAGCGGATCTTCAACCTAAGAGGGAAACTTGTATGAATTTCACAGCTGAATGCTGAAAGAGACTTTAAACCATCGCTTTTAAAATCACATGTGGGAAATACTGAGCAGAAATTGACTGAGCAAAGATGGTGCACTCATATTACTTATGAATGGGGAGAAAGTGTAGCATGGAATAAGTTCTGCCTCCTAAATAAAAGAGCCAATCGCTGATTGATGAAGTCATCGCGTCACTGCAGAAGCTCCGGTTGCGATAAAAACAGTTGCGCACTTATGACTGCACATGCGAATTGGCTGGTTTAGGCTAAAAAATACGTTTTTTAACACTATTTGAGCATAAGAAGCAACCTGGTAGCACTTTATTTTATAGTGTATACTATACTGCCCTCCAAAAGTTTGTAAACACCCCTGGCAAAGTGTGGTTTTGGATGATAAAAATCATTTTTTTGGTGCAAATACATTACAGTAACTTGACATTATCATTGAAGACCAGCAATAATAATTTTCATTTTGATTACATAATAATGGCAATATATGCATGTCAAACTCAGACATGCCCCTTTGCCAGCTGTGATGCTGGTTACTGGTTTAAACTTGGCCCAGGTTTGTAAAAGATTTTTGGGTCAGCACACCTTAATAACTTCAACAATTGATTGCCAATTAAGTTTAGAATACAATGAACCAATTAGAACCCAGTTTAGGTCAGATAGCTGCTAATGGTGGATATTTTGAGGAATCGAAAATTTAAGTTTTTTCTATGTATAAACTGTTTATGTAATAAAATATGTTTTCGTAGTTTGTGTTGTCCCTTATCAGTGCAAAATTATCACAAATTAAAAAGGATTCATGCCAATATTGTCCAAAAACCCCACTTTTCTAGGGCGTTTCCAAACTTTTGGAGGGCAGTGTATGTACTTGTTATAGTGATTGCAATAACTGTGTGATAACCAGTGATGGGAATAATGGCGTTATAAAGAAACAGTTTTTCTTTCATTAGTTGACTAATCACACTAAATAGTAATCACACTGAATGTGATGAAACAAGAAACGTTTCGCTTTTTTGAGATATCAGACATACAAATAAGAGTGAATATATTTTTTAAATAAATATTATTTGCCAATAGTTTAAACTGATTACTTAACTACAATAGTCCTGGAACTTTTTTAGCATTCTTATTTCTTTTTCGTTATTCCCTTAAATATATCTTTTAATTATATATTTAATGTTCAAGACATGGTTACGGCCTTGGGATTGTCTACTTTTTCCGATTAGAATCCAAAGTGCAGATCCATGCAAACTCTAACAGCTAATATTGACCACAACCCATTCGAGGATTCAATTAGAAATACAAATAAAAAGTGTTTAAAAACTACAAACACGGTCCGTTAAAGGCATAATTATTTCAAAGTAGATTCAAATCTTGCATACTCTTCTCCTACACACTCAAAAGTATGTACATTCATTCACAAAAACAGCACATACTTTTAGGGCGTAGTATAAGTAGTTAAACTGGGATGCAGCACTTGGATCCCTGAAATAGCTGACATTCCAGACTTTGGTAAAGATTGACAAAAGATAATGATGGTGTGGCAGAAACCTTTTTTTCTATCTCTAAGGGCAGCCGAACATCTCTGCGCAGGAAGAGCTGTGGGGATTCCCGTTGGGGATCGAGAGCGGTGAGATCGGTCACTATCTCAGTCCAGATCCGTAAGTGCTGCAAGGGCTTGTGGTATGGCTTCAGCTGTAGACCTAAACAACACGACAGAGGAAAAGCATGAAGTAAATCAGATGTGATGGACAGAAATGTTACAAAAGTCAGTTTTCTGGAGGCAGTCAGGTGTCTCACTGAGGTTCTCTGAGCAGATCCAGATGGTGAAGTACTGCTGCGTCTCCTGCGACAGTCTCATGCCCTCCATGATCTGCTGCACTGTCGTGTTGTTCCCATGTTTCAGTTCCACGGAGCGGTACGATCCATCCATGCGATAAATTCTCACCTTCTCGTACTGAAACAAACCAAAACACGCTGCTCAATATCTCAACATCACAGATCTGCAGCTGTAGCAGAGCGCAGGGTTTCACTCACTGGTTTATTGTTGGCTTGCTGAAGGAGTTTCACAGTCTCCTCCCAGTTGTTCGGCTTGTTCTCTTCACACACTTGAAGGGGGGATCGTTTCTGTTGGTCCTCAATGTGCTTAAAAACACAAGAGACAGAATTATGATGAAATCCCAGAAATAGTAATGTTTGTTTGTTTATAATTTAACACCATGCCAGGCTACCATGGCTGTATTCATGGAGAAACAAGTGAAAAATAAAGAAATGCACAATTAACATATACATATATACACACACACACACACCTTTTCTCAGTATATATATATAAAAAATATATCTATTTTTTTAATTATATCTATTTTTTTTATTTAGTTACTTTTTTCTTTTTTTTAATTAGAGAACCTTTAAAAAAAAACTTTAATAATTTTTCAAAATTAAGTATTGTGTAAAAAAAAAAATCATACACACAGACATATATAAATATGTATACAGTATATCGTATATAGCTTTTTTAAAATTTTAGTTAAAAAATTCAAAACATTATTAATAATTAATATACAAACAATTTTTATTATTAATAATTTTCCAAAATTTTTATTTATTGTGTAAAAGAATTATTATATACACATAAATCAACAATATTATTATATTATATTATATTTATTATATATATGTTTATACATGATATATAAAATATTATAAATATTATAAATTACTTTCACGTTTTTAGCTTTTTAAAAATACATATATACACACACATATATATATATATATATATATATATATATATATATTCAAACAAACAAATAAATATATATTTTAAAGTTTATTTTAAATAATATAATTTTAAAGTCTATCAAAAAATATATATTTTTAAATTATTTTTAAAAATTATATTTTTTACAAAATCACTTTGCAAATAATTACATTCTACACTATTTAGTCTAAACAATTTAAAAATTAAAAAAAAAAAAAATGCTAAAAACTAATACCACTTATTTTAAATGCTCCAAGTGATTTAGGTATCACAACATTATAATTTGTAATGACTGAGACAAATCAGACACAATTATTTGTTAGTTCACCAATAGTTTTAAGCTCACTCTGGGATTTGACTGTCCCCATCCCCCGAGAAGTTCTCAGTTAAAAGTTTATTGCACCGAGGAATGTGCTGCCACATTGAGAGCAGAGAAGAGACACAGGAAATCTGCATCTTCCCTGCATTTTCCACACAGAACAAAGACGTTACTGCATTAATTCTATAAATGAACAGGCATATTACCAGGAAATGGTATCTATTATTACTGTGTTGTATTGCAGTCATTGTATTTACATGTTTTATGATTTTTAAATTTTATGACACTTAAGGTAACTTCAATCATGCCATGTTTAGTGTCTATACGTTCGTAGCGGGAAGATTTAAATGCTTGTGTATGCGGTATGTCCATACCTGTGCAACACATCAGTATTACAAGAATCTTTAATAGTTCTTATTCAAGAACTCAGCTTGTTAATCTTTCTGGGTTGTAAAAGCCCTGACAGGAGGGGTGTTGTCACCCGGAATTACAACATCTTCATTGGTCCGGTCAACAACTGAGAGGTGTGACTTTGACCAGAGGTTATCTCCTTGCGGCCGGCCTAGGCCAGGCCCGCAAGGCCGGTAGGCCCCGGCCTACAACACCCAGCCATGTGCTCATCACCCAACAGACTGGCAACAACTTCAGACGAAAACCTCAAGATTTATCCTCAACCTGCAGTATCGTACATTTTAACACTAAACAGCGATTTAGTATTAATTTGTAAGACTTAACTTTGCCATTGAATGAACTGATGATTTCTTTCCAGATTGTCTTTGACTTTCTCCTATAGCTCTAGTAACAGTACCTCTTCCGGTTCAACTCTACCATTACTCATTCTGACCTACGTATGTGTGTGACCCTTTGTGTATGTTATGTTATGTGTACGTTAGTTTAGTTATGTGTTTGTGAGTTAGTTAATAAAGATTGTGCACAATACATGTTTGGTTCTGACTCCGTCTGCTAATAAATTTGTACAATAAGAATGTTATTTTTCCATAACCTGGAAATTAAAACTTCTTAGAATTAATACACAATCAACACTGAGTGTTCACTGGACAACAGGTTAATTGATTGTAATATTAAGATTAATGTAGCTATATATCCAGTTAATCTGATTAACGGATTTACATATTCATAATTAATCATAATTAATAATCATAATGAGTTATGAATAATTATTAATATTTCCCCTTTGAGTTAATTCGCTACATAATCTACAGTCTTAAAAATGCAAATTAATTTTGAGTTTTGTTCTTAAAATAAAAGTTTTTTTAAACATTACTTCTACATGACAGTGAAGGCAAAGGTATCTGAGTGTATAAACAGCATGGAAATGAAACAAGAATGTATTTCTCACTCTGTCTATCTCCGGGTGCTGCAGAAGGATCTGTACAATTTCTGCATGACCCCCGACAGCTGCGAAGTGTAAAGGAGAGCTCAGCTGCCCGTTCAGCAGATTGGGGTTACAGTTCCCTTTCTCCAACAGAAGCTTGGTGGCCTCCACCTTTCCATGCCTGCAGTCAGAGGAAAAGCATATTAAAGTCATTGAACTGATGAAAGTGGAGAGATGATGGGCAGAAGACATGACACGGACCAGACATAAACCAGCATGACTCTATGGAATGAGGAAACCTAAACAAACACTTACTGTCTTAAAGTGACTTAAAGAAACAGGAAGTTGATATATATACCAGCATGCATAATGAATGGGTGCCCAGTGGTCACTGTCCAGCTGTTTAACCGAGAAGCCACTGTCCAGCAGTTTAGACAGAAGCTCAGTGTCTCCTTCACAGGCACTGCGGTGCAGAGGGAAATCATCTACCCACTGGCGCTCTCTACAGGACACAGAGGGGTACCAAAAAACTGTGTGGTTACACTTTATTTTGATAGTCATCTAACTCTCATTACAGTATTAGTAGACTGTTAGGGTTAGGAGAATAAGTTGACATGTACTTGCAAAGTAGAAAGTGGATAGCTTTAGTACTTGATAAAGTCTAGCAGATTAAAGGATTCCTGATAAATTACTCACCCTCATGTCATCCAAGATGTTCATGTCTTTCTTTCTTCAGTCGAAAAGAAATTATAGTTTTTGGACCTTCAAAGGGTTGAAGGTCCAAATGTCAGTTTCAGTGCAGCTTCAAAGAGATCTACATGATCCCAGACGAGGAATAAGAGTTTTATCTAGAGAAACCATCGGACATTTTCTAGAAAAATAAAAATTATATACTTTTTTAACCACAAATGCTCGTCTTGCACTGCTCTGCGATGCGCCACACATTACGTAATCATGTTGGAAAGGTCACGCGAACATGCAAAGACAAAGTCAAACGGCCTTTACACAAAAAAAGGTAAAACAAAGATGTCAGACGGTTTTGAAGTTGGAGGAGAAAATGAGATGATCTTTCCAACGTGATTACGTCATGCATGGCGCATCGCAGAGCAGTGCAAGATGAGCATTTGTGGTTAAAAAGTATATATATATTTGGGTTTTTTTTTTGAAAATGGCCGATGGTTTCTCTAGATAAGACTCTTATTCCTCGTCTGGGATCATGTAGAGCTCTTTGAAGCTGCACTGAAACTGACATTTGGACCTTCAACCCGTTGAACCCCAGTGAAGTCCACTATATGGAGAAAAATCCTGGAATGGTTTCCTCAAAAACCTTAATTTCTTTTCAACTGAAGAAAGACATGAGCATCTTGGATGACATGGAGGTGAGTGAATTATCAGGACATTTTAATTCTGAAGTGAATTAATCCTTTAATAATGTAACACACATAACATCAGCATAGTAAGTGTAAAATATACTGACTTGTCTTCTGTGACGCTGGTCATACTGTGCTGCCATTTGTCTCTTTTTGGAATCTGGATTTTGGAATAATCTGGCGCTCCCAAGCCAAAGTAAGGGTTGATGATGACTTTGTCCACCTTCATGCAAGAGTTTATTAGATTAATACTGCCCTTCAAATCTTATGTATTCAAGATGTCAATTAAAAAGGTATTGCACATAACAACTAAGCAGTATAAATTCTATACACTACCATTTAAAACTTTTTTTAATGTTTTTGAAAGAAGTCTCTTCTGCGTACCAAGACTGCATTTATTTGATCAAAAATACAGTAAAAATTGTGAAATATTTTTACAATTTAAAACAACTGTTTTCTATGTGAATATATTGTAAAGTGTAATTTATTCCTGTGATCAAAACTAAATTTTCAGCATCATTACTCCAGTCTTCAGTGTCACATGATCCTTCGGAAATCATTCTAATATGATGATTTGCTGCTCAGGAAACATTTATGATTTTTTTGATGCATAGAAAGTTCAAAAGAACATCATTTATATTATATATAAAATATTTTGTTAACATTATAAATATCACTTTTGATCAAACTTAAGTTTATTTTAAAAAATAGTTTTTTGAACGGTAGTGTGTTCTTGGGTCTGTTGAATTATAAGCATGGTCTATGAATGCAATGCACATCATAACCAACTTTTTCAGGTTATTATCATAAAGAAAGCCTCACTCTGTTAGTGTACTGCAGATCTGACCCGTAGAGCGGGTTCTCTATGCACAAGTCGGCTTTTTCCAGGGACATCATCTTGCTCTTGATCTCCAGAGCCGTGTAGCCCATGTGACCGTCGGTCTGCTTGCTTTCCACTGCATAGGCCGGGTTACTCACGTTAGTCTTCACACGGTCTACCGGAGCCGGCCGGAAAAGTGCAGGGATGGCGTGAGGCACGGCATGCTGCTCTGCTAACCACCTGAAATAAACAGTGACAATATGACATAGCTAACCTCATCAAGTCAATAAAAATGAGCTTTTAAATACTCAAAATGAGAGTTTTGTGGTCTTTATATTATCATAATAAGACCGATTTGCATGAGTTCAGACACTTTGGCGGTCAGTGATGATGTTTAAACTTACTTGTCCAAAGCGAGTAGCATCTTTGAGGTGGTGGAGGAGAAATGGGCACTGGTTTCACTACAGACACGCATGATGTCCTGAAGGCAGTAGAAACTGGGGCTCCCAGGGTGATAAACAGACTTGTTGTTTTCTACATTGGAATACAGACCAGATTCGCTTCAGCATTCACTGATTTGTGACATTAGTACACTCTACAACTTTATGAAACTCATAGTAAACAGTATATATAATATATAGTTTGGGGTCTTTATGATTTATTCAGATTTTATTTCAAATAAATGCTGTTCTTTTGAACTTCCAATAATCAGAAATGTTTCTTGAGCAGCAAATCATCATATTAGAATGATTTCTGAAGGATCATGTGACATTGAAGACTGGAGTAATGATGCTGAAAATCACAGTAATAAATTATATTGTTAAATATATATATATATTTTTTTTAAATATGGTTTTACTGTACTTTGATCAAATAAATGCAGCCTTGGTGACTTCTTGTCGAAAACATAAAAAATATTATTGACCCCAAACATTTGAACATACATATACATATATATATTATATATACTCACATATACACACATATATAATATATGTGACCCTGGACCACAAAACCAGTCATAAGGGTCAATTTTTTAAAATTGAAATTTATACATCTGAATAAATAAGCTTTCCATTGATGTATGGTATTTGGTCGAGATACAACTATTTGAAAATCTGGAATCTGAGGGTGCAAAAAAATAAAAATATTGAGAAAAACACATTTAAAGTTGTCAAAATGAAGTCCTTAGCAATGCATATCCACTCACAAAAATACATTTTTGATATATTAGGAAATTTACAAAATATGATCTTTACTTAATATCCTATTGATTTTTGGCATAAAAGAAAAATTGATAATTTTGACCCATACAATGCATTGTTGGCTATTGCTACAAATATACCAGTGCGACTTATGACTGGATTTGTGGTCCAGAGTCACACACACACACACACATTATATTATACATACATACATATATATATATATATAGATATATATATATATATATATATATATATATATATATATATAATATAATATGTGTGTGTGTGTGTATATATATATACACACAGGTGCTGGTCATATAATTAGAATATCATCAAAAAGTTGATTTATTCACTAATTCCATTCAAAAAGTGAAACTTGTATATTATATTTATTCATTACACACAGACTGATATATTTCAAATGTTTATTTCTTTTAATTTTGATCATTATAACTGACAACTAAGGAAAATCCCAAATTCAGTATCTCAGAAAATTAGAATATTACTTAAGACCAATACAAAGAAAGGATTTTTAGAAATATTGGCCAACTGAAAAGTTGAACATGAAAAGTATGAGCATGTACAGCACTCAATACTTAGTTGGGGCTCCTTTTGCCTGAATTACTGCAGCAATGCGGCGTGGCATGGAGTCGATCAGTCTGTGGCACTGCTCAGGTGTTATGAGAGCCCAGGTTGCTCTGATAGTGGCCTTCAGCTCTTCTGCATTGTTGGGTCTGGCATATCGCATCTTCCTCTTCACAATACCCCATAGATTTTCTATGGGGTTAAGGTCAGGCGAGTTTGCTGGCCAATTAAGAACAGGGATACCATGGTCCTTAAACCAGGTACTGGTAGCTTTGGCACTGTGTGCAGGTGCCAAGTCCTGTTGGAAAATGAAATCTACATCTCCATAAAGTTGGTCAGCAGCAGGAAGCATGAAGAGCTCTAAAACTTCCTGGTATACGGCTGCGTTGACCTCAGAAAACACAGTGGATCAACACCAGCAGATGACATGGCACCCCAAACCATCACTGACTGTGGAAACTTTACACTGGACCTCAAACAACGTGGATTGTGTGCCTCTCCTCTCTTCCTCCAGACTCTGGGACCCTGATTTCCAAAGGAAATGCAAAATTTACTTTCATCAAAGAACATAACTTTGGACCACTCAGCAGCAGTCCAGTCCTTTTTGTCTTTAGACGTTTCTGACGCTGTCTGCTGTTCAAGAGTGGCTTGACACAAGGAATGCGACAGCTGAAATGCATGTCTTGCATACGTCTGTGCGTAGTGGTTCTTGAAGCACTGACTCCAGCTGCAGTCCACTCTTTTTGAATGGGTTTTGTTTCACAATCCTCTCCAGGGTGCGGTTATCCCTATTGCTTGTACACTTTTTCTACCACATCTTTTCCTTCCCTTCGCCTCTCTATTAATGTGCTTGGACACAGAGCTCTGTGAACAGCCAGCCTCTTTTGCAATGACCTTTTGTGTCTTGCCCTCCTTGTGCAAGGTGTCAATGGTCGTCTTTTGGACAACTGTCAAGTCAGCAGTCTTCCCCATGATTGTGTAGCCTACAGAACTAGACTGAGAGACAATTTAAAGGCCTTTGCAGGTGTTTTGAGTTAATTAGCTGATTAGAGTGTGGCATCAGGTGTCTTCAATATTGAACCTTTTCACAATATTCTAAATTTTCTGAGATACTGAATTTGGGATATTCCTTAGTTGTCAGTTATAATCATCAAAATTAAAAGAAATAAACATTTGAAAAATATCAGTCTGTGTGTAATGAATGAATTTAATATACAAGTTTCACTTTTGAATGGAATAATCAACTTTTTTTGATATTTCTAATTATATGACCAGCACCTAATATATATAATTATATATATATATATTATATATATATATATATATATTATAATATATATATATTATATATAGGTGTGTGTGTGTGTGTGTATGTGTATATGTTTGTATATTGTATATGAATATATGTGTGTGTGTTGTGTGTGTAATATTATATATATATATACATACATACATATATATATATACACACACATATATACACAACAGTATACATATATACGCACACAAATATCTATATCTATATCTATATCTATATATCTATATCTATCTATCTATCTATCTATCTATCTATATATACTACCGTTCAAAAGTTTGGGATCGGTAAGATTTTTAATGTCTTTAAAGAAGTTTTGTCTGCTCACCAAGGGTGCATTTATTTAATTAAAAATACAGTAAAAACAGTAATATTGTGAAATATTATTACAATTTAAAATAACTGTTTTCTATTTGAAAATATTTGAAATTGTAATTTATTCTTGTGTTGGCAAAGCTGAATTTTCAGCATCATTACTCCAGTCTTCAGTCACATGATCCTTCAGATATCATTCTAATATGATGATTTGATGCTCAAGAAACATTTATTGTGTACAGATGTACAAATATTTGTGTACAATATTTTTTTTCAGGATTCTTAGATGAATAGAAAGTTCAAAAGAACAGCATTTATTTGAAATATAATCTTTTGTAACATTATAAATGTCTTTACTGTCACTTTTGATCGATTTAATGCATCCTTGCTGAAAAAAAATATTTCTTTAAAATCTTCTCAAAAAAATAAAAATTCTTACTGACCCAAACTTTTGAACGGTAGTGTAAAATGTTACAAAAGCTTTGTATTTCAGATAAATGCTGTTCTTTTGAACTTTCTATTCATCAAGGATTCCTGAAAAAAAAAGTACACAACGGTTTTTAACATTGATAATAATAACAAATATTTCTTGAGCAGCAAATCATCATATTAGAATGATTTCTGAAGGATCATGTGACACTGAAGACTGGAGAAATGATGCTGAAAATTCAGCTTTTCCAACACAGAAATAAATTACATTTTATATTATATTCCAATAGAAAACAGTTATTTTAAATTGTAATAATATTTCACAATATTACTGTTTTTACTGTATTTTTAATTAAATAAATGCAATCTTGGTGAGCAGACAAAACTTCTTTTAAAAATATTAAAAATCTTACCAATCCCAAACTTTTGAACAGTAGTGTATATATACACACTATACCACACACACACACACGTATGCATTATATATATGCATTTTTGTGTGTGTGTGTGTATGTATATATATATATATATATATATATATATATATATATATATATATATATACACTTAGGACTCACTTTAATTTGCATATTACATTTTGGCCACCAATGAGAGCGTGTGCAATCTTACCTTTGACATTAATTGGCACAATAAATAACGAGGCCTCCTTCCCTTCACGGTCACCATCTAACTGGAACTTCCTCATGTGCACGACACGTTTCCCTGTGGCAGAGATCGTATATGCCTTAGTGCGGCTAATTAACAGCTGATTATTGTGGCGTAGAGCTGAATGATGAGGATCTGAAACCAAACACCTGCAGCGACCACTAACCTATTATTCCCTGGTTATTGGATATGGGCTTCGTGGTTTCATCTACATACTCCAGAATTGACTTTGTACGGTCACTGTCGGCCTGAATTTTGGTCCCAAGTAGTACTTTCTTCCGCTTCTTCTCCTTTCCCTCCAGGGGAACTTCAATAAGTAAAATCTGTATGGTAAAGCAGATTTAAACATGAGGTATAGTTGAAGCATTATGCTTATGCATTATGCTATATTGAAGCAATACGTTTCCATCTCATCTCACCTCGTAAGATTTAGCTCGGTACTCTTTGGAGTTCAGGCTGGCTGTGTTCTTTGGTCGAATAACAGCCACAAACACCTCCTCTAACTCTTGATTTCCCATCATGCAGCTCCTCTTTAGTTCCAGCTGTCATCAATTCTTTAAACAACATGCCTGCAGTTATATAGAGCAACAAAAAATAAGGCCATTGTTACACATAGAAGAGTAATCGAGGGCCACTTATCGCTCATGACAGAAAAAGTAGTAAAAATTAATAGGGCTGGGTAAAAATATAACGATTTCTCGATTTTAATCGATTCTCATTTTTACGAACCGATATCGATTCTTAAATCCCAAGAATCAATTATTTTAGTCTGTTTTCAGTTGATGAATGAGCAGAATATGTAGCGCCTCCCATCCAATAAATCGCAATAATCTTTGTGCTTTGTTACTTTTGATATGAAGCAAAGTCTCAGATTTCAAATGACGTCCATCTTATTATGAGATTCCAAACATAAATACCGTTTTGGCGCTGTTTAACGTGGCGTGACAGATCGCTTTAGCGCCTCAGTTAAAGAGAAGCATGTGATCATCCTCTCTAGGGCTGCACAATTAATCGAATTTGTAATTGTGATTACAATTACGGATGCCACAATTATGTAATCGTTCAAAAGTCGCAATTAAATAAAAAAGTGCTTATGATATTTTTTTACTTTCTACAGGTTATCTTAAGGGTTTTTTTTCCATTGTTTTAATTTTAGTATAACATTATAATACCATGCATATTTTTACTTGTTTTATTAAAGAAGAAACCAAACCAATGTCTATTTGACATTTGAGGTTTAATGCTATAGAAAAGCAAAAAGTTTTTCAGGAAGAGTGTTTTCAGCTGGTTTGATATAACAATATGGCATGCAGTCGCTTCAAACAATGGCATAAAGTGATTCAAAACATCATTCAGTGTAAATTGTGATAATCGTAACTAATAACCACACTTACAATTTCAAGGGAATAATCGACAATTATGATTTTTGCCATAATCGTGCAGCCCTAATCCTCTCCTCCGCTTTAACACCAGTTACAGCGCGAAATAAACATGCATGAACATCTGAATGTATGTTAAAATATACAGTACAACTTACTGAAATCCGTATCATGTCTCGTGTAATCGCTCAGTGTTTTAACCTCGGAAAGACGTCAATAAAACAGCTTGTAAACAATGTCACGTAACGTCACATTTACCTCAGAAAAACATATTCAGTGACCATAAACTCATTAGTCAGCTAGAAAAGTGAACTCTAGAAAGCAACATTCTGATAAATTTAGCTATGCACCGTTACATATTCATTATAATTTTTAATGTACTTCAATATTTAATGCATGTTTGAATAAATCAGTTATGACAGCTGCAATTTAAATGTTTATATTTCAAAAAAACCTGAATTGGAATGCAAGTGAATAGTAATCAAATTGAATTTGAATCGAAAGCATGTGAATAGTAATCGAATCGTGAAAATTGTGTCAATAGCCAGCCCTAAAAAATTAATAGTCATTCCAGTTTAAAAACAAAAAACATGATGGTAAATAATGACAGAATTTAAATTTTCAGGTTAACTATTCCTATAGGAGTTCATTTAAACAACTAAGTTACATCAGTATCAGCATTAACATCACTTTATTACAAAGATATACATTTATTTTATATTATATTAACGTACACACATACACATATTATATATATATATTATATAAGCGCAGACATTATTAACCGTATTATATAT